>VRYO01001269.1:17890709-18053267 GCA_009812075.1 Sialia sialis | reverse complement strand
GGGTGGTTAGTGTCAGTGGAGTTTAGATGCTTACAGAGATAATTGCTTAATAACCCTTTAGCAATTTTATTCTGAATTGTAAGAATAAGAACTCTTCAAAACAGAAGCAATTGTTCTGTGCAGCCCTGTAGGCTTATCCTGCATATCTTATGATTCACAAGCTGAAAAGTCGCAGTTGGCAGCCAAATGAGTAGCTACTCCTTTCCTCTCTTCTTTTGTGCAAAGTACAGACACTTGCCATCCTTGGCAATACTTGAATCCTACTGAACATGATGTATAATCTCAGCAAATGTGGAAGAGGGCATCTAAAAGAGGTTCTTTGTACTAGAATAGTTACTGAGCCTGAAGTTTATTTGAAACTAACAAATTGCTAGGTTTGAAAGGAGGATGCTTGTCTAAATAAGACTGAGCAGCAGATTATTTTGTATCAATAACAGAATTTTATACTGGAAGGCTTGGAGTTCTGGAGTTCTCTTTCAAGTGGTTCAGAGCTAATGTTTCCACTTTGTAAGAATTCCTTGAGGAAAACCCCAAACCCACAAAACAAAATTAAAAACTAGAAGAAAAAGCCCTTTCATTTGCTTTGACACAAACTCATTTCAATAGGAGCTAGTAGAAAGAAAGGGTAGAAATTCAATCCCTCTCTGGATTCCAGTATCAAAATGTTATGGGGCTAAAAATGAAGCAAACTAAATTAAATTTACAAAATACTTTCACTGCATAGTTTCTTATAGGCAGTTTACTCATTAATCATTAATGAACATGAATACATTTTCTTCCTGCTCCCCTATAATTTTTAGAGGCTTTGGCATCTCTTCTGCAGTTGAAGTTTCCCGTTGCTGGCATGTTCTTCCACTGGCATGGGGTTGGTTTGTTTTTTAAGGTGGTGTTAATGTCTATTGCTGCTTACATCTCTGCAGTCCTTTTAAGAACAGGTTCTGCTGTGAGGGCCCATCCTGAAACGATGACAGTCACCAGCATGCACAGAGCAGTGGTTTACAGTGAAAGGACAATTTACTTGTGGGGAGGGTGGTAGATGGAGGAGGATCCTGCCACATAGCCTTTTTTACTGTACACATTTGTTGTTCGTGGAAACTTAACAAATTATTGTTTTCATGTGTGGGCTGCTTATTTTTCTTCCCTGGGATGCCAGGATGGCTTTGGCTGCTGTACTATTGTAATAGTGCCATTACTTGGAGTCCTGTGGTATGCTGAACTGGCAGTGAAACTTTAGCTGCTTTGTCTTTCTAATGCTATGAACTTTCGTCTCATACTTTTTAGAAGCCCACAATATGATTCTAATTATGATTTTGGATAGTCTATTTATCTGTTTCATAATAAGACTTAATAATTTTCATGGATTCTCGATTGTTTTCTAGGAACAGGCAAATTATACTGCAGCGGACCAGGTTTCTCCTTTAAGAAGAAATAACATTTGTCTAAGGTACAGGGCTTCGTCATCTGTACTGGCTAGTTCTGAAGCATTTATGACCACAGGGCCTGTGTATTGCTTTAACATTGTCTAGCCTCTGTTCCAAGTAGCCTCTCTAGACATCATATATGGAAAGTGTTTGTTACATGCCTCCATTCCTTGCTTGGATATGAAAGAATGCTATGAACTTGGTTTTCCTTGTCATTACAACTTTGAAACCATGAAATGTGGAATGATGCTTCCTAGTACAAGAGTGAGGCTGGATTCTGGGCCATCTAAAGTACAGATGGGGGAAAGAGGCAGTATTCCTCTGCATGAACAGTAACTCTGAAAATTGTCCTCAGAGTCTTTCAAATGGAAGAGATTTCTGGTGATCAGACACCTCTGTTTGCTTGAAACTTTGAAGTTTATTTATTTAAAGTTTTGATTTATTATTTTCCATTTGTAGTTCAGCTTGACCTGTATAAAATGAAGGTGCTCTTGAGGGTCCTCTAAAAGGTAGCATGTGGGTAGTAAGATGCATTTGCTGTTTGTTTGTTATTTGAACATGAAGCATCCGCATGGCTCTTCAAATGTTTGTCTGCCTTACTCAGTGACTTCTATTGACAGTGCTCCAGCTGTATCAGAAAGTGTGAAAACACTCAACTTTTTGTGGGGAATTTTATTGTCCTTTTGACGCTATCCTAATTTCTGTTCTTTCATGGTTCTATTGCAGTGTTCTGAGCTGCTAGTCCAATTTCTATTTTTTTTTTTTTTTTTTGGCTGGGAGGCAGGGGGGTCCCTCCCTTGAAAGATTCTGTGACCATACCTACATGATACAGTAACTTCTTGGCTGCCTCAAGTAATGACTCCTTGTTTATGCTTAGGCTGAAATCTGAGGAGGGAGCACAGAGGTAGATGTTGTTGCTAGTTTGTACAAGACTCTCAGAGATGAATCTGAGACACCAATTTGACTTTTATCCCCTTGTTGGAAGCAGAGAGAGCACTTACCTGTTGGTAGTGGCTCAAGGTGTATGCAGGAAGAGTTACTGTAGCAGTAGTCTATCTCCCAAGCCAAAAGCAGGGGGTGTGAAAGTCTAGCAGGAGTAAATGAAAATATAATTTACTCTGCCTGTGGGATTTTTTTGTCTTCGCAATGTTTGTTGTCTGGCTTTGCTCCTTCTCCTAAGGGAATCTAAAATATTATCACCTTAAAGGACATCTTGCCAAAGAAGTGAAAGCACCATGTGGAAACAGACCCACAATTCCTTGGCAAGGGGGAGAAAAGGGTGCAAAGCATGTAGGGCTGTGTATTGCTCTAACAGTAAATAAAAAGAAGTGCAGTATGTGGAGGCGTTTGCACTTTTGTTGGCTGAGAGTGGGAAATATAGGTGGCAGATGCATAAGCTACTTAAGGTACAGAGTATGAAGTTTTTTAAAGTGAGAATTTCTTGTGCTTTTCTTGTTTGCTGCAGATTAGACAGTCTGATCAAACTTCAATTCAGAGTTTTTCCTAGTTCTCTCACTTGAGAAGCGAAAGGCCTTAGTTTTATACTCGATAGATAGCTCTTGTCGTACTGTAGCTTTTGAGACGACTTAGAGTACCTGTGCTGCTGCTGGCATGGGAACAACTTTAGTGTAAGATTTCTTCCTAAGTACTCATTCTTGTGTGTTGGCTGTTGTTGATAGTTGAATTCAGTTCTTTTGGTTTTTACTTAAAACTCCATGCAGCTGGGTAGCTGAACTTAGGCTTGGATCTGGGTTAGGATAGAACTGATGAGGAAAGTTTGGATCTGAGTTGCTGGCTTGACAAGCTGGTGAACTGCAGAGACATGTGGCTTATACAGAGAGTGGAAATACACTTGTCAGAGAGAATCATTCTTCTGTTTGACCGGAAAAGAGTTCCTCAGTAATAGGTTTTGTGAGGTCAGTGTAGTGACTCAGAAAGGAGTAACCTCCTCTAAAAGAGGTGTGGAACTGTTAATCCGTGTCTCTGGAGTTGTGCTACTGCTTTGTCCAAAACCATTGGACTCCTATTGACATCTGCTGCCAGAAATAGCAATGCAGCTTTGCTTCTTCACCAAGATAGCTCATATGGTTGGTATCAGTCCTAATAAATCATGAGGCAGCTGCTTCTACATATCTTTGTCCACCTAAATCTTCTAAATCTTAGAAGGATATTAAACAATTTAGTTAGGCACCAATTATGCTTAAGTATAGGTGCTGGGATTCAGCAGATTGGGACTGGCAAGAGTTCCAGCTGCATTATTGGGAAAATAATGTTCATCAGTCCATCCAGTAAATGTGTTTAAAGAATTACCTGTATCCCTCTGAATTTGATAAACTGTACTATTCTGCTTGCCCTGTATTTGAACTAAGATTGGATTTGCATGTTAGAAACAAGATTTGTCAGGAATGGATTATTGAATTCTTGGATTAAATTCTAGCTTTGTTTTGCAAAACCTTTTACCTCAGTTGTTTCTCTTCAAAACTCAGTGTTTTAAACTTGTAAAGACACTACCAGAGCCAGTCAAATATCTGTAATCTCCAGAATACCAATAAAGTCTAAATTTGTTGTATAGATAACATCAAGATCTGGCTTTTTTGAGTTATGTTTTCTGCTGTTGATGAAGTGGGAGACACAGGCAAAATTCTAAATAACTGCTGGCATTTCAGCAGCATGTTGTTTAGTTAGATCTCTGCCTTGTTGAGGTGAGAAATGCTACTGTTCAAATCTTTTTATTTCTGATCACATCTGGCGCTAGTACTGTCAAAGCTAAGTATTCATTTGCTAGAACATTCTCAGGAATAAAAATCAGTTTGGATGTAGCATAAGGAGGTCAGACTAACAGCTAATTCTTCTTCCCTACAATGCAGAAATAGGAATGCATTTTTTAAATCCAGGAACACCCTTCCCCCCGCCTTCCCCTAAAACAGAATGGGTAAGTGGCAGTTCTCTTCTTTCCTTTCTCTTAGATGCAAGCGTGCCCAAACACTTCTGTTTAATAATACCAGTACAACATACTTATGTAGTACTGCACCTTATTTCTGGAACTAGATTTAATTACCTCTTTTTATTTATACAGAGATAAAGATCCATGAGACTCTGCTATTCTTGTTTACCTCTCAAATGTGGATTAGCCATGATTGGTTACCTTCAAAGACCAGTGGTTTGTCAAAAATCAAAGCACAGCCAAAGGGGCTGATTGTAACTGGCATTTGCAATGAGTCTGAAATTATGCCAGTTGTCAGAACGCATCAGGGGCAGGTGCTGCTCCACTCTGTGAGGGAAGGCAGCCAGGAACTGGCTGTGATGACCTGGCAGGCAGAAGGAACCCTGCTGGGGTTTTGGAAGAGAGCTGTTTTGAGGAGGCCTCCACTGAGGCTGTTTTTAGGTTGCTTCTTCTCAACATTGGCTGTTTTGCCTTGAGCAGGGGAGGTTAAGCTCCTCTAGGGGAGTGCACTCTGTGCACAACTGTGCTCAGCAGATGTGGTTTATCCTTTTGAATGTTGTACCTTCAGTATTTGCATGATTACAAGTAGCCTTGGAAGTCAGGAGAAAAAGCCGACACTGAAAAGAGCAGTCCTTGCAGTCAGTTGGTTCTGTTGTTCTCTTCCCTTCCCCATGCTGATGGAGCTTTGGAATGAAAAGCTTTGTGTCAGCCATCGATTTGATGTTTGTTTTTCCCTCTCTTTTGGCTGGTGCATACTCGAGGTTGAACTCTGTGAAATTGACTCTTTTAAACAATCTTTTTGAATTTTGGGCAAACATCACTTGGCACATTAACTGTAATTGTTCTGTGTCAGTTTAGTTTAAACAGCTTTAAAAATAAAGCTATGCTGGTGAAGATCAGGAAAACCTGAACTGATTATTTCTTCCTAATCTTTAAATAAGGGGAGACTAGAGTCAAGTCAATGAACAAGACTCTTGGGCGGTTTGTGTTGTTTTTTTGTTTTTGTGGGTTTTTTTTATTATTTATATGAAGGAGTGTTTTTGGATGAAAGATGAAAATTTCTGTTATAACACCTGCTGAAAAGCAGGGAATGAAGCACTGATGTTAAATACAAAGCAAACAAACTACCCACAGGTCAGCAACCCACCAGATTTTTCATTTGTATATGAAGAAATGTCAGATGTTAGTTTCTCCCTGCTGGGAAGACGAGAATTTCAGTAATGTCTAATACATTCTGCTCTCACTTCCTCTCAAGTATTGCCTGCCTGGGTTAACTAATGTAAAAACTGCTTACTTCTGTTACAATCTAAAGCACAAGGTGCTTGTTGAGGAAGGCTATTTTGGCATTATGATCCTCATGTAAGTGCCCCATTGTGTTCTTGTTATCAGGATCTGTGTCTGGGTTACGCTTATTTGAACGGAATTAGAATGTGTGCAGAGTTTGTGGTGGTGTGGCAGATGCAATAGCTACACCCTTCTCTCTGATGCAAGCCACAGTGCAAATGTTTCCCAACACCTCAGACTGACGTTTTTGAAGACCTGTTAAGGTCAAGTGCACTGAATTTCATAAGAGATTAAAGTTATGAGCAATTTCCAAAGGGAAATGAGGCTCACTTTATGCAAGGGGCATCTTGACTACAGACTTGGGGGAGCAGTTGGAATTGGGTTTGCTTGTTGCTTTTGTAGAAGATGAAGCTTTTAAAACATGTACAACTGTAGAAACTTTGTCTTAAACCGGACCTTTCAATATTTAAAAAGAAGGATGGGAATTGCTCAGTAAGAACTTGCCTTTTAGGAAGTGAAATTTTAGAACTGACAGGTATCTATTGAGCCACCAACTATGTAACCAGTAGATTTCTTCCAGTGGATACCTATTCAGTTTGAAGAGAAGTAGATGCTGTGTAATGAATTTCTAGCAAGAGCGTTATGATTAAATGAGGCTGTTGAAGTCAGTCTCTTGCAGTGGGAACCTTGCTAGCCTAATTTTCTATTCATGTAAAATGAAAGTATGCACTTAGTGTAGCTGTAACTCACACATGTGTCCTGGATAATTCTGAAGGGTTAAAACTGCCTTAAAAAAAAAAGGTTCAGAATGCACTGGTCATAATGAATTGAATAATTTGTTTGCTGTTGTGTAACATTTTGACAGTACCTCTGAGAAAGGATTGCAAAGTCCCCGCCATAAGACAGTGAGTTTATAATGAAAAAGATGGTGACTTGATTTCATTCATGGGAAGTAAAATGTTCAGTTTGCCTATAAACATTGTTCATAAGAGTCCTTGCATCCCAAAAAGCCTTTTTCTGTGTTTGTGGTGATTTTGTAAGTGATGCTATAATCTGAAAAAAAACTGTTTGCAGGAGTGGTGCTTTCATGTGAGCAGCTTTATATAACTTAACAAGGTCTAGTAACTCTGGGATTTCCAGATTCCTTTGATGGCAGTTCACCCAGAAGAGCATTTACTTTCCCCATTAATTAGGTGTTTGGTTCTTGTGGGTTTTTTTTGGTTTTTTTTATGTCCAGTTCACAAATATCCAGTGTTAACTGGCAGTGTTGGGAGATCAGTTCTATCCCATGTTCCTCACGCTTTTGTTCCAATTCCCATTTGCTACCCTGCAGAGCTGCTATATTTATGATGCAGGTTCAATGTCTGTATTATGCCTGTATGATCTTTCCCTAACCTGTTCTGGTCAAAAGAAATCAACCTGGGAATAATCTACTGTGCAAACTATTTGAAGCTAATTTTTTTTTTTTGGCTGGACTGTGCCCCCAGACACCTCTGTTGATGGCATTGAACCCCTGGGGATCGCACTCCTGAGCTGTACATGCTGCCTTTCCATGCTGGCTGTTCACTCTGACAGGAGTGTTGTGCAAACGCATGTGTTAGTTATGTAATAACTATACTGTGTGTTTCTACTCAGATTAACACCTTTATCTCCCTTGTATCTCTTTAAAGCTTCTGTAATAGAAATACATTCAGGCCTGCTTTTTTGTTTTCCTCACTTCAAAAAGAGATCTCTGCTTGAGCCAGTGTTGGTGGAGGTGACTTGTGCGTATTTCGTTGTTATAAATTTCTTGCACTGTTAATTGACTAATGAATCAAACATATTTTTCATTTGAAAGTAATTTCTGTTAGGGCTTGAAAGTGTGAGCAAAAGACTTTGATCGCATTTGATTTCATACTCCTTAGTTACTAGCAAAATGTCTGTGCTGTTTACTCCTTAAGTGCTGCATGGTACTTAAGGTGCCATAAGTGTTTCTATTTAAAAGAATTTTAATTCTGGCTGGACCTGATCTGCTTCACTGGCAAATGATGCAGATACTGTGAATATAAAGAAGCTGGCTTTCTTATCTGCCCATTGCTTTGTCTACCTTTCAGAACTTAAAATTTACTGCCTTTTAAAAGACCCCATATATTCTTCATGTTAAATTTTGGTACTGATTTAAAGAGCTGCTTTGTTTATAAGTATTAGTATCTATATAAAATAAAGTGTTCCAGCTACCAAAGAAAGTGTGTGCTTGGTGAGGTAGTTTATAAAATCTTTCACTAAAGTCCAAATAACAGTGAAATCCCTCAGACTGCACAGCCCTACAGCATGTCTATCCACTGACCAATTTCTGTGCACAAATAATGTAGTTAAGAGAGCTTTGATTTAAGAAATAAACTTAAATCAATGTGCAAGCAGGCAGATGAAATGGAAAACAATTCAAGTCTTTAAGTTTTAGACTAATGGCTGAGATTCTAAATAGAAGCTATGTCAAATTATTAAAGTAGTTATTGATGTTAAACAGTTTTTCTTTGTTCAGTACCATTAAGACAAATGTGCATGTTGATTTCATCTCTAGTTATCTGGATACTTGAAAAACTGTGTGTACGCATGCATATGCACTTCCTACCCTTTGGGATACATGGCATATCTAAGTACTGTGAATTTCTTTGTGCACTATCTATTCACTAAACTTTCCCTTTGCCCTAAGTTGTTTAGTCCTAGTTTTCAAAACACTAGGCACCATTAAAAGAAATAGCAGTAAGAGAAGATATTAGTGTTTGAGTATTGGATTAGCATGTACTTCTGAGATTAACTGTATCTTAATCTGATGGCCTTTGGATAGCTGGTTGAAAACATTCCTTACTCTCTGGGAAACCTGAGCTGTCCTCTGCAAGCACATAAAAACAGGGGGCCTAGAGGCAAGGGATGCACAAAGCTGAGAAAAGAAACTGCTACAAGGCTCATGAACCCTATCTAAGCTTTAGAAGATGGTAACAAAAACTGAAGGCGTCTATTGTCTTTAACAGACATTAGACTTTTCTACAAAAAGAGGGAATTATGAGTAGTACCATGTGTTCAGACAAGATTGCAGAATTCTGGACCACAAAAGTGTTAAGCTATATAAACCTGATGATCCTAAGAAACAAACGGGTTTTTTATTCAGAAGCTGAACCAAGTCTTTTTGCCCTACAGTGGGAACTTGGAGGTGGGCAGGGTAAAGCAGAAATTACTAACCACTTGCTACTTCTCTAAACACACTTGCTCAAATCTGCCATGTGTGGCCTGCCTTGAGCATAACCTGGAGATAAACTGATTCCTTGAAGTGCAAGGAATGATGGCATGGTTGTATCCTTGTTTTATACTGGTCTGAAAGTGGAGCTTTGTGGTAGAATTAAAGGAAGTTTGTTTTTCATCCTTTAATGGGTAAAAATACTGCCATGTGCTTGCATGTCCTGTACGAGAGAACAAAACCAAAGTTGTAGTCCTTTCTTCCATCACCTTGTGTAATGTCTTGCCCTGCAATGTGTAACTCACTGCATTTGGCTCCAACTGCAGATTTTACACAGATGTCAGAGGTGTTTGATCAAAGGCATTTTTCCCTTGTACAAGAGTATCTCCAAAACATCTTGATACCCATTGAAGTCTTACTTCCAACTCGTCTCCCAGGCATGCTGAAGTACTTTCATCAAACTTTGAAATGTGTAGCAGTGTGCAAATGTGGTGTGGGAGAAGTCGCCTTGAGGATGACACAAATGAAAAAAAACCAAACCTTTAACATTTACTGAACATCTTAGAACTCACAACTTTTTTCTGCTTCTGTATAGCAACAGAATAAACAGAGGGTTGAAAATGTAGTGGTTACAGAGATCAGATAGCACATTCAAATTGAATGGGCTCAAAATTCTGGAGCCTTTGTCCTGTTGCTTAATAAGATATTGTCTACTGGAGGAAAAAAAAAAAAGCAGTTGGGTACCTCTGTTACCTTCTGAAAAGCAGGGAGTAGTATGTCATGGTCCTGCTCACTGCTTGAATTACTGTCATCGCAGAGAATGTATTTTCTGAGTTGCTAAGACAACTATTCAATCCTTTGTTGAGCAGCTGTGCTCAGCTGACATGTTCATTTGCAAATACCCCAACATCTGCCCACCTCTGTCCCTGCTATAAAATGTATGCTTGCCTATTTCCCAGCACCAAATCTGCACAAGTGACTCAGTAACTTTCCTCCATTCATTTTACCAGTCAACACTCCTTTTAAAATATAAAGCAGTCATGTATTTCTCAACTGTGCTTTTAATGTAATATCCACTAAGCAAATTCAGAGCCAGTTTCCTAGACACTAATGGCTTACTGGAAATTAAGCAGGAACCCAAAGCCCCAAGTAAGCTGATTTTTTTTCATGCTGACTTGCCTTAAATTTTTCAAATTGCCCCAGTAAGCACAGGATGGCTAAAGGCACAATGTGAAGCTGGCCTGGATGCTTTGAATGGCAAACAGACTAGTGATTCTGAGGAGCAAGGGGCCAGGCATGACTGGTATTCAGGGTGGTCTTACTAAGCCACTGTTAGTGTAGCTGTAAATACCTTGGGGCCTTTACTGCAGTGTGAGCCATGTCTCAACTGAGTGTCTCTGAGAGGAAAGGCTGAGTTTTACACCCAGAATGTTCTTTGGTTCAACAGCCAATCGAGCTGCAGCTGACAATGAAAGGATCTCAAAAGAGTTTTGGGATCCAAGTCCCAGAACTAAAATGCCTTCTAGAATATCTTGTGTTGAGAAAATGGACAGGTTCTCCTAACAAAGCACTAGTGAATTCTCCATGAAGTTGCCTGGAAGCACTGTAAAGAAATTTTATTATTTGTTACTTGGCACTTTTGTGCCTGGATTTTTGGGGACCTTAAAAATGTAAAATAACGGTAGCTATAGGAAATGAAATGTGTAGTCCTTGGTACCTTTCAGCAACTGAGCTTATTTGAGGTTGTGTACAGTCTATCTAAATGGGAAGGAAGATGGCAATGTAGACTGTAATTTTTCATGTTAGAATTTATAATGAAATAAATTTTTTACAATCCAGACTTTTCCTAAGTGACTTTTCATGATTGCATAGCTCATTACTAAATTAAAGCTGTCTTAAGCTTAGGCTGATAATGTTATCTTAAGCTTTCTAATTTTTTATGCTGTGCATTTGCATCCCATGAAAACAGTCAAATGGGTCCATTCCTTTCCTGTTGTTCCTTTCATACTTGCCCAGCTAATTCTGAGCATTTACCTGGGAAGGCACTTAAATAAGTCGCCCCCTTTTTTTTTTTTACTGTGTTTACAGGATGCCAAGTGCACGACTTTGGAGATTTGAATTTCACTCAAGTTCCCAATGATGAACTGTACAACAACCTGATTTTATACCCACGGTCTGTGGGCTTGGCCAGCCAGATGCTGGCTGATGCAGTGAGCAGAGCAGTAGCTGCTGGACACAGATGTGTCACTTTAGGGGGTGATCACAGGTAAGTCGACATAAAAACAATTAGTTCATGCTGCAGGCTGGCACTTGGAGTGCAAGAATTTAATTTAAAAAACAAGGGGATCGGGGAAAAAAAATAGGGGGTCATTTCTTGGCAATACCTTGGGGATAGGCTTTTAGGGTGCAATACAGAAGACAGCTACAAAAACCTGATCTTCTCAGACAGTACTGCTTAGTTCCAGACTGGTCTGTGATCACTTATGTAGGCATAAATTCATCTTTGGGAAAGTTTGTCTTATCAGAGGAACTGCTCAGTTTCTTTATTGCTGAATGTTTAGTGATGTGTCTCTTTTGGCCATCACCTCTTAGAATAGGTTTGTAAAGCCTACACACAATTTTGCAGTAGAACTTAAAACACGGATCTTTTTCACTAATCTTTGGTCTGAGAATTGGTTGAAGATGGTAGGGCATGCAAGAAGGAGTTGTGGGTGAAGGTGCCATGACTAGAACAAAAAAAGGCTAGATTTTCTGAAGCATTTAGATGTAGAGCAGGTGAAGATTAAGTTTGTGGGAAGGAAGACAGCAGGGAGCTCTGGCTTATCTGTGACTGTAGCCTTGTAGAGTTACTAGGCCTCCTGGAATCACGACAGTGGCAAGCCATGCAGCTTGTATGGGATGCTCCCTTTGTTGTCACAGATGTTCTGAAGAAGAAATGGTGACTAAAGACTTTGTTACTGTACTTGCAGCTTGGCACTTGGTTCTGTCAGTGGCCACGCAAGGCAGTGTCCACACCTCGGAGTGATCTGGGTGGATGCACATGCTGATATCAACACGCCTCTCACAACTCAGTCTGGAAGCCTCCACGGACAACCTCTTTCATTTCTCCTGAGGGAGCTTCGAGATAAAGTGAGTATCTTGATTGTAGTTATCCTACATGGCAACCTCAGAGCATTGCATCATTGCTGATGTGAGGTCCTTTCTTACGTGCTGCAAACGCAGATCTTTTCTACAAGACATGTATTATTGTGTGTGTTCACGTGCACATACATGCACACATATGTACAAGTGCCACAAACACATGCAAACACAGATACAGACACACCTAGAAACACAAATGAGAAAAAGCTTTTCTGTGTGTTTGCACCCATATGGGCTGTGGTGCTGCTCCGTGTCACGAGCAGGGTTGTTGCCAAGGCTGGGCGATGGCAGGAACAGGGCAGATAGCAGGAACCTCCCCCCAGCCCAGCCTGTGAGAGCTGCACTGAGCTCACCTCCAGGAACAGCTGGCTCTTGCATATCTTGCATGCTGCTTCTGCTTAGTTTGGCTCTTCCGTGTTTTGACAACCTTGGGGCCTGACAGGGGCTGTTCCTGTATGATCTCTCCTAACTGGCTGCTGTGCTGTTGGCTCCATTGTAAATATTACAAATCAGAAGGGCTGTAACTGCTTGTAGCGAGCTTTTAAAGAGAGAGGGTTGTTTTTTTTTCGGAAAGAGGTCAAATTATCAAAAAGAGCTGTTTCCTGGGGCACATAGAATGTTTTTGCTGCACTTAAGATGCTGAACAGTAGGGTGACCTAAGGCCTATGTGCCCTGCCTGGCTTAGCTGTGGGCTGTGTCACCCTGTACAGGGACCTGCGGCACCTCTGCAGTGAACAGCCAAGGCCTCTGCAGTAGGAACTTTGATACAATAATCTGCTTCTGCTAAAATTCAGGCTGGAGAGTGAGAGCAGGATTGGCAACTGCATCCTGAGAATGGATGCTGGAGCTGCAGAAAACAGCTTCGTTTTGGCACTCTGCTTGCTAGTTATTACTGCTAAATGTCTAGTTTCTCTCTGACAAATTTGGGGTGCTGTGTTGCTGGAGGAATGCTCTTTCCAACCAAGAAAAAGCATGTCTAAATCTGTATGGCTGCTGAAGATACCACTGCATCAGTTCCTGTTCAGCATGGCAATACTGCAGTCATCTGGTAAAGCTCTTCTGCTTTTTCTCTTGCAAATTCCTCTGAATTATTTTCATCCACAAGTCAATAGAATAATTTAGTGCTTTTACATACATTATTTATTGTTTCTAGTCATGTGGTCTCTACAAATGTGTTGGAATTCCCAAAGTAATGCAAAAACTAAAGCTCTGTGATAGCTGAGGAAGGAGATGTTGTGCTGGGTTCCAGCTCTTGGGCAGCATAGAAAAGCAGTAATTTCTTTTTTACAATTATTGGGGTTTTTTTACATGCTAAAAGAATACCTTTAAGCTTTCTGATGTCAGTGGGGGAGCAGGTCTTTCTTCTAAGCAGCAGTAGAAAGAGTAAGATTAGGCTAAGCTTAGTGGCAAGCTGCTCAGGCTTGGTGCTAATTATGGGATCTAGTCACAAGCCCACCTCAACTACAGCAGTCTGGATGCCTGTGCAGGAGCAGCTCACACAAGGCCTGGCTGTGCAGGTGCACAAACAGGTGTGTGCACTGACTCAGGGCGTTTTTCTTACCCTACTGTATTCCTGTTTAGAGGAGCAAAACCAACATGAGTCCTGCTGGAACCACGAGGCTTCTACAACAGTATGAATTTTTAAACAGCTTTTCAGCAGTAGCAGAATGTGCCTTTGACAATGGTGTGTCTGGCTAATACCCCTCTGACTCTCTGGAGCAAACCATTATGTGTACAGAAGTGCATATGGCTCACCCTCTTACTCTCATCCAGTACAGCAGTTGAGTTAATAATGGACTGGACAAAAATAAAAATCATTCTCCTTTCCTGACTGCTTCAGGGGTACTGGAACCATCCAAACTCACAAACTGCTATTAATACCTTCCCAGGAAAATGCCTGTATCTCTGGCTTTACTGTCAGCAACTTTGCATTGTAACAAAGCAAAGAACCTGTCAAAGGCAGTTCATATATTCAATTTAATTTATTTACAAACAAAGAGTTGTAATTGCAGTATTAAATCTACTGAATCATTAATATTAGACAATATTATATAATATCATCAATAATATGCTCAGTTTATGATGTGGTGATGGGTTTTGTAGAATTCCTTTTTGAAACCTGTATTAATTTTCCTAGTGATCTTGAATTCATTTATCTCTCTTCTTAATTTACAACTGGAGAAGTTTTAGGTCATTGTCCTAGAGTAGCAAATACTTTTATAATCTGTGCTAAGTTAACCCAGTGTAATTATATATAGCTATGGGTGTGTTAACGTTTAAAAACATCTAATATTGTAATTAGAATATAATTAGTAATTGAGATGTCTAAGAGGGAAACAAAACCTTCTAGCTGGTTGATAGCTTTGAAAATGTAGCTATTTTCAGAGCTGGGAGAAGAAGAGAAATCTGAGTTAATTTAAATCACTCTTAAAATCAGTAGGTATTACTAACCGAATAGTTTTATAATTGCATACCATGACTACTCAATTACCACAGCTGAAAAATGATGACCTCAAAATCTTTCAGTTGCTGTCCTAGACCTACTGTCTTCAATTCTGCATCAAAAGCCAGCATGATGTAACCTCTGTGAAGGCCCAACTTCTTGCCCTGCTTTCCCATGCCCCGCCCCCACTTTTATTTTTTTTATTTTTTCTACCTCCCACTTTGAATTTATCCATCTTTAATACTGTTTTTGTAAGTCAGCATGACTTTGGTAACAATCCTAAGAGACAGAGGTGCCTTGGTTTTCATTCTTCCATCTGAGCATAATGTATTGGGTACGTTACAGAGCATGACCGTGCAGTGCCCTAAGTGATCTACATCTGGGTATCTACTTTAGCATTCCTCCTTACCCTCACTGATGCAAATTATCTATTGCTTGTGGATTTGGACTTTTTAGCCCTCCTCCTCTTCAAACTGGAAGATGTAGAAGAGCTAAAAACTTCATTGACATTCAATTCAGATAAAGTGATACAACTTTACCTGAGTTGAACATGGGAATGAAAGTAAGGAACAATTACATCAGCCAAACCTTCAAGTGCAGAAGTTTCTCTATTTAGAGAAAGGATGCTATAAATCAATCCAAAGTTTTCAGGGAAGCATCAAATAGCGTTTTGTTCAGTATATCATTAAATTGACCTAATACTAAACCTTTGCTTGCAGGTACCACAACTTCCAGGCTTTTCCTGGCTAAAGCCCTGCCTTTCAGCATCTGATATTGTGTACATTGGTTTGAGGGATGTGGATCCTGCTGAGTAGTAAGTTGCTTTAAACAATTTTTGTCAAGGCTAAAATAATGAGCTTGCAATCATATCCATAAGGTTTGCTAGCTTTCAGCTTAAACCAGTAATGACTGATTTTAAAAAACTATTTTCATAGCTATATTCTGAAGAATTTTGACATCCAGTATTTTTCCATGAGGGATATTGACCGCCTTGGAATTCAGAAGGTTATGGAAAGAACCTTTGAACAACTGATGGGCAGGTAACAAACTATTATCTAATTTAAACTACTCTGGTTGAACTTCTGCTTTCCTGAAAGCTAAGTGAAGGTCACTTGATGGAAGGTGGCTGTACAGACAGCATACAGGAAAGTCTCAGCACTGGAATCTTTTCAGTGTTTGGCAGATGGCTGATGCAGGTTACATGACTCACTAGAGTTGTGGCTGGTTTTTACTACTTGGTTCTGGTACGTATTTCTGCATTTTCTGCAGTTTGACAAGATGTTGGAATCAACTCAGAGTGCAGAATACACATCATACTTTTAAAAATGCACTCAGAAATTTGACTAACTTGAAATGAGCTGTTGGTATGGGAGGTGGAAGCATTTGATGGCTTCCTCCTTGGACTGCTCACACACAATGTCCTGATGGTGGCTGCCAGTGCAGCTGGTATGGTTCACTCTGACCATTCCCTTACTGCAGTTCACTACTGCCACCTCTGTGACCCTTGTTCAAGTTTGGGGAACCAGGTCAGGGAGCAAATCATGCTAGCTAGGAGCTGGCAGAGGGTCATTTAGAAAGGGTAACCTCTCCCACAGGTTAGAACCTGTGCTGCATGCTGCTGTTTTCTAAAGGTGTGCTCACCCTTCCCAGCTGCAGCTGTGCCAAGTAAAGAAGATGGTAATCCAGATGCTTCTCCTTACTGAGCACGTGCAGTAAGTCGGAAGTACGCAGCCTACCACTTAAATAATTCATGTGAGTGACAAGCAGTGTCCAGTTTATTAAGCTGTCATCAGTTGGCAGTTGATATAGTAAGTAACTAACATTTTAGGTTTGAGATTATCCTTTACTACTTCAGCAGTTAGGGCACATGGCAAGGTTTGGAGACAGCCCTTAAGCATTGACCTGAAAAATGCTCATCTTGATGAACTGTCAGTGAAATTCCTGAGCTCAGTGCTTCCTCCATCCTAGCTGCCATGCACATCAGTGTTTCAGCCTTCACCCTGGCTTGCTGTACAAAAGGAAAAAAGGCTGGATTGTATCATACACTTCTCTACATCATTCCACTAAGATGACAAATACCAGTTAAGATGGTTTGAAGTAATGTACTTCAACCAAATTCTCGCTGAGTAGATGCTTTTTTATTGTATGTGAGATATGGTTCAAGGAGCTTGATGCTACTTTGCTGCTTAGCCTGGACAGTAAGAAATGCATGTAGAAAAAGTTTAAGGCTCTAAGATTGCTTTTCTTGTTTTGTTCTGTCCCAGGAGACAGAGACCAATTCACCTGAGTTTTGACATTGATGCTTTTGATCCCTCACTGGCTCCAGCAACAGGGACTCCTGTTCTAGGTGGATTAACTTACAGAGAAGGCATGTACATCACAGAGGAAATACACAACACAGGTAGGAGCTGACCAGCAGTATGGGGCTAAGCAAGGACAGGACAAACTATCCAGAGCTCATATTGGTTATGTCTTTCCTGTGTAAATAGACAGTAAGCATAGTCAAAGAAAAGGTGCCTTCAACGTCAATTCTGCCTTCAGTAAGGGAAAAAGAAGTCCTGTGGTTGGACAACTCCCTTGGTGCTGGAAGCAGCTTGACCATCAACAACTTCAGCTTAGCAAAAGAAAATAAAATACACATTATTTTAACAACTAATGTAAAAAATGTGTAATACTATTCCCTAATCCGAAACACATGAGGCAAGATGTGAAAATGGTCATCTGAAGCACAAAAATGGGTGCCAACAATCTTAAATTAGTTTGAAGTTCCATTCTAGGATTCAAGACTAACAAATCAAGCTTTCATAAAATGTACTGCAGTTGACTCAATATAAAAGGACTTTTCATCTTATTACCATCAAGTTTTTATTGGTTTAAACATTATTATTTGCTGTAAAAGAAGGTTAAAAAAATCCCAACCAGACAATAGTCTATAGATTCATGAATAGGATGGCAAAAGAGTATGAGGTGAGACTATTTTAAACCTCTCATTTTTGGACTGGGAGAAAATTCATTTCTCTTATAAATGTATATGGAACATCAAACATTTTTCCTGAATGCTGAAAGCACAAATGAGTGCGGTAGTGGTGATGTAAGAAAGAAACAAAACCCACAGATTTGCATCTGAGAACAACCACCTCATCCCTCACTTGAGAGCCAATCTTACTTGTCTGAGGGATAGAGTAGGTCACAAACTCAAATACTAGACATGCTACAATGAATAAAAGGCTGCGAACAAAACCTTGCAGAAGACCTTCCCCTTTATCAGAGTAACAAAGCTGCAAATCATTTTCACAGGAATGCTTTCAGCTGTAGACATGGTTGAAGTCAATCCACTGCTGGGAGCTTCTCAAGAGGCAGTGAAAGCAACTGCTCACCTTGCAGTCGATGTGATAGCAACG
Organism: Sialia sialis; assembly: GCA_009812075.1. NCBI lineage: Eukaryota > Metazoa > Chordata > Aves > Passeriformes > Turdidae > Sialia > Sialia sialis. Next base: position 18,035,419 of record VRYO01001269.1, on the reverse strand, counting down.
TGCTTTGGGCAGACAAGGGAAGGAGCACACATCGCTTTTGATGAACTCCCAACACCCAGCTCTCCAGATGAATCTGACAGTGAAGAGCAAGTGAGGATTTAAGAACCCAAAGTGCTGGATATATTGGACACTACAGAACTCTGCTGAGGCACTTGAGTGGATAGATTGTCAACACTTGGCAAATACTGTTAACTTCTCAATTTTTAAATAAACTAGCTTTTCCATTGATCAGTGGCTACTTTATTACATACCAAGATTTCTTCATTTAGTTAAGTATATACAAAATGAGACAATAAAATATTTATTACCTTCTTATTAATCTTACCAGTAGTTCAAGCCTCTTTCTTTTTACTCCCATTCTGTCTTTCAAGTGTCAGTACAGTTTCAGTTGAATGTGCTGTCTCATGACTCAGTTCAACCCTCAGAAAGTCAAAGGGAGCAGATAGCCCATCCTGTTCCTCATCAGTGGAAAAGTTCATCTTGGTCATGAAGGTTCATCACTTGCGAAAGAACTTGTAGTATACTACACCTCCTAGGATGGCCAGTTCCAGGATGATGATAATTGACAGTAACAACTTATTTGTGGTTACTCTAGAATTAAAAAATAAAATGCAAGATTTTTGTGGGTTTTTTTTCCACTCTTAACAAGCAGAAAGGGCCAAACTCCACAGTTCACTATTCATGTTTTCCTGGAAATCCTGTTTCAATCTCCTCTTTCAGCAGTAGCAGTTCTGTTCTTCTTCCCCTGAAGGGATCATTACTCTATATGTGCCTACTACGCCTTAAGCAAAAAGGAAAACAATACCTGAAGTCCTGTGCTAAAACACTCATTGTGGTGCTTTTATCTGAACTTTGTTGTTGGAAGAAAACTAAAATCTCAAAGTAATAAAGATAATTATTTTATATGTATGTATACAAATAAAAACTGTAATAAATAAAAACTAGACAGTTATCACAACTTCCTTTAGCAAAGAGCATAAAGGAAAGGTTGGGAAGAGATAAGTACCTACTTGGGAATACAATCTATGAACTGGGTTTTTAAGGCTAATTAAACACTACAGCCAAACTGCTGCCAAGGTTTTAGCCATCAAAGTAGTACACGTGCACCAGGTCACAGTGTCTCATGGGCCAGCGTAGGACTAACTGCTCTAAGGCATTGGTGTGGGCTAAACAGATTTGTCTGTTGTCATCAGGCATCTACCTTGCCCAATGCTGCAGTGATTTATGGCACAGCTTTTCCCAACCTGAGTAAGAGGCATCTGACGGCACCATGAACACTTCACTGTAACTTGCTTCTGTCCTCACCACAGTTTGGATGGTTAAAGACCCCACATCATCCTGACCAACCAGCACACATTCAGTGCTGTTCAAAAGCCATTAAGCAATTACCAGAGAGGAAAACGCACAAATTAGCATCTGCAGGTGGGCACATGTTCTATTTACACATTCCCTAAAACCTCCCTGCAGTCTCAGCTGATAATCCTTTTTTCCCCTAAATCCAGCAGGCACTAATGCTCCATGCTGCTGTCAGTCACACCACTCACCTCCGGGACATTGCGCGTAGAATCTTGCGACTCTTGCTCAAGTTCTCACTTGTATTGACCAGCTGAAGAGAGACAAAAGTTACTTGTCAGTTAAACACACATCAACTCTGGAAAGATGCACGTGAGAGCAGCTGGTGTTGAAATGCTGCAATGAATTATAGGACCAAGGATGACCAAATACTCTCAAAATTGAGACGTAACATTATTTTCTACCCACAATACCAGCAAGAGACATTGCCTCTTTTCTAAGGAGAAAATAAGAATTTTGTGTATATACATTCCTTTAGATACATACAAACATATGCACTTTCTGCCTCTTCAATTAATATAAAAATATCAGAAAGTTGGTATTAGCTTCTTTCATTCTTTCATGTCACTGTTCTAGTTGTTAACGCCAGAAGAAAATTATACTGATATGTTCAACCCAGTGTATATCAAACTGCTTGAAATGCTGCTCAAGTTCTATCAAAGAACTGTGTTGCACTGACAGGGCTAAGTGACCCAGTGGGTACACGGTCTGAGCTGTTAATAGATAATCCATTTCAGCTTTGTATTGCCCAGGAATGAACTGCCCAGCATACCCAGTCAGCTATTAAGAAGCATGTAATGAAATGAGGGTATAAGTAACTAAAAAAGGGTTGTTTCACAGACATGATTCATGATGTATGGCCACTAGTTTCCAGGTAAGAGTTCACTATTCCACTTCCAAACATTCTAGGGAAGTGAAGGGCAAGCTAGGTCACTTATATGACAGACACCTGCCTCCACAATTCCTCTGTAGTTTAACATTGCCCTCAACTGCAAAACTGCTTGAATGTTTCTTTGCACTGAGATGGATGGACAAAGCTGGGAAGAAAACTATCAAGTGCATTTGGAGCTTAGTAGATTTCTAATCTTCATTACAAAAGAACAAGTAAGAACAAAGTCTGCTTCAAGTTGGAATGTGTGATTCACACAATTCCACAATTCATTGCCCAAGAGGCTCACAGTAGAAGTCACAGACACAGTTTGGTGTTTGGTTTTTTTTCCACGCAGCAGAGGGGGCTCTCCTCATCCTGCCCGCTCACTCCCCCGACACAGCTCCTGCCACCCGTGGGCTGGCTGAGGCCGCGCTTTCCCGCTCCCCCGCGTGGCTGCTGAGGGGCGGGGAACGCCTGCTCCCCCCGTGGCTCGCACTTCCCGGTTGGCAATTCTCCGAAATTTGTCCATAAATAAGCCGCACCTGGTGATTAGCCACACTTCCGGGATCGGCTCGATTCTTCAGTGAAATAGGTGCAGCTTATCAGTATGAAATTACTGTACTTAAATGAAAAAGCTACAGGCTTTGTTGCAATGAGTAAACTCCCAAGAGCAGGGGTATGCTTTTTGTTTTGGCTAAGAGGGTTTATTTACCAAATTCGGTGTCCTCTGAAGTCACTCACCTAAGAGCTTTACCCTTGGGATCCCTTGCACACACAGGAAACCCCATCAGTTTGTTAGTTCAAAAATCAAATTGTTAGTTTTGCATACATGTGTAAACAAGTCAACTAGTTTTTGAAACTTTCACCGCAGAAGCAGAGCTTCTTGAACCTGCAAATATTAGAAAGTTAGTAATTATGTAATTACTCTTCTACTGAATTTATTTTCATTACCTAAACTTGCTAACTGCTTCCAAAAGCTTAACTTTTACTAGTAATCTAGTCACAAGGCAACTCCTGAACAATTTTCTAATCTGTAATTTTTTCAGTTATGCTGTTTTTTCTAGCAGATCTACAGATCTAATCTCCCATCTTGCACAGACACAGCAGCAGACATTTAACCACCATGCTTTGGACCCTTCTGCAGTAATTATTTGTCTTTTATGAGAACAAATAGAAATGTGGCAGCCTGAATGTGTTCTGTAGAAATATCCAATCAGATTACTATGCCTAGGAAGGTCCCTGAGAGTAATTACTGGCATACAGATCCCACTAAAGTGCAATGCCCAGTTTCCTGCCTACCCTGCTCTTAGTGCGCTGCAGCTGCTCCCGCTGCTCCCCGAGTTCCTCGATGATGTCTGTGCCAATCTGGTCGGTTTCAGCAGCAATTCGGTGCGAGCGCTCGATGCTCTCACTGGCTCGGTTCAGACTGTCTGTGCCCTGCAGAAGCAGCACCCTCTGTGACTGCAGGTTAGTCTGAAAAATAATGGATGTTTAACTGTTATGCATAAAGACAGAAATATTAGACTTCTGACATTAACAGACTCTATAGGTCATCCATTTGTATTAGCTGTACATACTTCTTATATTAACTGATGCAGCCCAGCTAATTTTTGCCAAGCCTTGTTAATTTTGTGAGATTATAGCCAAATCTGGTTAAACCTCAAAAAAGGATACAGCACTGAAGAGTTAAAACAGTTCCCAAAAACTGTCTTTGTAACAATTTACTATTCTATCAAAGAACATTTGCATGAAAATAGTATCTTTCTTTTCCAGATGCTAACTTTTAATTCCATTCACATCTAAAGTCAGCCTTATTTGCAACTTCACAGTTGGTTGCCACGGGAATCTTGAAGAGTTTACAATCAAAAAGATTAGGAACAAACACACTAACAGATGGACTGCTAAGTAATAAAGATCCTCTTTGCATGCCAGTAGCCTGGGCTAAAGGATAAGGAATGTTTGCTGACCTTGGGGTCAGAAGGTAGCTCAAAATAAAGTGTTTTCTTAAGCTTCAGAAAGTCTAATCTATCACCCTGCTCTCAGGTTTTAGAGTAATGAATCAAGGGGAATCAAATACAAAAATTTCCCAAGCTGCAGCAGAAGGAAATACTAAGCAAAGAACCCCCCTCAAACCGTCCTTATGTAAGGCAGAAAAATGAAAAGCCCACCTCCATGAACTTTCTGTAACATAACACTTTGAAGACAGTAAGGAGATTCAGTCTCACCAGCTCAGATATCTTTAAGCCTATCTTGTAAGTAAGAAATTGTACTTTTTGTATTGTAGCAGAAAAACCATAGCAAATAAAGTGCTAGGGGAAAAATCCTTATATTTTCTTGACATTATTTACACTAAGGTAGTTTAAAAGATAATTCTACCAAAGAAACCTATACAATGCATAATTCACTCTTTGCTAGTTTTGGGGATTAGAACTAGATGAGTTAATCTTTTATTCATTAAGCAGCATCACTTCTGTTTTCCCTCCTGGAGGGGAATGATTAAACGAAGAGCTTTGGTACAGAATGTTGTGCAAATTACTAACCGAATGGCTTTCAAGGAGTTCCATTCTGATTACATTCCTATCTTTGTTTTAGAACAGAAAAGCTCTTCTCTGAGTTCCAGGTGTTCTTTCTCCTCCCTGAGATATTCATGTTTCATGTACAGAGATATATAGGGAGTTATACAAGCACAGAGGTGGTTTAAAGTAGAAACACTGTAAACAATGGATCTGTGATACTGCTTTTGCACAACCACAGCAAAGTTAGATAAAATTTACATCTAGTCCTCACACTCTGTTCATTTTCTGTGGCGAAGATTCCATATTTTGTATCTCCTTGGTTTCCACGGCCCAATCCCAAATCTGTGCTTCTCATCTCTCTCTGGAACATGGACAAGTCTCTTCTGTACGCTCGGATTTTGCTCATCATTTGGTTGCGGAAAGGCATAGGAGCGTACTTCAGTTCTTCCTCCATTTCCCGCAGCTTTAACAAAAGAAAGCAAGTTTATTCTTTAAAGAACCAAATCTATTCTCAGCAGCAGCCATACTCAAAACTCAGCCCCAGATGAAGGGATTCACATGTTTGTGTTGGACTGGCTGAGGGGGATAACCCCAAATCCCATCTGGTACTGAGTGCACCATGCTACTCAGTGCTGTTGAGGCCATGTGCATTTCAGATACACAACACCTCAATAAATAAAGAAATCCCAAGCTTAAACACTTGGGTTTCTTTCCCTGAAACATCACTCTACATTTCAAAATTTAAAACTCTCACTTTGTTATAGTTTAAGCACTTACAGGATGCGAATCAGCTTTCTATCACATCTGTGCAACAGAGACAGAATCACAGGATGGCTTGGTTTAGAAGAAACCTTAAATACCACCTTGTTCCCACACCCCTGCCATGGGCAAGGACAACTAGACCAGGTTGCTCAGAAATCCATCTAACCTGTCCTTGAACAATTCCAGGGATGGGGCATCAAGAGTTTCCCAGCAAAACTGTTCCAGTGTCTCACCAACCTCACAGTTGAATTTCTGCCTAATGCCCAATCTAATGCTACCTTTTGTCAGTTTAAAGTCATTACCCCTTGTCCTATCACTACCTGCCCTTGCTCAATGTCGCTCTCCAGCTCTCTTGTAGTTTCCTTTAGGTACCGATAGGCTGCAATAAGGTGAACCCCGAGCCTCCTCTTTTACAGCCAAGCATTCCCAATTGTGTCAGTCCTTCCTCATATGAGAGGTGCTCCAGCCCTCTAATCTTCATGGCCCTCCTCTGGACTCACTCCAACAGGTGCATGTCCTTGCTGTACAATTTTAATTGCACTTCCACCATTTTACTTCTTCCAACAAAGTGAAGGCAGTATCAAAACCGAGCACTCAAAATCCCCTCAAAACACATCTGTATTTATATACGTATACAAGTATACACAACAGTCTTAACAAACACGCACACCCCTATCAGGATCAATCATCAAACATTAAAAAAAATGAAACTCCCACCTGCCAGAATAGGATCCATAAAAAAGTAGCATTTGTAAGCACTGTCCTTTTTAAGGCAGCAGTCTTTCAACCATCAGGAAGGCTGGAAGCCTCACACTCACCGTCTCGTTGGCTTCACGTTGCTTCTCATCAAATTCTCGGACCAGTTTTTTCTTCTCCTCTGGGAAAGCAAAAGCAGTATGTCAGATAAACTATTGAGAAATGACAACAGAATTACAATTCAACCCACTAAAAACAAGGAAGCTGCCACAGACAGCTGGCTGCAGAACACCAGGTCAAAATTTATTTCAAATAGGAACAGTATGTTCTTACAACAACTTTTCAGAAGGGAGCGGGGCAAGAGAGCAGAAATCGCTCTACCAAATGCTAAGCACTGCCTCTGGTAGACAAAAGAAGTAATTTTTCAAATATTCTCCTGACCTTCTGTCTTTTAATGTCCACTGATAGAATTGCATGTTGAAAAACATTTAGTGTGAAAAAACAGCAAAGAAGACACATGGGTAAACAGCTTATAAAGATATTTCTTCCTTTTTGCAAACACTTGCAAACATGTCAGATTACTGAATGCTGAAACTAATTTGGATTTGAACAGAACATCAGGTCAATCTATGTTTTCAAGTGAGCCCTGAAGGTCCCAGCAGATCTGGCACTCTGTATTCCCATGGTCATAAAGTACCTAAGCACACAGGATAAGCATGCCAGAGTTCTCTGAGATAAAAGATGCCACCGAGGTATCACCTTGGGTTCACAGACTAAAGCCCAAATGCTTCCCTCTTCTAGAATGACGAGTTGTTTGAATCAGCCAAGAACATTACCCATTTTACCCATTTTGTCTGAGACAGTCATTTACTCAGATCTGTGTACCTAGGGCTTTGTTACTCTATTTTTAAACAAAACCTTAAGGCACGTATTTTTCATGTGTTAAAAAAACAGCATATCTCTCTAACATCCACCATCGATGAAAGTCTGAATCTGAAACTTTCCTTATATAATCCAAGCAAAAACACATATTCTGTAATCTTTTGCAAAAGTACTGAAGATGAATACCAGAGGACTCTTGTAAAGAACTGCAAACAAAATCAAATTCTATCAGAAATCTGTAACTATGCACCTAGCTTAATTCACCTCTCTCAAAAGAGTATTATTCAGTCTTAGACAAAATTCCAGGCAGCAGAAAATGCAGACTGACATCTTGGTAAAACCCCTGCAATTTGATTAAAGACAAAATTACATACAACATCGTAAAAACATCATCACAGTAAAAAAAATCAATTGATAATACCTTTTGGCAATCACAGTCCTCTGCAAAAGAAGTAGCTTTTAAATCACTGAGTTCTCAACAGAAGAGAGGAAAAAATTTTAAGTGCTCAGAACATTGGTATATAGCTCCTCTCACATACACAACACTCCTAAGCTGCAAGCTTCCCTGCTCAGTTAAAAGTCAGATAAAGCCCAGAATTTGATCTGTAGAGAACTTAAGGCAGAACTAAAACTCATCACCTCAAGAAGTAGCTCTAGTCTCACATAGTACACAAAATTATTACAGGCTAAGCTACATCGTGACTGCTTATATACGACACATCAGCTGGTATCACGAAATGCAGTTTCACATTCCAATTTATTCAGGAGGAAATGCTGACTTAGGAGGTTCCTAAATACACTCTCCTCAACTTCTCCATTATTTGCCACCATATGCATTTGTGCTGAAGCCATTGTTTGTGTAGCTGGGTAACAAGTGAAATCGTGGACATGAACTGTGGAAAAACAGCCTTTGGAAGTCAGTAATTTGTTTCATACAGATCATTTCACTAATCTGATTCAAGCAGTGCCCTCTTAAATCCACGGCTGTCTCAAAGTCATGGAAACCCATCACAGATCTGGAAAAGCAGCATTTCCCTGATTTCCCTTCTCCCATGCAGACTCAGAAGATGCTGCACTTCCAAGTTTGCAACCCAAGAAATGCCAGCTGCCAAAAGGCATAGAATCATGGAATGGTTTAGGTAAGTCAAGCAGCAATAGCTTGAGATCTTTTGGCCAAAGGCAAACAAGAAATCCAGCAACGTCGCTTGAAAATTATCTACTGGATCTGGCAGGTATCCAGAAATGCCAAAATACACTGATTCACCTGGTATCACTCTGCATTGAGCCACAACTCAAAGCACACAAAGAGAACTTCTAAAATGCAGCACCAGTGCCTGTGCCACGGCAGCACTACCCACAGCTCATCAACGTTTAATGATTTATTTCCAATCAGTTAGGAAGAGATTCAGTAGGAAAATACAGCTAACTGAATTAATGTAGAGGAAAATACACCATTTGAAACTTATCCAGGCTGTTTCTCTTACTTACAGATTTGGAAGGGGGAAGAAAGAGTGTTTCTAGAATTAGCAATTTATCATCTTGTTTATATAGAGTGAAACAGCATTTCCAAACCTCTGCCCCCCAAAGATGTCCCAAGGACTACAGATTCTGTGGTGCTTCTGGAGCATGTTGATTGTCTTAAAGAGTATTGCAAGGTCCCTTTTATCACCTCCTGAATATTTCGGGATCACACAACTCAGAAAATAAAGATATACTCCTCTTCTCACAAGCACAAGAAGCAAACAAAGAACATTAGATGAGCAGAATGATTCTACCAGACAGAGAAACTTAAATCTTTAACTGTCTTAGAAACACTTTCAAAAATAGTGCCAGGACTCTGGCACTTTGGCAGCAAAAATACAAAAACCAAACCAAACCAAAACCCCAAACAAATAAACAAACAAACAATAAAAAAAGAGAAAAAATTAAAGACTAGAACAGTTGTATTAAAATTCTTTAGCATGTCTAAAAATGCAACTTGCAATTATTTACAATCTATTGAAAAAAAATAAATTCCAAGTATTGCAAAAATGGTTGCCTGCGAACACTCCATTTATCAAAACCACTACAAACCCCATGGCTCGGAATTCATTGCTCATGACTGCCACAGCGTCACCAAGAAATGATCGTGCTCATTTCTATAGGAAAATAAGGCTTTCTACCAGAAAGGTTATTGGTGTTTTAAGCTTTTTATCCTATTTAACCACTGGTGAAATTAAGTCAGGTTTGCAAGTTGTCATTTGGGGGTTTCAACACCTTTCCTGTACCAAACTTCCTGGAAATGCTGATGACAAGGACTGTGACCCTGGATTTTATTTATTTCATTATTAAACACAAAGCCAAGTAAGAAACAGGATGTTGAGTGTTTCATGCTCTGTGTTATCTAGCACAGACTGGTACGTTCTGAACAAACTGTTTTTACGATTTTACACAAAGCTCATCAATTGTGGGAGAATGAACACTACAGCAGAACGTGGCTGACAGCCCCTGCCCATCACTGGGGTACAAAACCTGAGCTGAGCTGCAGCAGCTCATGACAGCCATGGATTACATTTCTCATAGGAAGCGTTTAATAAGAGACATTCAATGACATGGGCAAAATTCTCCTTGTCACATCGCTTCCCTTTCTGGCTCTCAGAACACTGCCAAGCATCAAGGACCGAACCAGAAGCACAGATCCTTACAGAGGTGTGTTCTGTCAGAGCATTTTACCACTGGGGTGGTATAAAGAATACTCTTAAAGCCAGGCTGTGCTCCTAATACAACTTAGTGTGGCTAGAATTATAGGTTTTCTCTATTATATGAGCACACAGTGCACAAACCAGACTTTTGAAATAGTCATTTAAAATGTAAACATTCTCTCACAAATCGACTGATGCTTCTGGGCAGTTCTGACAATAAAAACTGCTTCTATTTCTGCCAATGAGGTTTTAAATGTGAATCCAAAATATGTAAATTTTAAAAGGAGGCAGGAAAAAACCCCAAAGCCCCAAAGCACTGCCATTTTTACAGAATCAAAGAATCAATTATGTGGAAAAGACCTCTGCAGTCATCGAGTCCAACCTGACATACCAACACCTTGTCAACCAGACCATGGCACTGAGTGCGACATCCAGTCTTTCCTTAAACACTTCCACCACCTCCCTGGACAGCTCGTTCCATTATCTAATCACCCTCTCTGTGAAGATTTTCTTCCTCATGTCCGACTTTAACCTCCCCTGTTGCAGCTTTAAGACTGTGTCCTCTTGTCCGGGCGCTGGTTGCCTGGGAGAAGAGACCGATCCCCACCTGGCTACAGGCTCCTGTCAGGAGGTTGTGGAGAGTGAGAAGGTCACTCCTGAGCCTCCTGTTCTCCAGGCTAAACTCCAGTTCAAACACAGCGTGAAACAGCACCCAAACAGCAACTCTCCTCAGAGACTGATGCTGTGAACCTTGCAGGGCAGTGCTTGCCTCCAGAGCAGAGGAGCTCCAGAGGAGTGAAGCCACACACCTGCAAAGCCACCAGGACACGGCAGCAGCTGAAAACAACACACGGCAGAGGCAGCCTCCTCTCCCAGCAGGCTCCTAACAAAAGCGACGTCCCGAATCCCGACAACTACAACCCTCCCGCAAGACTCTTGAGGAGACACTGCCTTCCCAGCTGCTTAAACATGCCTGTCTAATGAGAACCAGCCGAACACTCCGGCCACGGCCCCATAGCCGGTGGGGCAGCTCCGGTCGGAGGGACCGCGGCCCCGCCCGTGGCCTGCTCCCGGCCCCGAGGGACGTCCACTTCCCCTCCCCGCCTCACCGGCCGCGCTGCCCCGCAGCCGCTCGGGGACGCCCCGCAGGTCTCCGTGCAGCCCGCGGAAGATCTCGTGCAGCCGCTCCAAGTGCTCCGAGGACGCGGACCCACGGCTCGCCATGGCCCCACAGCCCCCGAGCCCCCGGCCCGGCCCTGCCCAGCCCGGCGCTTCCGCCGCCGGGGCCGCCTCGCCCGCTGCCTGCTGGGAGCTGTAGTCCCGGGGAGGCGGCCGTGCCTGCGCCGCTCGGGGGCGCTCATACGCCGCCACGGAGCGGGCCGGGCCTCCCCGGTACCGGCGGGACCCGCCACCGCCGCGCTGCTCCTAGGCCTCGGCGCCTGCCTACGTGTACATCGTTGCATGCCCCTTGCTAGGGATAATGACATGAACCCCGGCGTGGGGTTGTAAAAATGTGCTTCAAACGCCACTGCCGCCAGCCGGCGCTGCGCTGTCCCTGCAGACATTTCTCGGCCCTTAATTGAGGAGCGCATTTCAGAATGTTTCGCGGGACCCAGGCCGGAGTCGTCCGGTCCCGGGGTAAACCGCAGCGGGCTGGCGGCGTGAAGCCGGCCGGCCCCCCGCAGCCCGCAGGTACCCCCGGTGAGGGGGGCAGCCCGGCGGGGCAGGTGTGGCTGTGTGCCTGTGGGCGAGGCCAACGCCGGAGAGGCGGCGACCGCGGGGCGGGGCCTGTGCGGGCGGAGGCGGATCCAGAGGGGCGGAGCGGGGGTGCGGGAGCCGTGCGCTGACGGAGCGCGGGTAGCTGGCGGCAGCGATGCTCAACTGCTGGGAAGCCGCGCTGGGCGCCGCCGTCTCCGTCCCCGTCCTTCTTTTCGTGGCAGCGCCCTACATCAGGTGCGTCTTACCGAGCGCAGCCCCTGCCCTTCGCGTATGTCCAGCCCCGCAGCAGAGCGCCCCGTTGGGGCGCGGAGCCGGCGCCCTTCGGGTCTCAGCGCTCGCGTGTGTGGCGGGAGCGCGAACACCGGGAATCCCGTTCTACAGCCCGCGCCGGGTCGGGAGTTATTCAGGCCTCTCCAGCGCCAGCGCCCCGGTGACACTGACGCGCTGCCGGGGCTCACTCAGCCCTGGCACCGCCCGGCGCGTTTCCCGGGCTCTGTCCCGGCACCGGGCGCTCGCAGAGGAGCGGCAAGGGGCGGGGCCCGCGTTCTCCTCAGGGCGCGGCGGTGCAGCCCATTGGCCAAAAGGCCCCGGGGCGCGCGGCAGCAGCCAATGGGAGCCGTGGCTCCACTTGACGCACGGACGGGGCGGGCCCCGAGGGCGGGGCCGCGCTCAGGAAAGCGCGGGGGATTGGGGGCACGTTCCCGGTGTCGCGGTCGCGACGCGGTTGCGATCAGCCGCCTCAGGTGAGGGCGCCCGTGACTCCCAGGGCGCGGCAGTGAGCCCGAGTGACGATGCAAACCCCCAGGTTCTGGGCGCACAGCCCCGTCCCGAGCCCCTTATGGAGACAGAGGTGACTGGTGCTCCCCTCTTGCAGGCGGTATGTCGCTGGAGGACAGTGTAAGTCGACAGCAAGGCTGGAGGGGAAGGTGGTGATAATCACAGGAGCCAACACAGGCATCGGGAAAGAGACCGCCAGAGACCTCGCGCAAAGAGGCAAGTGCAGTCTCGTCAGCAGACATCCCCGTGCAGCTGGGGTGGCTATGCCTTGTATCAGTAGTCCCTTTTCTGGACCTAAGGAAGACGTGTTGTAGGCTTATGTTGAAATGAACTGGATTCTAGAGTTACCGCAGATGATCCCAAGTGCTGTTACTGCAGAGGCTGAGGTTCAAGTTCCCAGTTCCTCAGCTGGTATTCATTCCAAAAATGTAACTTGGTGACATGAAAACGCTTTGCATTGCAACTGATTCAAGAGGACTGGGGAAGTTCCTGGATTCTATTTGTATGAAGCTGGGAAGTGCCATAGGTCCACCACTGTGTGCTTCAGTTATTCATGTTTCAAGCTAATTTGATGTAAATGTTACTTAGCTAACTGGCGAGAAGATTAAACTACCTGTTCACAATCCATTTAGAAATTACTCTGTCTGGAATCCATCACCTTTATGTACTCCTGGCTTGATGTTCTCATTATAAAGGCAGAGACAACGCTATCATACCAGTTGGAGAACCTGGAGAGGCACTTAAAATGTGTATTTGCCTGGTCTGAGTATCTTTCAGCTGGATTGTAGCTCACAATTGAGTGAGAAAGGCTTTGTCCTTTCCAGCCACCCCCCTGACTGATGCTAGTTCCCTAAAGAAACAATATATTGTTTGTAATTGCAGCCTGCTTGTCGTAGCCTTGATCATCCAGTGTGCTCCAATGATCTCAGTTTCTTGTTGTTCCCCCCCTCCCCTCCTTGCAGGTGCGAGAGTAATTATTGCCTGCAGAGACATAGCAAAGGCAGAAGCTGCCGCCAGTGAAATCCGAGCTGAGACAGGGAACCAGCAAGTCATTGTGAAAAAGCTGGACTTGGCTGACACAAAGTCTATCAGGGAGTTCGCGGAGAAATTTCTAGCAGGTACAGTCTCTAGATTCTTCTTTTTAGAATATTTTACCAAGGACTGCTGTCTGTTCTTCTAACCATTGCCAAATCCCTGCCCTGCTTGTCTCTCTACCTCTTGGGTGCTTGGTTCACAGCAGGGGTTGGTCAGGGGTTGAGTTAGTTTGTGGTAGGAGACATATCCTTTTTTTTAAGGTGATGTGGCTGCAAGTCAGACAGTAAGGGCTGACTTGTGCTGCCTAATTGTTTCCTTGTTTAAGGATGTCTGTTGTTTCTTACAGAGGAGAAGGAACTCCATATTCTCATTAATAATGCTGGGGTAATGTTATGCCCTTACTCCAAGACTGCTGATGGCTTTGAGATGCATCTGGGAGTCAATCATCTTGGTAAGGCCAGTGGAATCATAGAATCATCAAATGGTTTGGGTTGGAATTGCCCTTAAAGATCATCTCCTAACATCAACATCTGTTGCAAAATGCCAAAGGAAATCCTGCTTTCAGATTTTGTCTTCCTCATTCTTCCTCTTACAAGAAGGATGGAGGGCCAGAGTCAGAGTTCTGGAGATGCAATGCGGTGTATTTGCATATCGTGGATCCAGTTTAAGCATCTGTACGTGTCACCTGGGACATTTTGAAATGTATGACTTTTTGAAGATGAGGAGCAGAATTTGAAGGCACCAAAAAAGTGTAGATGTTAATTCAGGGGAATTTAACAGATTTTTTTTCCCATGACTTAAAATGAGGGCAGCAGTAAGCTACCAGATATACGCAATCAGGGGAACCCTTCCTAGAAGGATGACCTTTTGTCTCCCCTCTAGGTCATTTTCTCTTGACTTTCCTCTTGCTGGAGCGTCTGAAGCAGTGCGCGCCAGCCCGCATTGTGAATGTGTCCTCGCTGGCTCATCACGGGGGCAGAATTCGCTTCCATGACCTCCATGGTGAGAAATGCTACAACCGTGGCCTTGCCTACTGTCACAGCAAATTGGCGAACGTGCTCTTCACCCGGGAGCTGGCCAGGCGGCTGCAAGGCAAGTTCCAGAGGCAGGCGGGGAGTTTGTCCTCTTGGCTTTCTCTGCACCAGGGATGGGGAGCGTGGATTGAAGAAAGGGTGGAAAATTGTGCAGAAATTGAATGGTTTGAGGCAAATGTCACTGAGAGCTCTTTGCAGGAAGAAAATATCTCCTGTCTGTGGAACCAGGAGAGTTACAACACAGATTGTCTTTACAACAACAGGGTAGAGGAGTTTAGTAGCTTGGCACAGTTGAATGAATGTCATTTTTCTTTGATGTTTGTCAAAAACAAGCTGCATCATGCAGACAATTGTGATATGTGGGTGGAAGCTGAAAACAGAGCTACAACTGCAGTCTCCAACAGAAAAGCTAATGCACACTCCGCTGCCTTAAAGGTTGGTGGCCTGTAGAACAAGCACAAGATTAGTACCTTTTAAGTCACATCTGTCACAGTCATGTCATTCAGTCCTGTTCATAAACTTACAGTAATTTCATGATTATAAGCCGTACCTTTTTCATTGAAGAATCCAGCCTACCCCAGTAGTGTGGCTAATCATCAGGTGCGGCTTATCTATGGACAAATCCCAGTGAAATGCCAACCTGGCGGGCACCTGGGGCTGCCTTTAAAGGCTTTGCTGGTCTATGGAAACTGTTGCAACTTGAGCACCTGTTACTAATTTGTTACTTTGTCACACATGGAGCCTGGCTTTAAAAAAAAAGAGGTGCAGCTTATATTCAGGTGCAGCTTATATATGGACAAATCCCGTGCCCTACCCGGCTACCCCATGTGCGGCTTATAATCAGGTGCGGCTTATAATTGTGAAATTGCTATAAGTAGTATTTATTTACTACAACAGAAGCAGTGTCTTCCCCAGGAAATTACTATTAGAGTAAGTCAAAAGACGCCAGTGTTCTCAAAAGCCTGATGGAAACTGCTACTGGTTTAGCACTCAGGCCCTCTAGCACCTGGTTCTGCAGAAGGCACATAATGACTCCTGTGTTTGGAATGGAGCTGGGGATGCTCCTGCCATGGATGAGTAATTTAAACTGCTTCAAGAGTCACCCTCAAAGGTATTAACAAAAGTGTTTTTAACCTGATATAATGAAATTGTGACTTAACAAAGTCCGATAGCAAGGTTCACTCTATGATTTACATGGAAGACACATGCAAAGGAAAATTGATTTAGAATTGAGTTACAATGATTCACACAGGACTGGGAGCATGCTATGTAAGGAAGACCCTCCCCTCCTGTAGAATCACGAGGTTCAGCATGGAGCCCCTTGCTTTTTAAACTCTTTAGGGAGCCTAGGTGTTGCTATGTCCAGTTTTAGTCTCAGATTTGGACAATTTATATGTAATGGAATTATCTATACAAAGTTTATAACAATTGTTATTGAGTAGCTACATGGACTAGTGATGTTTCCTCAGAATTAATTCAGCAATCAGTCACTTACTAAGGATTTGTTGCAAGCAAAGGGCCTCTCTGCCTTGGTTAAGGAAGGCTCTTAGGTAAGAAATCTCAAACCTTGAGAGGCATCCCTGCTCCAGGGAAGAGTTACCTGCTGTGCAATCCAGTTGCATTTTGAGCTGAGGTCCACTTGGGCTTACCAAAGGTTTGCTGTTGGTAAAAGATCTCTGCCTTGAGGAGCAACCTTGAGAGGTGAGCCAGCTCAAGGGAAGATTGTCACCCTGCAGTCACATTGCCTTGCAGGAAGAGCTCACAGAAGGCTCACTTAGACTGTAATATTCATAGAACGGAGTGGTTGGTTTGTATTCAGATTGCCATGGCAAAGGTACACATTAGACTCAGTGTATCCACAACCTTATTTAAATGTTCCTGGATAAGAGTATTGGAAAAGCCATGTGCTACTTGTCTTGGGTGTTCCAAGTTCATGTGTGCTGATACTCACTGGCCTCTTGTGGGTTTTAGCCCGTTGGCTCAGATCTTTACTTTCTTTGGAGCCTTTACGAAACTACTGCTGATTTGGCTAAGAGGTCAAGTGTCTCCATCACATCCAGCATGCCATAAATACAGAAGACTTCACTTACTCTCTGTATCCAAGTGCGGACTCCTCCTTTAAGTTACAGAATATCTGCAGGTAGAATTGAGGAGTATATTACTCTTCTTTTAAAGACACTTTGATCCATGCAGATTTGTCCTGGACTGCTTTATTTTGCCATAGGCACTAAAGTCACAGCAAACGCTCTCCATCCCGGCTCTGTCTATTCTGAACTGGTACGGCACTCGTTTGTAATGACTTGGCTGTGGAAGATATTTTCCTTCTTCTTGAAGACACCTTGCGAAGGAGCTCAGACGAGTATCTACTGTGCAGTAGCTGAGGAGCTGGACTCTGTGACAGGACAGTATTTCAGGTGGGTGCAAGCTGATGAAGTGTCATTCTGTGTAAGGCAACTTCATTGGCTGGGGAATATGGGACTTTCTGTCATCCTTCATTAAGAAGGAACCAGGTAAGAGGCTGTCTGGTAAGACAGAGTGACAAATACTAGAGCATTACCCCTTCCAGGTCTGTCGCAATCATGTTAGAAGAAACACCTGACCTGTGCAACACTTCATACAACAGCATGTCCTTGCCTGCTACAAGTATTAATGTCCTGGAAGTGCAGGAGTGGCTGTCACATGCTCAGAAGCTCTAATGCTCACCTGTCTAACACTTGGGAAAATCTACTTTTCAGTAGAACTGTTGTTAATGAGGTCACTTCAGTCAATCCTGGGAAGACCACTTCCATTCCATTTGTAGTTTTACCCCATTGGAGCAGAATGGCCTGTGCTCTCAGGGAGCTGGAGATACAGGAAGTGAGATTTTCAGATCTGGCATGTGACCAAATAACTTTATCCTCCTCTGTGATAGACCCACCAGCTGGGAGGGATTCTTGCTGGGCTGCTTGTCATGCAGTCATGGAAGTGGTCTTGTTTAGTTCCCACTACAAAACCTGTTATTTTTTTACTTAGTCCAGGACCCTACATTCTTCTCCTTTTCCCATCACCAAAACCACAGCCCTGAGCAGTTTCAAGTCATCGTCATTCTATATTTGAAGACTGCCATTCAAACAGATTCTCATAGATATTCTGCCAGCTTCCCATTGCATGTAGAGCACTGTAACAATACTGGGTTTTGGGAATAAATATGAAAATTTGTCTTTTTTTTTTCCCCCTCATACAGATGCCATTGGGGCTGTTGTGTCTTTGCAGAGCTTTCTTCTTGTGATTTGTGACCAGATTAGTCTCTGTAATGACATTGCCTGATCTTCATTTGGGAGTTTATACCATCTTAATCAGACTTGAATATATAAATAGACATCTTAAGTCTTCCCTGGATGACTGTCTGTCTCAGGATAAAAACGTAGCATTAACATCCTGAAATACAGAAAACTGGTGGAATTTAAAAAAGGGAGTTTTGGATATGGTGGGAAATGAGAAGCTTCAACACTAATTCACAATTTTCACTGAACTAGCCTAGAATCCTTTTAACTTTCCAGGCCATAGACTATAAAATACAAGTGCAGACATTAAGAAAAGAATTTACATGCTACAGTGAGACAGGTGGGAGTCCACCAGTCATTTCAGGAATATTAAAGACTCCATCTATAAACTGAGCCTAATTAAAACTTTAAAGATGCCATTTCCTCTGTGCTCTTAAACTCCCAAGTTATTGCAGTATTACAGTTGAGAACACAGGACCTCTTTTCCAGACTGAGTACTTTCTGATTGGAGGAGCTGAGAAGAAAGGAGCCACAGTTCAGAAGATAATGGAAAAGGGGGTAATCATACATGGTTATTACAGTGTTATTATGCTTGGGCGTATAGTGGGATAAATAGTTTAGAATGAAGGGCTGTTTGAGTGACTTTTTTGCAGTGTTTGTTAGCAAATGTGCTCCTGAAGAAGCTTGGTTAGAGTTTATATCCCTTTTTAGTGGTATTAATGAGAATGCACACTAGTGAGGTTTCTTTAAGAGTTGAGACAACAGATAGAGCTAGACTTGCTTGCCAGTTCTTAGTGCCCCTGGGAGAGATTCTTCCCTAGCTAGTTGGAAAGAAATCTTCCTCGTGGTGGCTTAGCACCAGCCCTTGCTCATTTGCTGGGTAGCCTCCCACCATTCTTGAACTGGTCTTGAATTAAACTGATAGAGAGCAACTCTCTAATCTTAACAGAGATTTCAGTGTACTAATGCAGATGGAGATCTTAGACTTGAAAGAATAAAAAAAGCTGTTTTTCTTACAGTGATTGCCAGCCAGCATACGTATCTCCACGTGGTCGGGATGATGAGACAGCAAAGAAGCTCTGGAGCGTAAGCTGTGAGCTCCTTGGCATCCAGTGGGACTGAGCAGCACCAAGAGTGTCCCTGGCTGGGCCCAGCAATGCTTCTCCAGGGAACAACACTGCTGAGAGACCTCAAGAGAAGAACGCTAATACTTCAGCTGCTCTAAGGATGGCTCTGAGGGCACAACATTATTTGAATTTCTGGAATATTACATTTAAGGATTGAGATTTGTAAGCAATCAGTCCCTCTTCCTAGCTGGAGAATTAGAGCACTGATGCAGGAAGCAACCTGCTCGTTATCTCACACAGCAGCTCGAGGGTATGATTCTCTGGCTTTAGAATAGAAAGGGAGGTTGCAATTTTAGGTTTAGATTATGAAGTAACAAGGAATTACTTTAAATAAAGTTTGGTTGATTTTTTTCCTAACAGCAATAAAAAAGGTAGGACTTTTAACTTAGGATCTATGAGATTCCTTTTAGTACCTACCCTTTGAACTGGCAGAGCAAAAATACTTTAGTTAGATTTTCTGGCAAGTTAGGCAATACAAATACTCTCAAGCACACAGAAACAGGTCCTGGCCTTCTTGTGCCAAGCATTAGGTAAAGTTTTTACATGGAATCACTTTCTCTGCATGCTCTGTAAGAAGCTGGACCCTAGTCACTGAGGTATCTTGGCCCTAAATACCCACTGATTGCAGTAAGTTAACTGAGAGCTGGCAAATCTGAGGACCCAGGTTTTGGTGCAGGTAACTAGGAGGTTAAAAGCAGAAGGAGGGCTGCAATTGTGCATAGGCAAGTTATTAAAATCAACATCTCTTGTGAAACATTGAACAAAGATGGTGTAAAAGTTGTCACAGTAAATCCTCCAGCTGCACTTTAAATTACTTTAGAAACTAGATAGAGCAGAATAAATAAGGAACATCTCAGCCATGTTAAAAAATATTTAACAACTTCAGCTTTAAATGGTACAAAACTCCCTAGAGCTAAACAGATAAAGCAGAAGGCAGGATTATTTTGGTATTATGGTCAAGCTGGCTCCAAGAACAGGAAGGTAAGACTTGCACAGAAATCCTTGCATTTGTCTGCCCAGCAGTTACTAGTTGCCAAGGCTGCCAGCCTGCCTGTGCAGGACCACACAGCTTGCACTTCCACAAAGCAGCTGGCTCAGGCCATGCAGCACTGCTCCCCTGGAACTCCAGTGCTACGTGAGTGCAAATTGCTGGAGTGTGATCCATAATCAGAGATTATTTCTGAAAGAGTTAAGCAGTCAGAAACCAAGTGCCACAGCTCACAGGATTATCTTCTGCTTCTGAAAAAAAGTCTGGAAGTTTTTGTGTATGAGCCTGCCACTGTGACCAACTGCCAGTTTTGGAAAATAAATGCTAATTTTAATTCTTCCTGTCTGGATGCTGTCTATGCAGATCAGTCCTGTGCTACTTCTGAGCAATACTAAATTAAAGCCATTTTCCTTTTACAACAGGACCCTGTATCTTCTTTCAGAAATGCTGAATCAGTTTACTTGGTGTTGCTGTTACCTGCACCAACCTCACTAATGTAGAGAATTCAGTCCAGGTAGTATTTTAAAAAGTCCCTTTGTGTTTCTCCCTGTCACACTACTTTTTTTCCCAGCCTCCCTCTTTATGCTTCATCCCAGTTATGAAGCTAAATCCACAACTAGAACGTTACCTACCACTGGAGCCTTGGCATGCTTTCTCTGTGTCATTCTCTCATCTTGAAAGTGGCTTCAGGAGCAAGAGAAAGCATTTTTTTAAAAAGCAGTAAAGTGTCTCTACTGTGAAATATTTTTGCCCTTGCAGGTCAATGATCTTCTCAAAGAAGTCTGACTGTAGATTTAACATATTAGATTTAACATGTAGATTTGACATATTAAACATTTCCACAGACATATATCTACTCCCTTTGACCTTGAGCAAGTAATTATACCTCTCAGCTGATCTGTAAAAAATGAGGAAACTAAAGCTCATTTAGCTGTCTCAAAGGGAGGCTTGTAAGGGAGAGTTAGATTAACTTGCAAAGCTCCCTAAAGAGGATTACTGAGTACACGCATGAGGCTGAACTACCTAGGGCTCCCTAGCTTCTGGGAGGACTTCTAAAGATGTGACGCTCCAGTCGATCTAAATATTGAGGATATTCAGTAACACAAAAATTTAGCATGACAGAACAATTACCCCCTTCTAATTACTGTGCTAAGCATAGCCAAAAGCAAAATGCAGCTCTAGAGAGAGACTCCTAGCTCTGCTGAGATAAAAAATAAATTGAAAATAAATCAACAGTCATAATACTTTATTTTTAATTGTAAACAAACCTTGGTCAGTAATAGAGAAATTATTTTAAACTGGCAGTATACAATCCCTTTTTCCTGCTCAACAATTCAAAGCCCCTTGATAATTGCACTATATGTGACACAAGGTAATTAATCAGGGTCAAAATTCCCATTCTGCTGGTACAAGAAAGATCCCTACGATTCCAGGTTAAGAACATCAAATTACAATAAACACTATGTAAAGTGCATCAGGTACAGTGCAAAGAGGTCAGGAAGAAAGGCAGGTATGGAACTGATGGGTCTGCATGACAAACTCCACTCTCAGCGCTCTCTGCAGCTGAAGGAACACAAGCAGAACAGCAATGCAGGTCTGGATACCCACACACAGTAAAATCTCCTCCCCATAATCAGAGATTTTAAAATTACTGAAGCCATAGGTAGTGTCACGTTTTAGGATTAGCGTGATGAAAGCTAGGTCAGTCTGGCCAAGGAAACAAAAGCTTTCATTAGTACTGCTCACTAATGAGATAATGCAAATCTGTGGTCAGGGGATTCTGAAAGCTGTAGGTGGTCATTTCTGCTCTAGTGAGCAGAACACCTCCAAAGACAGGTGTTTGTGTCACCTCTTGAAACCCCGAAGAAGATGGGCCAAATCCTTTCCAACACCATGGAAGTCTGTTCTTTCATTATTGTGAGCTTGGGGATAGTGCAAAACTCTTACTTGACAGTCTCGATTATTTTATGTTCCAAAACTATTTACAATTACATTACACTTCAGAAAACCTGTTGGTTTTTTGATGTAAACAACTTTTTCATGAGAAAGTTAATTAGTTTTCCTACTTGTGCTGAAACACCTGTAAGCAGCAAACACAAACTCTTGTGGAACGCCATGTTTTGTTCTTTTTTTATTTTTTTAAGGTCCTACTACTGTCTAACACATTTCTGCCAGTTTCTCATGTCCCAATACTAGCTGCAGAGAAGCAGCTACTTTTTTCAGCATCCCTGAACACAGACATTACCCAAAGATTGCTGATTTTTTTCATAAAACCAATTAACCTAACACTTTCAGAGCAAAACCCATCAACACAGGGCATGTCCAGTCTGGTATTCTATTGCACTTGACAGGGACAAATTAACCTGCTAATAAATAAATAAATACATCCCTGTGTGACAGGGATTGAGACCACCTGTTTAATTTTGCCACAGCTTGCTCTGTCCCTATTCTTTGCTATACCTGATGAAAAACTGGAAGTTTACTGTCAACTATTCAGTCATAAAGCTGCATCTCAATGATTTTTTGGATATTACCATAGTAAAGAAAGAGGCACATGATTTTTCAACTATTTTAAAGGCTTATTTTCCCTTTGTACTCCCCTTACAGGATATGCCCTTTTTAACTTCATTCATGTAGTTAGCACTAGCCCAAGTGCCACATTTATCGCACACATCACACAGTGTGACTTGGTAAGTACAAAGTTGCCATAAAGAATCAGTTCCTACCTTTTCAAACAAACTAAAAAAAGACAGGGAACATTGTGCTAGTGGGGGAGGGATAAAAAAGAAGTAGCAATGATTTGTCTAGAGCTTAAAAAAATCCGGGTTTTAGTCTTTGTAACAGAAGAATTCTCCAATCTTGAAAATTTTACAGGAAACATCACAAAAATTTTATACTCTAGGCTACATCAAGTTGATAAAATTCTTCTGTCCTCTCTACTGATGTTTTCTGGATTAAAAATAAAACACATACTATTAAATTCAGTGCTTTTCAAAAAGTATCAACCCCCCAAAAATTAAAAACCAACAAAACCCTAAAACTAAAGCCAGAAACAAAAGTGCTCTCTTCCATACATCTAAATCCTTGCTTGTTCAGTTTGAAACTGCCCCCCTTCCCCTATCAAAAAGAGAGCCAAAAAACACCCTGAGGTAGTGACTGTTTGTCAAAATACAGGACTGGCACTTGTAATTTAGTTCCCTTCCTTTCACCAGAGGCACATTAGCAGCATCCATTTGCCACCAACATCAGCCCACAGAGTTCCATTTCACCTAGAGGCTGCTGAGCCAGACACCTTTGCGCTGCCTTGAAGCCTTCTCCTTCAGCGTGATGGCGAGTGTCAGTCACACGTTACTTCTTAGTGCCCTGGGGAAGCCGATTTCTCGCCTTGGGCTGGTGCACTGCGAGCCACTGGGCACAGATGGCCTTGACGACGTGGTCGCCGCTGCTCTCGGCCAGCTGCCGCACGTGCTGGACCAGCTGCACGGCGCGCGCCTTCTCCTGCCGCACCGACACCAGGTACGCCGAGCGCAGCTTGTTGCACATCATGTACGCCTGGATCTGAAGCACCACAGGCAGTCAGAGCTTGGCCAGAAAGATGGAGCAAACTGGACAAGCTTTTAGGACCCACAGTCATACCCCAGTTCAGAAGCGTGGTGTGAGAGGTAGTAGCACCACATTACCTAACACAGCATGGCATTAAACAGATCCCAGTGGAAAAGAATGGGCAAATGGGTGTATTTTATTAAGCTTGTGTCTTGTAGAGACTCTTTTACTCTATGACCATGAAATCCTATCTTGTGCATTAATTACAGTATCCTCCTAGCAAAGAGTATGAGTTTTAATTTTCTTCCACCCTTGGTTCTAGAACAACTCCCATCTTACAAAAAAGCAGAATCAAAAGCCCATTTTTCAATCTGCCTACAACAGTGAGTTTGTCATTCAGAGCACACAAAGGATTGTCACAAATCTTTAGATTTCATTCCTAGCTATGCCACTCAGGATCTACAACAGTCCCCAAATGCTGAGTCACAGCCACGTCTGTAAACAGGCATCTACAGTTCTCCCGTGGCTTGGCTGGCTGGTATGAAAGCTAACAAAGAAATAAACTAGTTTAGACTTCATTTCCTTTAAGAGAAAAAGTCTATCAGAAGCTGGGGAAGTTTTACCATTTAACTTGTGATCACCACATAAATAGTATAATCCTGAAACAATAAGCTGAAGTGGTCATCATTAGCTGTCTGCCATTACTAGAAACTTAACATGAACCTATGTGAAAAGTTGAATAACAAAACCAACAAACCCACCAATGTGCCTTTCTGAAATATTTTTCCTGGCACTATAACAAATGCCCAGCCCTCACTCTGAGGGCTCTCTGGGAACTGACAGGGATAGTCCCAATTAGTACCTTTATCACAGCTTTACACATACACCATGGCCTTGAGGAATTCACTGTGATTTTTACAGTCTAGGAAGTAGCCTTCAAAAATCTTATTTGCATGAGGATTATCTTCTTCGTTGAGAAGACAGTGAAATGAAGCCTGCAAGCTGCAGACCAAGACTGGGATGTTTAGCTCTTGCTACTGTGCTTTTACTTACCTTGTTTTCATCACTGTCCATATCCTGAATCAGATTATCGAGATCCTGTATCCAAAAAAGGGAAAAGGTGTTCACATTTAAAGTGACAATAGTCTGCAAAGCTTTACCCCATCAGGGATCAAACCCCTGTGGACAGGCAGGGCTGCTGAGATCACAGCTTAGACTGTCCCAACTGTGAGAATTCCAGATGTGTAAAATACAAAAACAACCCCTTAATTCCAAGTCCTCCCTTTACTCACAGCCCTTCCTGCCTGCCATCTCTGGGGGGTATCCCTAAAGAACACAATGAGTCTTTCATGGGCATGGCTTGTGCTGTGTGAAATGAATTTGCAGGTTCCCCACACCCCCAGAAGGAGTAACCCTATGGCCCACCCTGACCCAAAAGAGTGGACTGCATCCCATAATCTAATTAATAGAACTTGCAGAGTGCATCTCCTTCCTTCAATGGGATGGAAAAAACACTGTGGTAGGCAAAGCGAATTACAAAATTGGTCCCTATGAAGGTAGGAGGTTTCTGCCTCCACACATCCTCTGTGTTAGCCAGGGAAGCCTCACTGAAGGGAACACCTCCTGCTGCAATCAGCAGCATTTGACAGGATTTTGTGAAACAAATGTTCTGTCCCCTCCATGGGTATCCATTTGGGAAGTACAGGAGCGTGCTACTTATTATGGTTTCCTCTCAGAGTATCCTGCACAAGGCAAACCACACACTTCCACCTTTAAGCTGTGCCTGTACTACGGAGCCAGAACATCCAAAGGACTCACTAACAGAGCAGTACAGGCACCAGACTTCCCTGCAGCCTGTATTGTCTACATCCTTTTTACTTCAAAAGGGACACAATGCAGGATAGAATTACCTCAGCAGGAATGTTTTTGAACTCATTTAGACAGTTTAGGATAATGTTATCCCCATCATTTTTTGCTGCCACTCCAGACTCATTGACACACTTCAGGAGCTGCTGGATCTCGCTGTACTTCTGCTGCTTCACCAGCTGCTTGGCCACTTTGCTGTACACTTCTGTAGCCTCCAGCTGGAAGTCCTAGAGGTAGTTGGAACATCAGAGCAACAAGGTAAATGTTCTCAGCAGGTTTTCTCAGAGGGAGTCTACACAACTGGACAAAATACCACACCACACTCCAAAAAGTCAAAAGCCGTTTTGGGAGCCTCTGTTTTTCCACTCACCACTGCTCAGGATCGACTTAAAGGTTTTTTATAACCAGACTTGTAAAAATCATTCCTGCTTAAGAACAAGAGTGCTGTTATTGCCTTCTTTTCAGGAGTGTCAAAAAATCAGCTTAATTTCCTCTGACTAAAGATCTTTCCTAGTTTCCAACCCACCTCTCCCTAACTTAGCATACTCCCACTATATCTCTCCAGCCCCGCCACCAGCAGTCACCCTTTGGATACCCCACACAGGAGGCAATTGACCACTGTACACCATCCACATGAGGGAAGAGATGATAAAAGCTGTGAACTGATCCTGCAGTGAATAAGTAAAGGAAAAAAAAAAGATGGAAATGGAAGTGATAGCAGCCGGACTTGCTGCTCCATTTGTACTGGAGGTAGTGGCTGCTGCTGCTGCTTAGAAGTACTGTTTTTTCTAAGGCTCTCCATCTCCCTGCAAACAGGAGTTCTGCCTTGTACATCCATGAAAGAAGGAGCAGAGCCTGCCACATATTCTTTCAGTGTGCCACCTCTGTCCAAAAGTGCCCTGCTTTACTGATTGGGACTTTACAAATGAGAAAACACTCAGAAGAGTTTAGAGGCTATGCTGACTGATAATCATTCAATTTCTACCCAGACATGAATGAGAGGTCCCCAGCCAGACTTTCCAGTTAATTAACTTTGCTCTCAAATCAGGAGAATAGAAGAGAGACAGCCCTGGCCTTATTTATTCACTGTCTTTGCACGACTGTCATGAACTGCAGAGAGAGGCCACGTGAGAGGCCTCTACACACATCTATGACTGTGGTTTGCCAGAGTTAAAACACTGAACAAGGTGCACAGCAAAGGAAAAGCTGTACTTCATTTCTTTGTAGGACCCAATTACTTTGGAAAAGTCCTACTGAAATAGCATCTTAATTTCTTTACCAAGCTTCCACAAATACATGGACATGTAAGACAAACTTGTGACTTTCCTCTCAATAAGTTTTCTTTTGGGGGATTAAAAAACATTTAGAGGGAAAAAAGGCTTTTGTTTAAACAATTGCTGCTTTCATGGGTTACATTGTAATATTTTTGCTTGTTATATCAAGTTTTTCCATACCTGGAGAACTCTAAATGCAATCCCAAACCCCTCCTCAATGTTTTTGCCTTCCAATATGACCTGAAAAGAGAGGCATAGACAAGTCTGGGAATGCACATTCCTTTTTCATAATGTACAGTTAAAGAGGCCAAAAGAAAATGCATTACTTCAACAGAAAACAACATCATCCCAGGAAGTACAGCAAATTATAGGGTCTATGGTCACACACTGCTTCCCTGAGAGGCAATTTACCGATGGAGATGAGCCAAAGTTAAGAATGGTTAGAATTACAGCGCTATTTGCCTTGCTTCCAGACATAATGGGATGCACAGTCAAAAGGAATATTACTATTTGTATTTTTGATGCTCTGCCTCTGGAAAATTGAACTGTGAGGAGATGAGCTCCAAGTTGTGACATGTTCTCTGCTACTTTGAGGAAAACCATTAATTTTTCATAAATGACAGGTTGCATTTGTGCATAAGTAACCTGCCCATAAAAAAAATACAAGAAACTGCTCCAACCATCAAATGCTCCAACCTGCATTACAAGTTAGTATTGTTGATGAAAAATAGAGTTGTGTTTTTAAAATAGCAATTAGTACCTTGCAAGCAACATCCATTTTCATGTTGTTATTTCCAAAGAGTGTGGGCAAGGAGGAATCTGTCACTTGAGAAGCTCCTGAGCTCTCACACTGATGCAGGAACTTTGTTACTTCCATCTGCAGATCAACTGTATTGATGTGCCTAGATAGTGAAAAAATTCTGACTTTATTTTGTAATAGGGAAAATGTCAATTATTATTTATATAAACTGATTTCTTCAATACCTTTCCAAAGAAGACACTTATAAATAAGTATGTTAGTTGCTTTTTGACTTTGTCTATTCTACAAGTCTGCAGCAATATTACTTTTCAGATCTGTGCACTTAACATGCATCACAAGCTGAAGTTGAGCAATTATTAACATTATTTCAAAGAAGTGAGCCAGAGAAACTGGATCCCCAAATAAATATCTGTTTCTGCTTTTTCACCTCATCGCACACATGCCCCTCCAGGTTTAAGTTAAGAGTCTAGACTAAAAAAAGAGAAAGAAAAAAGCCCCTAAAAAAACCAAGATACTAAACCCCAAGTACAAGGGAGATCTGGATCAATTTACACTTTGAGTTTTGAATACAGGAATCCAGTTACCTCAGGCACCTATAGCTTGTACACAGTACAATGAGTTAACCTCAGTAGACAGTGAAGCACTACAAAGCTGCTTGCTTTTTGGAGAGGAAAAGAAGAGAAGAAAAAAAACTTGTGGACTGATGTGTAATTGTCTATGCACTGTAGGGTTCCTGTTTGGTTTTTTAAATTAAAGGAGAGTAGTCTGATGCAGACACATATTCTTGATAGGAACAACTGCCCATCTCTTGGTTTGGATTGTTAGGGAAAAAGTGATGGGAATCCTACACTTGTACATAAAAGCAGATTTGGGTCAAGGACAATCAGTAAGTGTTAGTCAAAGCCAACCTAAATGAAATGAATAAACACCCCAAAGTCCAAAGCCTGAATTTCACCTCTTCTAAAACTTAGCTTGTTGTTTATAGATACCTTGACACATCTGTAGCAGACATTTTCTTTCGAAAAGTGAATGCCATTTTTTTCCTTCCTGAACTCCTTGAGACCTCCTGCAGATAGACTTTGAGATGGTCCTTTATCTTTAGAAGCCATGTCTGTTTTCCTCCAAGTTCAGTGTAAGACTTTGCTCCATGAGTGAAAAATCGAATGCAGGTCATTGCAGCACGGACATGATCCTGGAAGAAATGCACTCACCACTAAGAGGGACCACAGGACACCACCTTCAGTATCACTGTCTGCAATAAAAGGCTCACATAAAGTAGGCAATGCTCTGTTTTCTTTAATACAATGTGCCAGATCCATGACATGGATCAGGTGAGCTTGAGTAAGGCTCAGGCCTTTCTGTGCTAAGATAGTAAAGAGGCAAAAATATACTTGTCCAGCATGCAAGTTTAGACCAAAATAAATAACCAAAAGTCTCACAGTATTAAGCATTTCATTGAAATAGATAACACTGTCCCTCAACTTACCTTCATGAACTGTTGCAGTTCATACAGAATATGGTAATAGTTCTTTCTTTGCAAGTATTTGCAGGCTGCAATCAAATAGACTCCCCAGCTTTCCAATCCTGGATCAATGGTTTCCAGCAAGTTCTCCAGCATATGCAGTTTTCCACTTTCATAACTTGGAACGAAGATCCCTTCAATAAACACTTCTGAAGGGGATTCCTACACAAACAGAAAGTAGCTTGAAGCAAAGCCACTGTAACTTATTTTGCTTATGTAATATAAAGGCATATTAAGTGACAGAGATCATAAAATTAATAAATAAATTAGATTGGAAGGGATTTCTGGGAGTTATTTTGTTCAAAACCCCCAAAAAAGACAGACTTTCAAGTTAGGTCATGCTGCCCTGGACCTGTCCAGTCAAGTTCTGACAAAGCAGAGTGATTCAAGAACCTCCCTGTGGCCCTGGTCCTGTGTCTAAATATATGCACCAAAAATCCTCAAAACAAATCCAAAATCTTCTCTTTATATCCAGCTGGAATTTCCCTTGCTCCCAATTGTGTCCACTGTCTCCTACCCTTTTACTGGGCACATATGAGATAAACATGGCTCTTTTTCACTATAATCACACACTTGGAAGCTGAAAACAGCACACAGATTTCCTCTTGCCTTTTCTTCCAGCAAGAAAAATATAGTTCTCTCACTCTCCTCAAGTATCAGGTGTTTCAGGCGCTTAGACACTTTGGTGGCCTTCAATTAGACTTGCTTCATTTTGACAGTCTGTTTTGTACTTGGGAACCCAGGACTGGACACAGTTGCTCAGATGAAACCTCTCAAGTAGTGACTTGAGGGGGATATTTACTTCCCTTGACCTCTTGACTGTGGTCTTGCAAATACAGCCTCACATGTTTCTTTCCACAGTAACATTAATATGTGTCAACAAGGCCACCACAAATGTTTGATATGAAATTGATATGAAATTTTTTTATTGATATGAAATTTTTGAAATTTTTTTTTTTTTGTATCTCAGAGTAAGATACAAGTGACAATGTCTGCACCATAAAATGTCTCCAAACAACCAACTGCAAAATGTTTAGTCAGAAGCTTAGTACCTTACAGCTTTAGGGGAACAAACTCTCCTCTCTGGTTGTATGACTACTACCAATTTCTTGTCCAAAACTTTCACATCAAATTGTCTGTCTAGATTATTTTCCAAGTCTGCTACTTAAGAGGTTAAATTATACCACCTACATTGTAAAAATACACAACTTTTCTTTAAAAGCAAATTTAAACCGATGTAAAGGATGCATTTAAAAAGGTAATTCAATTGCAGATGACTGTAAGAGCTTAGAATGACTGATGGTACGATGAGAAAGCAGAGTGAATAAGGCAACTTAATTTTCTATTAACAAACATCATAGCCAGATAAAGATAATGGAAGTTGGTGTTTCAAGTTGTACATTCTCAATAATAGTTACTTCAAATAATAATAAAAAAAATCAGTAATTCAAACACAAGCACAGCAACTTAGAAAAGGAAACAAGGAAAACACCACACTCTCACAATCTGGTGAGGTATAATAGATACACATCTCCTAAGAAGCACCCTTAATGTCTCAGTAAGAACCTGCAATAATTTCTAGACTTATTTGTAGTTTAGGACCAACAGAACTGTTTACTCCAGAGACACTTAAGCCCTCTTACATTAAGCAGTTTCCTTAAGGGAGAGCTGGAGATCACATTTTGGGGTCTCTAGACTTGTGTCCTCGGTATTCCCTTATATTCCTAATGGTTACAGAAGTGTAAACATAGATGAACTCTATGACAACAGTCACAGGTTTTTGGCATCACAGAAAAAAAGACAAAGTGCTGTTGATGCAGTACTTCTATAAAAGAACCAAAACTGCACATTCTCTTCTCTAGATCTGTAAAGATCAATGTTGCTCTTCTGTCTGACTGAATTCCTGTCAGTCACTGGAGAGTTTGTAAAACATCATTTTAGGACCTCAGCAAACTCCTCCACAGAAGACCACCCAAAGGCTGAATGATGCTCACTGCTGTTTTTTGAATTTCAGTTTCAGTGATGAAAATTGATTTACTCACCTTATTTAACAAGTGAAGCAGTGCTTCTCTCATACAGTCATGCCTCATGTAAAAGCTGATTATTGCCAGATTAGTGCCATAACTATGTAAATAGAACAAGCACTCCTGATAATAGCTGTTGTGTTGAATCTTCCCCTCACACATCATTTCCAGAGACAGACTTCTTGTTCTCAGTGTTGCTTCAAGTTCCCTCAATGTGGCAAAGTAATCATCGTCCTGCCATTAACACAGAGAACCAATGATAGGTGATCAACAAGAGAAAACCTTTTCAGATAGGTCTTGTCACTCAGTCCTGAAGCATTTCTCTTACTATTGTTTTTTAAATAGGCATTGCTTCAGAGGAGTGAGAATCCAGCAATGCTCTTTATAAATACTAGACTGGAACACTGCCATCAACAGATGTGCTGAATGTTGCTGTACCCAGCATAGGTTTACTTTAAAAAAATTCCAGTGTTAACAGCTACTTTGAAGACCTGGTTCAATGAGGCTTTTTTATTCTCCTAAAATATGTACTTCATCATCATGACTCTGCAGTTATTTAGTACAAAAAGTAATTTTTGCTACCTAATCAGAATTCCAAACAATTTAATAGTGGTTTTTGATGAGAGGAATGGGAAAGCATTTGAAAGTCTTTGAATTTCTGTAAAGTTACAAGAGTTTCAGTAGAAAAATTGCACCACTGCAGAATCACAAATTATTGCTGGTATTGAGTTTAGCTTCCTTAGACCACAATAATAGTACAGTATCCAGTACAGCCTCTTGTCCATCCACAAGGTATATCCCATATTACTAAAAAATCCTATGATCTGGTTCTCAGGCACCACTTCAATGTGATGAAACAGCTAAGAAATTTCTCAACAATACTCAGTTTGCAATACATAACCATGACAAAGGAGGAAAAGAAACACCCTAACACCTGGTATTGTAACATGCATTTCTGTAAGATGTGTACTAAACCATCATTTACCATAGCCCCTTAGAGGAGACAGAGAAGATTCTTACTGTGATGAGTACTGGCTTCACTGTGGACTCCAGGTACTGTATCACATCCTGGACCAGCCTTGAACCATGGTTCAGCTGGTTTAGATCCATGGGTGGCTTTAAACATCTATTGAACTTCTCTCTTGCTGAAGTCAAATTTCCAGCTTTGAGGCAAGCCATGCCCCAGGCATGCCATGCTCCACCTGGATCCAATCCAGATTTTGTAGAAACCTAAATTCAAAATAATTTCTTAATATTACAACACAGTAATAGTCTCAGTAAAGCAAATAGGAAAAATGGCTTATCAAACAGTCTGTGATTCTGACCTTTCCTGTCCCAGAGCACACTTTCCATTAAAAACAAACAATTAAAAAACCATATGAAAGACCCATGCTGATTATTCCCGTATTATTGGCAGAGAAGGCCAACTACCAGAACTCCCACGATCTCCCAATGTAGAGTTTAAAGTATTGTTTATCTGGGAAATTTCAGTTCATGAGTTGTAAAACAGGACATTTTCACATCTGCGTTTCTAAAGCAGATGATTTTTACAGAGCAGAATTCATCAGATTTTTTAAAAAGTCAACATAAGATGCTTCATGAACTGCCAGAAAATTTTTTATTTCACACAACTTTGCTGGTAAATTTTATTCTTGATTTTTTTAGTAGACCTAAAGTTCTTTTAGCTGCCTTTAAACAAGAACTATTTCTATTCAAATAGGTCATCTATTCTTGCTGTTTATTACTGCTTAACAAATCTTAATACTATTTGTAGTATCATAATCCTGTATTTAACAAAGTGCAGTGCCGAAAAAGAGAGGCTTACAAAATCCTGGGAGCAGGATTAGATGATGATAAAGCACTTCAGATGAGCTCCGATGCACAGATTTGCCAACATTGCTGATTTCCAAGTAAATGGTTGGGAAAGGTGCCTTACCAATGTCTGCTCTGAGATAACAGACAAATAGAATCCAATATTTAAGCTTCAGATAAAGTCCTGCCACGAAGGGTGCCTCACCCTTTCTACTGGCTGCAAGATTCCTCCGTTTAATGACTTCCTTGCAGTTAGCCCATTCCTACCTTAACTGTACCAGGAAACAAGGCCACTTATCCTTCCCTTCTGCAGCCTGCTCCACAGACTTTTTTGTCTCAGTATTTTTTTCCAGTGTTCAGAAATTATTTCTTCCACGTTTATAAACCTAATCTCAGTTTGTAACTGTTCAAATATTGTCCATTTCATATATCACATCCACCTGAATTCAGGAGGAAGGAAAACAAAAGCCACTAAAGAAGAATTAACACTGACATCCCTCCACCAGCATTACCTCTATAGCTAGTTCATAGTACTCTGCTTCCAAAAGCTGGTTTCTCAATCTCGTTACTGCTGCTGGGAGAAGGATCTGATCCAAAGATGGCACTGGACGGTAGGCAGCAGCAACCAAAATATTCAACACATCCACTTTGCTGATGTAGCTAGAGGTTAAACAGATACATATCCTTTCACTATTACTGTACATTAAAGAACTTTATGTCAAAGACAACTCTTAGGACAGTGGTTTCTAATCACCAGTACATCAGGTTTCTTTATCCATCATACTATCCCTGCCAGAGTATTTGTTATGGTTAGGGGTTTCTTTGCCATGTTCAGTGTAACACACTAACTGAAGGCACCAGCTCTATTTTACCAAATCAAAGCAGTACATGTGAAATTTAGATATCACACCTGCTACCTCAAGCTCTGTAAGACAAAATATGAAGTGTAAAATGTTCATTCTCAGGAAGCACAGGATTAAATCCTGCATTAAAATACAGCTTGAAAGCAGATATACAATATCATAAGTAAAATTATATATTCATCTTTGTGAATAATTTCTTCCTAGTCAGAAAATTCTCTCAGTAATTGTTATGTAGGCATACTACTTGACAATCTCCTATTTGAACTTCCACACTATTTCTGCATTATGAACTTCTCATTTAAACTGGTCCACTGTACAAACACAAAACAACTCTTCCAACCCCATTCCTCAAAGAAAGAAGACAATGCTCTTGACAGTACCACAATACATACTAGTGAATATCTGATTAAGTCACCTGTCACAGAGAGCTAGGTCCTGGCTCCTTCCAGCTTTTACAAACATCATTTTAGCACTGAAGAGCAATTGTTTCATGATGTCCATAAGGAGTCCAGCATCCACCTCAGGATTGGTAAGTCCCTGGGATAACTTGCAGCAGTGTTCTATCAGTTGGTGGCCACACACTATGCTGTCACTGTGCAGGCTAAGGATGGCAATGCACAAGGAAGAGCTGGGAGCCTGACAATTTGAGGAAAGACAGACAAATATAGGTATTGAGGTAGTTCTCCAGAGAACTGCTTATATGGGACTCTAGCTCAACCTCACCTGTTCATAATAAAATTCGTTGCGTACAATTTCATTCTCCTCCTCATTCAGGGAAAAAATCCATTCAAGATCAGTTGCCTTGGGTACTCGTACCACTGTGGAATATTCATTATTAGAAATTTCTACAGCAGAAAAGAAAACACCAGGTAACATCACTGCACAAGAAGCAACAAAACCAGCTAAGGACACATAATGCAGAACATTCCTATCTCTTTTCAAAAAACAGTCATCTATAATCCTCTCATTGTGCCATTTCCTGCCAGCATCACATGTTTAGCACAGATCACAGAAACATTTCCTTCCCTCAGCAGGCTGCCAAATCATACCTAAACTTACTGTTACACTGTTACCAAAAACTGGTTCTAGTAATGTATTTTCAAATGATTTTTTAACTCTTATGCTACCGGGCATCAAGCACAGCAGCCTTCCCTCTTTAGCCTTCCCTCAGGCAAATTATTAAATATTTCTGAGAAGGAAGGACTGGAAATATGAGAACTGTGGGTTTCAGCTTAAAGGGGAAAATAAAAAAAAAACATTTTTAAAATAAAGGGTAAATTGGCTTAACCACTTCTATGTTCTTTTCAGAATTCAGGTGTTATGACTATAGAGTCCATAAGCTTTAAGCCAAAAGATTTTAAGATGACCTAACTCCCAATGTTAAATTTTCTTATAAGAGTACTGTAGAGAATTGGATTTCTAATCAAATTATTCAAGATACATAATTTCTGTGAAAAGTAGTTTTCTTTCCTCCAGATCAAGAAAATACTTGTTTTGAAACTTGTAACCCAGAATGGTTATAAATCAAATTCTGTCTGTCATCTGAGTGTAGCTGAGAGCACACAAGCTCTCTGATGCTCAGGTTTGTGATTGTGGTTCCAAAAAAACAAAGGCCAATCTCACAATGCCAAGAAATGTGGAATAATGGCAATTTGGTATTCTTTCCCTGATCAGCTTCCTCCAAAAAAAAAAAATCAGGAATTCTCAAAACATACTCATTTAGAGTTCACATCCCTTTTTAGAGTATTGAGTAACTCTAAAATTGTAGGGTGGATTTTAAAAAAACCCAAAGCAACCAAACCAACATCCCCTTTTTGCTTTTCCAAGTTGAACTGGAAACTGAACTGGCAAAAATAAACTAGGCTAGAAAATATTTGATAAGTCTTCTTCACTCCCACCAGATAAGTTAGAAAAGGAAAATAAAACTCTTTCCCTCTTAAATCTGAGGATTCCCACATTTTTCTTATCCACTCTTATTTAATGTATAACATAGGTCCAGTGATGTGTAGCAATGCTAAACAAAAGCTCAATTTCAGCTGTTTCAGTCTTGAAACAAAGGTAGCAGTAAAGCAAACTTCCATCAGCAGCAGGGGAAAAAACTCTCAAATAGCCCATCATACTTAAAGAAGGAACAAATACGGAAAAATATTCTTATTTGCTTTGTTATTACACAAATGCAAATTTTGCACCATGTTTCATGCTACTGTTATGAGCACTTCAAATAACTGTGTCTTGTTCTGAAAACTTCACAGTGTAGGAAAATTTTGCAGAATCACCTAAAACACCAAAACCAGTAAAACCTCCTGAGGAAAAATGGCGGAGGAAAAGTCAATTAAATTTTGCTATTATTCCTGAAGCTTAAGATAGTAGATTTGGAAATTGAGGCACCAAAATGCAGTTATTATTTTCATGCAATCAACACAGGAGATGGAACTCAGGACACAAGCATGAGAGAGGCCTCGTGCTGTACTACCTCCAGGCAGCATGGTACATAAAACACCACAGCACACTGCAGTGGTACTCGGCATTGTATTGTCACGGTTTACAAAAAGAGGATCCCTCAGCACTGCTCTGTAGTGAGCTAATTAATTCCTACTCACACCACTGCCTCTTACTGACTGTTTCTAGAATTAAAAGTGGATTCTCCAACTTTTTCAGTTCCTTTCTATAACATCCATCCAACACATTCAATATTGGCTCAGATATCTCTCCTAAGTCTCAATTTCCATTAATTAAAGTTTGAAATGCTCAATTTTAGCCTGCACATGCAAAAACCATCAGTGGTACTTTTGCAGCTGAAGTTTTGATCACCCTTTAGCTGCACCTACTAGCTTCCAGTATCTAACTGCTAATCAAACACTTTAGAAAATTGAGATTTAATATTACTCCATTCCTTACCTTCTACTAGGTCCTGATCTTCTTTTCTGCTGTAATAAAATGACAGAAAGAACCATCAAGCCTACTCCAGCACACAAAACATGGTTTTAAGGCGGATGTTAGTATAGCTACCCTCCTCAGAATACTGTTCTGTAAAAATCCACCACCTATCTTTACCTATCCTTTTCAACACATTGCCCTGCCCTGAATCCCTTCTGTTTGGAAATCTAAGATTCTGCCTCTGTATTGGTGTATTTCAACTGCACTAAGTAATTGACTCTTATGACCTTCTGTAGGAACAGAAAAGATTCAAGATTTAGTTGGGTTTGATATACAAACAGGTCGAGCACAAAAATACCCAGACAATTAATTAAAACCTGGCTGGAGACATTCAAGCACTGTGTTGAGCCCTGCTGGCCTAATCTGGCAATGTAAGCAACCACTCTGACACAAACTGTTCAGCTGCAAGTGACTGCTTGTTTTTTCACAGGTTCCCCTTCAGATCTGCACAGATTGCTCTTTTCCTAGGAAGCCTGCTGATATTGCCATAGTGCATACTGCTATTTGCAGGCTCAATAGAAAAGGGGAAATGCATCTGGAAGCATGGCTGGAAAGGGTAAATCTTAGTCTCTGTGACCCTGTCAAGCCTGCTCAAGGTCACAGAGAATAAACTCTTCTCAGCTGCACTTTTTACCAGCTGGCCTGTGTAGACACAATGAATGTCAGTCCAATTCTCAGCTGAAAGCAATCACTTCATAAAAATTTGTCATCACATCTGTCCATTTACTAAAGGCAGTTTCAAAGTCTATCCAATCAGAAACTTGCTTTTTAATTCCCAAGGGTTCAGGGAGCCATAATCAAGAGATTATGGAATAACTAAAACACTGATATGTTCAGCAGAGCTAGTCAACATGCAATATTAATCCAGCAGTTGAGTATGCTGCAGGGAACTTCATCACAAATTGTGCTATGTTTTGCATCAAATCATTCAATTCTTAGATTAGTGATTAATTGATGCTTAAAGAATTAAGAATTTATTACCTGGCCCTCCAATGTTCTTTCCAATGTGAAAAGTAAAGTGAGGCAACATTCCCACACCTACCAAACCTGAAAATCCCAACAGCTGAAGCCAAACAGCTGATGTTAAATCCAAATGCTTATGTCTCTCTCATTCCACTCATGCACTCTGCTGAAAATTGAGGAGAACTAGGACAGAAGGACTTACGTGCTTGTGTCTTGCACCAAGCCAGGCATGTTTTCTCTGTTGTAGTAGCTATAGCATTGATCACATACACGAGACAGATTTTCTCTGCAAGCTTCAATTTCCATTTTCTTGGTAGAGCAAGAGCTGCACACCAGCCTGCCACAGCGCCTGCAGTGATGGCGCCTGTTAAACTAAGCAAAAGAGGTCATGGATGAGCCACAAAGAGAATTTACTAAAGTCCCCTCCTGTGTCTCTCTCCACTTGTGAGTAAACTTATTCCATTAGAAGAGGAGAAACACCATGCAGAATGAGGCCTTTCAGAATTATACAGTTAAATTCCTCTTTGAGGAAAGCATAGCAAAGAAAAAAAGAAATCAAACCCCAAACCCACAGGCCAGTATTTAAAATATGTTTGCAGCAGCCTTGGGCTTTACATTACTTAAATTATCCCAGTTTTGATCACAAAGCTAATTAGATCATGTCCCAGAAAAGTTAAAAGCTCTAGACTGCTTTTCTGATACCATTGTAGAAATTTCCAAATTCAAAAGCAACAGATACTTTTGAGAAAATAGTACTGTTTCTAAGCAGCAGAAGATAACACTGCCAGCATACTTGCAAAATTACAAGTTAATGTCCTCCCTTAGAGCACTAATGCAGTTGTTGCTCAAGTACTCATTGAAACGATAGTTTTTAGAAAAGTGCAACTAACAGCAATGATTTAATTTTCTATACTTGTAATCTGAATCATACAGTGATAATGTTATTTCTTGCCAGCAGAGTCAACTAGACAGCCTTTTTGGAATATTAATACTACTGCTGTTACACATTTTTGAGATCCCATAGTTGTCTTCTCTCTGATGACCAGATTTCCTCTTCAGGCTCTATTACTTCACAGAACTCTGCAATGAGCTAACTGTTGCCAATCTCCTCAGCCACTCTGAACAGAAACCAGTGGTTAAATACCACAGGACTGGCAATCTTGTTGGGCCAATCTTGGTGATGCAGACAGACCTGCTAAAGTAGCTCAGGTCTTTCAGGAAACAGACTATGAGGAAATGCTCATATTAAGGTCATAGTTCTAGCAATGTCCATACTTCATTTTTGCTCCTTACCATAGTGAAGCGTTCAGTTTTGCAAACCATACATATAGTTTCTGTGTCATCAGGTATCCACTGCTGCTTTGGTGGTGGCTTCTCAGGAGGCACAAATTCTTGAGGTAACAAGTTCTGCTGCAGACTTCTGTCTCTGGGGCTTGCAGATATGGTTACACCTGAAAATGAGCCAGGCCAAGAAAAACATGGCGTGATATTTATGCTGTTTAATAGAGTCTCAAGTACCAGAAAACACTATAGATTCAATGAGGCTATAAGATCTTTTCTGCCTCACAAGATGACTACTACCATTATCTTTCAGCTAGGCATGGCAGAATAACATTGTATAAGGAATATGCATGCTTTAAATTAGGACTGTAAGATGGTAAACTTACAGCACTTCAATGCTGACAAGCAAGAGGATGTACTTATTAAGAGACCTTTGCAAAAATTAGGGAGGTATAAGTCAGCATGTCAACATCTGTTCTTGTATCACAAGCAGAGATTTGGGGGAGGAAGAAGAAAAAATACCATGGTCATTGGATACCAATAAAATAGAATCTTAAGTATATCCAGTGTTGACATTCCTAAAGACTGGGAGTTTGCTTTGTTATCTCAGGAGAGATGTGGTATGGCTAGCAACAGCCTGGCCCCCACTATTCTGGGGAAATCAGTTCACAGAGGCAGGAATTTAAATGTGGCCTTTGGGACCTTCAACCCCAACAATGAAATACTTATTGAATGAAGTTTACAGTATTAGATAGGCTTTTAGTTTACATGATGTGAGTCAGTTACACAACAGACTAATTAAAAATTCAACATGCCACTGCAGCCCTGTAAGCCACCTTCTGTGTACATGCATATTAAACTGAAGAACAAAAATCTCCATTTCACTAAAGCTAACTCATTCTCATTCAAGTACGTAACAAGATCGCAAACAAACATTAAAAGACCATGCATTCAAATTTTTAACAGGACAGAGATATTAGGTTGACCTTTGTAAGAAAACACTGAAGAGCTACACAGCCCAATCCAAAATACTGATGTCACTTCATGTAAGCAAGAAGATACAGATCAGATATAGAATACAGAAGATAGATACAGAAGCAGGAAATAGTTCTGTAAATCAGGATGTCAGTCTGCAGGCCCATCACTTGCTAAGAATCATCATCCTTGGAGGTCTGAGGATATTCTTTCCCTGAGAGCCCATGCAGATTGTCCATCTCTTGCATGACTTGCCTTTCTAGCTGTTTCTTAGCTACTAATATTCTCCAATTGTTCTGCCTTAAATTACTTAGTTTCCACTATTTTGTGTCCAAGGACTGTGAGGGGAGCCTCTCAGAAAATGCAAGGTATGCTATCTTCCTCAGGTCACAACAGGAATACTAGGGGAAAAAAAATTCAAGGACCATAGAAATGCATATCCAGTGAACAAACTGGGATAAAATGGCTGGGAGGGGCTGATTCCACTGAAGAATGGGTTGGGCACTGGTCAGCAGGTGGTGGGCAATTGTATTATAGAGTATTGGCTTCTTCTTGGTTTTTGTTCTTTTCTGTTTTTCTTTTCTCCCTTTTCATCATCATCATTACTATATTTTACTTGAGTTCAGTTACTGAACTGTCCTTACTTCAACCCACAGGTTTTACCCTTTTCCAAATCTCTACATCCCACATGTGAAGGGGCTGGTGGGGGAATGATCAAGCAGCTGTGGTTGCTGCTAGGTTAAACCTCAACAGGCACCAAGGTCTTAACCTTACCAGCAGAGCTGACAGAAGATTGTTCTGATGATCCTGATTTAGAAGATGCTTCACACTCCAATACCTGATTGAGACTTTCTTGAATACGTATCAGAGAATCTAGGACAAAGGGAAGAAAGGGGAAAAAAATAAGAGAACAATACTGGTCAATACAACTGTTTTCAAGAAGATTAGAGGAATCCATTCACAGGAGTATGTAAGAAGGTCAGCACAAAATAGGGCTACTTATGGAATTACATATTACTGTTTGCATACAAATTAGTCCACAGCAATTAATGCAAAACTGTATAAAATTCAATTACCTAAAAAACAAAGAAAGGGATCTTATCAAAGCAAGGGAGTAATGACAGCTGTAGGAACAATATAGCAGAGATGTGAAAATAATTGATTAATACAAGATGCTCATGGCAAATATTAAATGCTTCACATTGCAGTGGAAGGAACACGCATACTTGCAAAGCTGTAGATCATTTGGCAGGAAGAGACAGATTAAGTCTGATGCTTTTATGTTAGCAAGAGCTGCATCTTTAAATCACAAAATGAAGTCAACACTTGGAAACTGGCATCATGCAAACTGGTACTATACCAGCAGGTATAAATAAATACAGATAGGTACAGAACCACACATTTTTAATAGTGACACAAAAGCATTGGAATGGATTTGCAGCACCCTCTGCTGTTCCAGTTCGAAAACCTTGAAAGATGCTTAGTGCACAAGACTCAAAGACAACATGGATGAGAAGGGATTGTCAAGCCAGAAAGAAGAACCATAACAAGACTGTTAAACAAAACTACCAGTCTAGAAGCTTTCTATATGAAAAAGGAATAGGACTCTGGTGGGAGGAAATACTACAGAATACTAAATCTCCATTCTATTTGATGGAAGATGTGGTTGGCTGCAGGCTTTAGAAGTGCTTAAGTTGTCAGTGACTTTGCATTAAACAGGAGTAAAATAAAACTGATCAGTATTATACAAGAAAATAAACCTCAATATAAAACAACAGAGAAAAGTCTGAGAAACTTTTGGAGCTGTTGGTCCTTGAAAGCATCTATTTACAAGAAAGGCAAAGACTTTAGGAATACTTTCTGGGCTAGAGGGAGACTGGAGGCATGTATGTAAAAAATGTTATGGAACAGTTGCTGAAATTATTCTGGGAGGATTTTGGGCCTTCTTTCCCAAATGAAAAACAGCATTCTGATAGACAGCTACCTGATCTCTTTTCTTTTAATGTGAAAGGGAAGTTGAGAGCCTTTTCTGCATACTTGGAAAGCAAACTGTCGATGTCCTCTATAGTAAAACCAATTTCCTGCCCAGCTAAGAGCTGGTGCAGTGTTTGCACAGCTAAAGCTGCCCAGTCCACCTTCATATTCATGAGGAGCTGTTCCAGCATGAGCAGGGGCCTTGAGGAGAGGTGGATGTAGTTAACACGGGAGAGCTCGGGCAGAGCCAGCAGCACCTGAGACACAAGAAAAAGAATGTATCATAAAATTACACACCTTTAAATCTGTGTTTCTGGGAGATTAAAGACAAGAAACTACACCAATAACTTATGCAGAGAATGGGATGACATGTGGAGGTCAAAAAAAGGAAGTGGGACTTCTCAAACCAACTCCTACTTCTGTTACAGAATTATTGAAAAGATTTGCAGAATCACTTACCTTCCGCTTTCCATTCTACAAAACACTGCCTCATTTCAGAGGATATAGAAGAGTGGAAAATCTTTTGTGCCCTGTGACAAGTATGCTGCAGCAGAGTACAGCACATTCTCTTATTCAAAGAAACTTATAACAAGTATATTAGCCCAATCCTTAACCTGTTAATCATTTGAGGAAATGGTAAGAGGAGAAATAAGAGCAATTCTCTTCTAGATGGACAGTTAATATAGATGCTTTTCAAATTAAATCATCTTTTCAGAAGGAACAAATAAAGAAACAGGCAGCCCAGCAAAATACTGTTGTGGCACACACTGGAGCAAGCTGCTGTCCTACACCAAAACAGACATTAACAAAAGCGCTGCATTTTGTTTACATGTAATGCATTCAACTAAGGTAATTCATCTCTTCTCAGGCTGAGCACAGAACCTGTGTGACTTCTGTAAAGGCAGTGGCCATCCAAAAAGAGGAGTGATACTCTTCACCTTTGGAAGGCACTTGGGAGAAATATGAAATCAAAATACCACCATTTGGGTGGGCACATGTAGGACACCTGGTGTTACTGATAGAGAGAGTTAAGTTGAGCATACTTTCTTCTTCACTTGGGACAAAGGTAGCAACTGTTCTGATCAACTCCACCATTTTATTTTATGCCACCCTATCCTTTTTCAGCCTGTGTGCTCCTCCACTCTCCACAGCTCAAACACAAGACTTCTTTGTTCATAATATGGAATTGCAAAAACGGAGAAAGGAAAGAGAAACTTTAGGCAATCTCTAACTTTCCTTTGGATCTTGAGACTCAGGATCTTAGACCTGATGTGGTGAGAATAGTCTGGTATAACCTACAGGCTTTTTATAATATGGAAATATTATGCATTATAAAATTACTTATACAGCTCTTTACTGCTGTTAATCCCTCAAGGCAGGGTTTTTACTGACCTTTGATCCTATATAGAGTGCCTGGATTTCATTCCGGCGTGCTGTTGTCAGACTGGCATAGAAGTGAGCTGTGAGGTAATCAGCCAAGAAGTGAGAGGCTGCCAAGTTTGGATGCTGGTCAAGGGACTGTTCACTGATGGCAAGGCAAACACCAGGGTCTTCAATTCTTTGTAAAAGCTACAAAACAAAACAAAACACAGTGAAACCCTACAACACTCCTGGAAGGCAGCCTTCTGTTCGTGACAATTTATTACCCTACAATGTTCCAGCAAGAAAATTAATTCACTCTCTAAGTGACAGCTCCATCAATATCAAAACCAAAAATGGTCACACTGCTAATTTGGGCACTGAAGTATAGCTGACCAATTCATGTTATTAGTTTCTTCAGCAGCACTGACATGCTTCATTATCATTTTTCAAATGAAACGAGCCTTAAATTTCCACATAAGTGACATTTGTGCCATTAGGTCCAAGAAATAAATTGCCAAGCTGGATTTTACTTAAGCAAAACAGGGGGGAGCTAGCCTCTTAAAAGCTTATTTAAGCAAATAACATTTCTTAAGGGTGGAACCGAAAAGACCATGAAAATACACACAGTGAAGGCAGGGCAAACAGCTGTCCACTTATCTGATCTGTGGATATGAGGCTGAGAGTGTCTTGCTAATACCTGCAATGCCTTTTCCATGTCTCCCAGCTCCAGTAAGTGGAGAAGGTGCTCACGGTGAAGGTTGATCAAGTCTTCTCTTGGGACAGGATACAAGTGTCCCCATTCCTCACACAATTCATAATCCTAAAGAATCAAAAAAAAAAAAAAATAAAAGGACAAGCTCTACCCTCCCTGATACAGTTGTTTCTCCCAAACTTCTGATCATGAGATTCCGTAGCTTAG
Organism: Sialia sialis; assembly: GCA_009812075.1. Lineage (NCBI taxonomy): Eukaryota > Metazoa > Chordata > Aves > Passeriformes > Turdidae > Sialia > Sialia sialis. The sequence continues at coordinate 17,991,640 of VRYO01001269.1, read as the reverse complement.
ACTCCTTTCCCAGATAAAAAAAAAATAATTACGTTGACAAGGGAAGATGATATTCATCAGCCACAGCCTGCAATTAAAATACCTTGCTTACCTTGCAGTAAACAAGTTAGTTTCTCAGGTAGACACTTAAAGCCAGACAGATTTACAATATTAGCATTTACTTAATAATCAAATCTGTATTATGACCAAAGTTATGCTATTTTAAAATCTTCAAAATTGTAACAGAAAAGAACAGGCTATATCTCAGAGTAAGAGTTTTAACTAAAACATAAGAATTATTAACTACATGTCAATCTTGATATTAAACACAGAACTGTATTTGTATCGGTAGCACAGAGCTGAGTAAAGGAATCCTTCCTCCCAAGGTAATCTCCACTGATCATTGTTTTAAGATGCTATTTCAAATTTATTTACTCAAAGTTTAATGCCTTCTAATTCAACAAAATTCACACGATGATGTCTAACCTTTGCTTTCAGAATGATATTCATGACATCCTGGGGGTCATCAATGCAGGCTTTTTTCAGTTCCTGCCAGTCATTCCACAGTGGTTCATTTTGCACATTCAAAATCTGAAAAAGTTAATATAGAGTAGCACAAGTTCAAGAATTTTAATTTATGGCAATCAACAGCCTAAGAAAACAGCTGAGCTGATCACATCAAGAGCTGTTTTATAGAATGAAAAATTAAAAAAGGAGACTCACATTTATCTCTAGCCCTTTTCAGGGATGATGTAATGCCCTTGTACACAAAAAACCCCTCCAGTTTTCACAGATGTGAAACTAAAAAGCACATTTGTAAGGGAAGGTTTTTGAAAGAGTAGATGGCAACAATTATGGATGTAAAAGTACAAATTTAACGCAGATGTTGCTGGCACAAACAGAGAGACTGAGCGGTCAGCAGAACTCCCACCAGACAGAACTCAGCAGGAGTGGCTCCTTATTTTGCTGTTTGGCTTTTAAGTCTGTGCTGAACTCCAGGCCAGCCTGTCTGATTTAACCTGGGTATCTGCACTACACTGCATTTAGAAAACAGACTGCAATACAAACTGGCTCCTTGGAGCACTAGTATTGTACATCATCTGCATTTCTCAAACTTGTAAAATTATTAACTGCCATAGAAAGCTTTGAGAGGCTCTAGAATTTATATAAAATGGAAAATAATTTGCAAAACAATCAGATTCGCACAAATATTTATATCTACATATGTTTGCAGACCTGAATGCTAATAGGTGAGTGGGAAAGTTATGAAGGATGGAAGCTGAGTGCTAACTGGATACTACAGTACTGCACGTGAACTGTTCTGGATAAGACTTGAAAAGCTCTCATGATTAAAAAAGAACCAAAGGGTAAAGCTTTTCAGAGGGCAAGGAACATTTGCTTCCTGCTGCCTATTCCATCTCACAGGTTACATGAAGAATGACTCTGTACCTTTTGATAAATCTGAAGTTCTTTCCTCTTGCTCTGCAGACTGGCTTTTAGTTCATGAGGTATGTCCAGATCAGAAATGCAATAAGCTAGAATTTCCAAACAGGCATCAAGGGGCCACTTATCCAGACAGCGCAGGGCAAGTCTACTTCTCAACACTGCATTTTTTACTGGAAACAAGTATTGCCAACCGTCCTTATCTGTGGAGGAAACAAAACACTCATTTGAAATTCAGTTTCTAAAACTTGGAAAATAAAAAAAAAGTCCTTATCCTTGCTGGATCATGTCAACAAAAGAAACACTGACAGGGCTGAAAAATCTAAGAGTCATCCCAAGCATCAATTTTTTGGGAAGCATCCAAAGTTAGCATGAGATACTTACTATTCAGACTCCAAAAGGCACCTTTCACAGACGACATCATCCATGCATGACAATGACACTGCTGTAAGAGATGTTCCATTAACAGTACAATGACTACTGTGTCTTGATATATTCAGCTCTTCACATAAAAATAACACCACAGATGAATTCCAGTTCTCTTGTACTAGAGTGGTCATGATTTGCACATTTGTGAAACAAACAATACCATCAGAGAAAGCAAATTCAGAACGAAGAGAGGAAAATTATCTATTTCTCTCTCTGGATTTGCCCAAGGACCACTACTTTAGTTTCAACGTCTTGATCCAGGCTGCATTCTTTACTAAAAAAAAATACTAGGGAAAAAAAGAGGAAAATAAACCTGACTTAAAACTTCTTACCTTCAGCAGCTGCACAGCTCAGCACAGCATCCTTCACATTGACTACTTCCTCCACGTCCTGACTGTACAGATCCAAGACCTTCAGTGTTCTGTCCCAATCCTTTGCCTCAAGAGCTTGTTCAAAGACTCCCGTTAATACTTGAACAGCTGTGGTGGAATGTAATCCTAGGAGAACCAGAGACATGTATGCCTTGCCAGAGAAGACAGTAGACAAACTGCTACCTTCCTCTTGATTCCGAAGTGGGTTAAACATAGCAAGAAGAAATCGTTCCAATATTGGGAACTCCTTCAACAGTGTCTCACACTCCTTGGAAATTTGTTCCAAGCTTAAGGGTGCCTCCCGTTTGCCCCGAAATTCCATCCAAGACAATCCTGATTTGTGAACTTTCTGTATATTAGATGCACTTAGACATGCCACTGTAGCCATTAGCTTTGACTGAGACTTCAGGAAGTCCAAAGACGAGGCAGTCAATGTGTGCTGGCTCAAGTCATTCAGCGAGGATGAGGCCTGAGTGGAGATATCTTCAGGGGTCACTTCAGAATTGTGAATAGGTATTTCAACATCTGGTAGGCAGTGGCGGGCACACTGATGTGTCAAGTTGCTGATGTTTGTCAGAAAAGACTTTGCCTGGCTGCTTTGCCTTGCACTGCACAAGGACAGTGGTTCACAGCAAGAGTTAACAATGACTTGCTGCACATTCAGGTTCAACTCTTCTTTAGCCAAGAGAGAAGCAAGTCTGTAGATTGAAAACAGAACCAGCTTACCCAGCACATACAAAAGGTACTTTATAATTACATATTTTAATAAATCTTCCAAGTGCCTTGAGAACACAATATTCTTTACAGCTACATAGAAAAGAAGATTACATATACTATTTTAACTCAGAGCCATTCCTTTACAGAAAAGGAACTTACTCCTCAAACACTGACTTTTACCTAAATGCAAGCTACTAAAATAGCTTACCATTAGCACTCATCTTTTTAAAAGCAATCTCATCAAATCAGACAGTTTCCATGCCAACATAACTTAGTAGAGGCAATGAAAGGAGTCTAGATTATCCAGTTTACCTGCGGACCAGGGCAAGAGTCATGCCCAGTATTCTTAAAAAGACCTACTGCCTAACTTTATTGTATTACATTCACAAACTGCAAGTGCACTCCTCTGAACTGTCACACAGTTTAAAAATAAATCCACATGATTTCACTCTCACTTCACAACAGATAGCAATTGTTAAAAATATGGAGTCACTGTTCTTCCAATCAAAAATCTTTAGGTTGATGGAGAAGGCACTCCTCCCTGCACACCAATCCTTGCAGCATTTAGTGATCAGCTGGTGGGACACACCAGGCTGTACCACCTGTGATAAGTAGCCAAAGAACTTAATCACAGCCAAGGTAAAAGTCACCAATACCAAAATAACCTACAGGAGTACATAATCTGAGAAGTACTGACCTGTTAGGATGAACTTGTCTCTCAAAAACAAGCTGGGAAAGCAGCTGAGTTGGACTCTGCTGTAACAGTATGAAAGGGTTTCCCACTTTCACTTCTGCAGATACATCTTAGGGAAAAAAACACAATATTTATTATAATACAAACATATCAGCTGAATACACCAACCAACTTTTATTTAGGAATATAAATTTTAAACCACTTTGACTAAATTCACAAAGCTCTAAATCCACATTAGAATGCCAAAATCCAGAGTAAATTGCAAAGCATTTGTGATTATGATATGCCTTTCAATCTTAGGAACAATATGTTGGATATATTACCAACACAGGTAGAGATTCTTCAACCTTTAAGGAAGATCTAGGCTCATACAGTTTAGCAACTCTACTTCAAACTTTCACCAAAATATGTGTTTGTGGTGAGAAGTAGAAAACATGCAGAATTATTTTCAGATGAATCTCCGGATGTAGATTGGGGAGTCCATACTCCATCAAAGTCAGTTAACGAGGGCAGAGGGAACTTACAGGTGTACAGGTACTTTTACAAAGGAGTGAAACCCTGGCCACTACTGCTAGAAAGCATTTGTATCCACTACTGAGTTATGTCAAGTAACTTTGGACACTTTCTCCTAAGTTTACCTTTTCCTTTCATCTTCCAATAAAATAACATTTCCCCCAAACTCACTCCAGCCTTTGAGTATTTTCATGCACTTTCTGGCTTTGGCAATTAGCCAGTGAGGACTAAATCACGTCCATGCAGAAGTTATGGTTGGCAAGGCAGTGACCTGAGCTGAACCAGCATGTCTACAAACAGATCTTTGCCCTTTTTTCTTATCCTCTTGGGAAGGTATTCCCTGAAATCAGTACTATGGTACTTTACATTAGTGCAGCTCAATTAGTGTCATCTTTAATACACAGATAAGCATTTTTACTCCTAGCATAGTGAATTGTTCTGCTCTTCTGACAGATTTATGTGCTGATGGTATATTCCTTTTCATGGACCAACATCATCTGCTGATTCTATTAAAAAATTCTGCCTGGTTAATTCTGCATGGCCTTTCACACACTCTTTTCTTATCCCTGTGGAGCAGCAGGGTGCTTGTGGCCTCTGTAGGAGCTGTAAATTTTACAGTATGCTGATCTGTTGGATGCAAAAAAAATCAATCTTTCCTTAAAGTACTAAGAATTTTTGAGTATCAAGGACTGTTTGCTTTGTCACTACTATAAGTGGAGTGCAGAGTCTGGATCAGTAATTAACATTTCTGTTCTCATTTTCCCACTGACATCAACTATTTTTATGTGAACTGTAAGTGGCCTGGGTGTTATGAAATTTAAAAAAAAAAAGTAATAATCAGTTGAAATCAAAAGCACAGGTAGTAGGTACATTTGGCAAGGAACCATTTTTGTACAATTACTTTCCAGAATTAGGCCAGACTACACGGTCTGAGTATCTTCACCTAGGCTCAGATTTTCCAGCAGAAATGCCTTACCTAGCTCTGCATTCAGGCTTCGTAACACCACAGCAGCCAGCGTAGTGATGTAGTCAAGGAAGGCCTTCACAAAGTCTGTGCACCTGCTGTTCTCTGACATGGTTTGGGCATGCTGGTCAAGAGTTCTCAGCAGGAGCTGTGTTTGGTTCCAAACCACATGCTTCTCCAGCTCCGTTGGTTTGAGAGAGCCCTGCTCCACCAAGGTGCCAAGCAGGCTCCCTTTAGAGTCTGGCTTACGGGAACAGATGTACATCCAAGATTCAAGGATTAAATGTCAAGAAGAAAGGAGGCAGGGAGGTGGGGAAGAAAGAGATAGAAATGCTTTAGCTTTATTTCTTCTCTGCAATTATAAGTCTCAGGATAAGCACCATAATTTCACCAAAAGCAAGGGAAATTTTTACTATAAGCATTATAATCCAATTGACAGCAAGAGAAATGTTCACAGTGGAGTAAAACTATAGTTCATCTAAATTTGTAACCATGGGCTCTGGCAAGTTAGAACTATATTAAGGCAGACCTAAAATATGTCTAGTTCTGTGTCATTAACATTTATTCTAAAACACAGGTGCTGACCAATCCTTGAGGTCCATAACATTTAGCTCTTAGAACTCTCCTAAATTTTTCCTATTAAATATTTTAAGAACTCCAAAAAGCCATTTAGAAATTTGGTGAATAGAAGAGAAACACTAGTGTCACATAATGAAGAGAGCTGTAAGAAAAAACAACTGTGGAAAAAACGAGATGTTTTATGACAGTCCTATGAAAATTGAAAGGTATTATGATAATACAAAGATTTTTTTAAGTTTATGTCCATTTTGTTACTAAAAAACAGAGAAAAAAGCAAGAGTAAGAATACACCTAATTATCTATAAGGTGCCATGTTAAAACACATTTAAAAGAATTCCATGCTAGGACTGCATAGAAATACAGCAAATAACGTCTCTGACAAGTTCAGAATTTTAGCTCTGAGAACAAATTTAAGAATTACAGAAAAAATTTACCCTTTGCACTTGTGATTTTTAAAATATAAATTTGTGCATATGTCAAAGAACATTACTACTAGATTTAATGCTGTCTAGAAAGGTGAAAGCCAAAATTTAGATCCATATATCAATCAGTCTTTATGTTCACAAAAATAACTCACCCACAGAACGTTCAACACAAGTCAGTGCTTCTAGGATATGATCCAGGTTTTGTGATAGAATAATTTCATTAGTAATACTTTCTTCAGTCAAGGTGGGGTAGCAAGTTTGTAGGAGGTCTACAATACTGCATCGAAAATGACTCCCTATTTTCTCATCTGACAGCTCTACAAAGAGAGAGAAAGAAACAGCAGCTATAACAAAGCCACAAGTATTTTTGCATAGAAGAAAGCCCACAAAACCAGAAGTGTATTATAATACAGAAAACTAGAGCATTTCAGATTATTCAGAATTGAGCTTGGGTCATGTCCCCCTTGCCTTTTTTGTTAAAAATACTAAGCTAAAAATTAAATGTTCAATTTTACATTGCAACAGAAGACAATAATTTGATTTAAGCACATTTCAACAGAAAGCCTTATCAGCAAAGCCTACTACCTGGTCTGCATTGACCTTGTGATGTGCAGGAATAGTTGAGAATTTTACTTATTTGCTGGAGAACTGCTGGAAAACCCCTTACACCTTCAGAGTGCCGTAAAACAAAGTCAGGTCGGTGGCCTGGAACAGTCATTGTACAAAGGGAGACAAAAATCAAAGTTAGGAGTGGAAAAAAGAGACACTAAAATTAAAGTAAAAACTGAGCTTTAAATAAGACTTGGGTGTTAGCACAAACAATAGAGCACAGAGAGGCATTTTCTGATTCCAGGCCCATGCTGATAGACATAAAAATCAAAAGCCTACCTCGAGTTTCAAGGCTGTTGTAGAGTCTTCTTTCTGCTGTCTCCAGAAGCTGTTTGCATGTCTTCCAAAGATGGCACTGAGTACAAGCTAGGTCAAATGCTGCCATTGCTGAAGGATTCAGGTCCTCAAGGACCTCTCGCAGAGGATCAGTATGCTCCAGCTGGATGTTCCTGAGCCAGAAATTTTCTTGAAGAGTAGGGGCAAGACTTCCAGACGTTGCAAGCAATTTATCAGTAACATCCGAGATGGAATAAAATACCACACCTATACGTGTCATCAAAAACACACAATCACTGGTTAACAGCATCATTAGATCAGATCCTGTAATGGGTAACTATTTTTTAATCCTTATAGAAAATAATTCCATAGGTGGCCTGCTTCACGGGCCAATCAATTACTGTAGAATGGATGCAACTAATAGGGCATCAACAGCAAATTTTCAGCATTCCTAGTCTCTTTCTAACTCAAAGAACCAGCACTCACCCTTCTGAACAAAGGCTACACTCATTTTGACAGTATTCCACTTGCTTTCTTGTATTTTGCACTTCTCCCCAGCCCTTTGTGAGCACTCAAAAAACCCATTCTTTACCAGCTGCTGCTGCATTCCCAATAGCTTGCAGTGTTGAACGGCCACTGCCGGATTTCCTGATGCCTCCAGTGCCTTCTGATGCTTGATTCTCAATATTTTGCTCTACTCTTGCCATTTCTCTTACTGCCTCTTGGTAACGCTCCATGAAAACCAATTCACCATAGCAAGGGGAAGTCTCCAAATTAAACATCAAAGCCACCTTTCAAAAGCAACAACAGATGTAATTACAGAGCATGTCATATGAAGTTTTCAAAGGTCGAAGATCTTAGGAGGGAGCTTTAGAGGAGACAAAGGAACAAAATAAATACTTTAACTCAAAAACATCCCCACAGACACAACAGGCTGAAATGGTGGGGTTTTCTCCTAGAGAGTTTTAAGTGCCTAAAAAAAAGGCCCTCAGAGATGTTCTTCAATTATTATTATTATAAAGCTTACATATTATTTGCCACAGGACTAGGGCTGGATTAATTTTTATAACCCACACCTTTTGGAATGATTCTTCACAATTTCAATACACTATGTAATGAGAGATATCTATCAAGTTTGCCTCCTAAGAAGACTGTTTTCAAATAGACACCTAGTAAGGAATGCCTTCTCAAAATTTAAACACAGAGTAGCTAAGCAGAGCTATGCAAGTTCCTATTATGAACCTAACAACAGAACACAAACCAAGCTTGAATTCTTTATCATTGGTGATACTGAATATCAAGGCAACTAAGCAAAACAAAATGTTCCTTTGGCCCTGTAAGTAGGAAAAAGATGAGGTGACATACTTGGAATCAAAGAGAACTAATTGGCTGAGTAGTAACCTGATGTTAATGCAATGTTTAAGTGCTATGAACTGCTTTAGTGTGTCTATCTGACACTCAGCCAGATCACAGCTTTTTAGAGAAGATCCACTCACTGATGCACCTCAAGATTTTTTTTTTTAAGAGCATCAGCTCAAAATTTACCTCCTTCAAATGAAAGTAATCACTGCTCTGGGTAAGAATACCTTTGCAAGTTTCTACCAGGATTACAAGTGGAGAGCATCATGGTTTTGAAAAACTGATTAAATAAAGCAGTTCAGATGTGCTTCCTCATGAGACTTCACATGAGTGAAGTCAGTGTGTTCTTCAGTCAGTTCAAACACTATGCTTGACTAGCTCTCATCAAACATTTGCATGCTTTGAGAACCCAGGTGTAGAGAAAGCATTTTTAAATAACAAGGCAGAAAAAACTCTGCATCCATGGGATGTTGGCTTGGAATATTTTTGTTCCTTCCACTTGCTTCTACTTCTGAAGTGATTCTTTCACTTAGAAGCTCTATGTTTGCTAAATGCAGAAGAAATATTTTTCTATTTCATTCAAAAATCAAAATACATGCATCTTATTTACCTGGTGGGCTTCCACAAAGTTTCCTCTCAAAATACAAGAAACTAACAGTGATTCTGGTGGGGAAAGCATCATAGGAATGAGGGAGTTCTGCTGATGTGGTCTTGCCCTGCCTTCCAAATCACTCAAGCCAGACACACTACTGGTACTTCCCTCTGCAAGACAGAATTAATCAGTATACTATTAGGGAAAACACATTTCACCAAATAACAGCCACCTAACAGATAACATATTTAACACAAAAATATAGGAGCAGAGTTGCAAGCATGTTTTAGGGTAGAGGTCAACATAAACATCCTGTTAAAAATTCTCGTAACATTTTACTATTTGGCCAGAATTTGCAGTTTGGATTTCATCCCCATGTAACACACTTCAGCAACTACATAACATGCACACAGTCTAGGCACTGGTTCAATATGGATAAAGGGAGAAGTCTAAAGCATCTGACCTATTAGATCAGTCCAGCATGCCTAACCATGTTTTAGCTTACATGACTATCAGTTCATTCGCTTTTTTGATGGTTTGCAGATCACTACATTGCTTGCATACTGTTTCCTGCAAGCCAAAGATATAAAGAAAAATCTAACTTTCGTATTCCAAAAGAAGACGTGCTATTCAACTAGAACAGGGTCATTCAAAAATGGGAGCACTGAGAAACCAAAAAATATGATTCTGTCCTGCATGCAGCAGTAATGCACATTAACCAAGGAAATTCTTCATCATGCACATTGAAAAGACAAAGAAATACTACTTTTTTTGGCTAAATACCTGAAGTACTGGTGCTTAGCTCACTACTTGTGCTTTCTAATGATGGACTGGAAGTTCTCTCTTTCCCATCTAAAATGGAAGCAAATCAAAATCACCACATTAAAATGCACTTTTACTCGACAAGGTAATTAAAACCTACTGCAAGTAACAGATTAGGCAACCTCAAGGGATCATCAAGAATAAATGAGCCACCATTGAAACCTATGATAAATGAAAAAAATGCTGATTTGAAGGAAATGCTGGGCTAGAGACTATGTTAGAATGGCCCATCAGGGATTCACGTCAGATACTCTGAAGCTTCTTATTTTGGAACATGCCACTCCAAAACCAGACATATGTTTCAAAGGCTAAATAGAAAAAAGGTGAGGAACACACCTTTCTCCTAAGGCTGCCCATTTATGCCACAGATTCCTGTTAATTCACATCCTAGATAATACTGGAACAGGAATGAAAATATACCAGTCACAGGACATATTGGAGAAAGTGAAAAATCAGTACTGCAGTTGAAGCTCTCCCCTGCCCCAAATCAGACTATGTATGGAAGAAGTTATTTGTGCAGGTGAGCTTTAGAAAACAACCTCAATCCAAGCGGAACTGGACTAAGACACTTCAAACCACTTAGAAAATTAAAGGAAATAAATCTAGAACTTTACTCCTAGGCCATGAAATCTAATTGCATTCAGCTATGAGCTCAGCAAAATTATGCACATTTCAGAATTGTCTTCTCAAGTCACTTTTTCTACCCACCTATCTTGTCCCTCCGATATCTACTTCGTTTCTTAAAGCTGGAGCACCTGATTAAAGAGCAGTATCTCCTGAAGGCTGCATGCTGATGTTCTGTGAAATATTTAAACAAAAACATTACCAAATAGATTTATAGAGGGAGACTTGACAAACAGTTGAACACAAGTTTGGAAACTTAAACTATTTAAGGTTGAGATTGCAAAGTCTTCCTTGGGACACAGAGCTTACAAGGTCTGAGATACACAATAACGTACACATGATAAAAGACAAGATAAAGAAAATCTCATAGCAGCAGGGCTAACAAGTTATGGGCTATGGAGAAGGGTGGGAAACAGGTTCCTGAGAGTGTTGTTCCAGCTGCTTAAACAATCATCCAGAATAATACAAGTTCCTCTATATACATGCTCCTGACATGTTTCCAGACTAAGGCTAAATTAACATTGGCCATGAACAGGTTGAGACTATTTGGCTTGCACAGGATCCAACACCATCATGTCCCTTCATATCACTCCAGTGTGACTTGTGACAAAGGGCTGGGACAAAGGCAAACAGAAGCAGTACATCCACAAAGGAAAGGGAAAAGAGAAATAGACCCAAACTTTCTGATTAGAATAGAGATCAGTTCTGTTGGAAAATGGTTTTAAGAACCAGGCCACTCTCCCAGTATCTGCCAAAATGTGCTTCCTCAGTAAGATGTTCACAGAATTTAATCTTGAGATCACTGTATGGATAGCTGTAACATATAAGAAAGTGCCAAATACAGAGCCTACCTGCATTTCTGTTACTCATCACCACCTTGTACCGCCAGTGAGCTTCAGAAAGGTATTTGGAAAACTGTAACACGCGACTTCCAAAGGCATCTCTGCTTGCAGAAAGATTCAAGCACTCAACGAGCTCCAGCTCTTCACGAAGCACATTACTGGAGTCCCACGGGAGAGAACTCTGAATTTCTTCCAAGTGGTTGAGCAGCAATGTGAGGAAGGCCTCCATGGCTACATCATCCACTAAAAACCCAGTAACACCACTGGTGAAGTGTTTCAGATTCAGGTAGTTTGGCTTAGAGGTTTCACAGCTTTTGCCACCCAACATGGAGTCACAAAGATCTCGGGTACCTGTGTGAATTGTTTGTGCAGCCAGCAGATGCTTCTCTGATTTTTTTTCAGTCTCTTTTAGGTGCTGTGGACTTTGTGAGGTGGAAGACTGCCGACTGGCACTGCCTTCTACACTCAAAGTGGCACTCTTTTTGTCAAAGTCTTCATCCTCTGCATAGTCCTCAGGTAGAGCAGTCTCAGTATAGAGGTCATTATAGGAAACAAAAAGCAAGGAGAAAATATTTTCCAAAACCTCTAGGCGCAGAGGAATTGGAACACTCCTTAAGAACTGCTGGCACTTCACAATGTACTGAGGAAATACTGAAGAGCAATCTGTACAATTAAAAACAAAAATAAAGAACACTTAATGCATTTTTCAGGGATTCGTTGCTCCAACTTGTGCCTTTTAGGTAAATCCCAGAAGAGGCAACTAGCCCAGTGGCTCAGACCCAATCATTCCTCCAAAAACCAAGTAAATATATGTCCAACATTTTACATTTAGAAAGGTAGTAATGCCTACTCCCTCTGAGCAGTGCCAATTATCACTTTGTTCAATGATGTGCAAATTCAGATTAAACCTGTTCTAGCTATTAAATCAGTTGCAGCTCTGGGAAATCAATCTCTTCCAAAATTATCTCACTATGATCCTATATCTAGTATCACTTCCTTTTAGCACTGTATTTTTTGTACAATTACCTTAAATGTTTTAAAACAAGGCTGGTAGCTTATTCATATCTATTATTACTAAAGATAATAACACCTCAAAGAAATACCATTATACTTGCTTGCAAAGCATCCATAGCCCACAGAATAAAATAGCACATGTACACAGGATGCAACATTATCCCAATACTGAGTGATAATTCAGAGCCCAGCAACTGGATGGAGAAGCACACGTTACTGAAACTGAGAAAGGAGGCCAGTCACCTGCTGGTTCTCCAGAAGTTGCATCCTCAGGGATATCACCAAGAAGGCTGTACACACAATCCTTGCACTCGGCACGCCTGTGTGAATTCACACAGAGAGCATAGATTGCATACTTCATGGCACAGAACGCTCGGAAGAGTGCCAGGTTGCGCTGCTGACTCAGGGTGTTAGGGAGTGTGGCTGCTGTGGAGGGAAATCAGGGCAGTGAGGGAGTAGGAAGCAAACGAGAACACAAGTTAATTTTCTCCTGCAGTTCCTGTACAGCAATATTTATTCAGTCCTTCTTCCCCAGTGCTGTTTTTGTCTCAGCTTTGATTTGTATCACTGTTACTTTTAGGAAAAAAGCCCAAACAATCCAACCCACAACAGATGGGCACATAAAAGTCAGGTCTGGATCCCCTTCTAAAAACAAAACTTCTCTGTCAACTTGTGTAACACGACCTGGCTACAGCATGGAATGACCAAAATCCCTCACAATGACTCTCTTTAGCACTGTACTGCTGCATTTACAGCAGAAGGGCAAATCCTGCTTCATTTCAGCATCTTACATTTCTGTGTTCTGGTACACAGTAGATGAGTAGGGAAACAGTGTAGACAGGCTATGACTGTAGTAAGAATAGAGTACCATCACCTCTTCAGACTTGCACCAATAAATAGATATCATGGTTGATTCACACCGGCTGACACAGTAGATCAAATACAATCTGCAACTGATTAAAGAAGAAGTATGGTCCCACAGTTTCCTTCACAAATTTATGAGAAAGGCAAACTACAGAAGTTCTGTACCCACGTCTCCTCCCCTTTGGGTGGTTTTTTTTTTTTGAGGAAAGGTATCACATGGCAGAGACGTAATCCCTTCTTAGAACAACAGAACAGGAGAGTTGCAAACTGTAAAAATCACATCATCATCCCGTTCACCCAGGAACACAATATAGTGTCATATATTCTGTTATGCCGAGTTTAGATGAATTATTCATCTACTATAAAAAGGTTAAAAGAACCCCACAACAAAGAAAAAAAAAAAGCCCTGACAACCACACACAGTGTTAAATTATTGCCTGGCATCCACTGTCCTGTATTCTTATGCAAGTCATGGATTGTCCCTCTACCTGCTGTTATGCAGGAAAAGTATTAGCCAAGTGATTTTTTTTTTAACCAAGCACTGGTACAAAGCACAATGTCCACATTCAAATTCTGGAATGGAACAAAATTATTTAACTTAAAAACTTTTTCAGCATTGTCCTCCACAAAGTTTGAGCATGATTGCAAAGAAAAGCACCAGTCTGAACTTTTCTGAAAACTACAAAGCAGCCAAAACAAAAGGACTGAGAGCACAAACTGCTGGAAATAGTTGTTCCCTATTGCTGTCATTGTAAACAGTGACAGTGATGGAAAATACAATGTAGACAGAAGACAGAACCGAGGAGACATCCAAGTATGAATCCTTTGCAGAACACAAACGGCCATTGAAATTCTACTTTTGCCCAGAAGCTCTACACTAACACGTAAAAAACCACATAGCTCTCAATACCAGGCAGGTAAAGCCAGAGATCTGATAAATACAATACTCTAGAAAAGAGAAATAGTTAGTTGCAGATGCTATAAGACAGATACTGGTAATCAAATTTTAATTTTAATACACTTTTGCCTCACATGGATAAACTTAGATGCAGTGAGTCCGTGTCAATATTTGTACCTACACCAATCCTTTTCCTTGTAGCAACACTGAAGAACAATCCTTCAACTAATAGCATTGTTTTTCCTATGCCAGAAATATTAACACCGTCTTCCTCAATACTGTAACTCATGAGGAAATTGCTGCTCATCATGACTGATCAAAGCCAGTGTTATGCACAGCCTGAACTCAACTGTTTACCAGTACCACTACACTGGTTTCACTACTGCAGCTGACAGATGCATACTAAAAAGAAGGGGAAGAGGGGGAAGCATGTGGGGTGATGGGAGGAAAAGGTCTGTTAATAATACTGCATCTGACAAAACAGAAGTTTATAACTCCTCTCTTCCCTTTAAGGCTCAAAATAGATTATTTTAAAGGCGATTCTATTAAGCCAGCTTTATAAAATCATCTGAATTCTGCAATAATTGCTGGATTGAAAAGAGAAGGAGGTCTTGCCTTCCATTAATTATTTCCATAAATAAATGCAACATAAAAAAAAAAAAAGAAATGGCAGCTAGAGTTCTTTTGCTACAGCCATATCTCCTAGCAGATATGATGGGACTGACTCTCCCTGCTTTTGAAAGCCTTTGACAGAATTTCAGCAGAAAATAATTAAAATGTAAGAACTGATTAAAAATTCCCATAACACCACCAACAACAAAATAATTTCAGAAAGCAGGACACTGAATATATGGATCTATATAGAGTCTCAATTCCTACATCTTTTAAGATTATTCAAGACAAGTGTCATGATAATTTTAACACTAAAACCTGTAAAAGTAGGACTAGAAACCAACATCACAACAGCATGATATGGAAGGAGAGAAACCTGCTTCCCACTAGGCAATCTGGAAAAATCTGTGCAGGATTCACCACTGAGAGTTCTCCATGCAACTCAGGTTGAAATTACATATGTCCAAATTCAGAAGCATAATAGAAATATTTGGAAAAGAAATACTGTCGCTTCTTATGTTCTAGTACAGAGCAGGAAAACAGAGCTTCTGTATCACTATTAAGAGGCCCTATCAGAAAACAACTTTAAAATTGCAGCAGCTGAACTTGGACACAGGCTGCCATCAAAACAGTATCCAAAGACAGTTACTTGTAAGTGATCTGATGTGTTTACTAGTTGGCAGGTATTTTAGGCACCCAAGGGGAACACGTGAAGATGAGAGAAGTGAGGCAGGAGTGACGTAAACACAGGCTGTAGTTCAGTCTTACTGATTTAAATACTAAATTTGAATTTGATAACAGTTAATATTAGAATTAAAAAAACACTTTTTATCTCTTTCAAAAATGAAGATGTAGTACAAGGTATTGTCAATCTCATCTGGTTTTACTCTTTGATTTTCAGTTAAAGTGCACTGAAATACAAACCATAAACCTCCTTATCAAACTAAAGGTATTACAAAATACAGAAGTTACAATGAGCAGCATATCTCATGAGCATGTGCAATGTCGTTACCATCTTGAAAAAGCTTTTTCAGAGATCTGTTCTTGTGAGATCAAAGAGATCTCACAACTCTTTCTTGAAAGACAATTTACTCCCTAAAAGGTTTCTAAAATAATTTCCTCACGCTCTCTAGATTTCTTCCACAAAACAGCTGGTAACTGGTATCTTCCACAGTAACAAAGGCAGGTCAAGAGAACAAATCCTGGCAAAAGTACTGAACATACATACTTAATGGATTGTGAGTTTCTTGTATTCTCACAACCCTACATATTTACCCTGCATCTGCTGGTCTCTAGCAGGAACTTTTTGAAGAAGCTCAATAACATCATCTTCATTCAGTGCCAGAAGATTGGTGAGATGATGCAGAGAATAGACCGCAGTGTGGCAATCCAGACTGTGCAAATGTTGCAACAGAACCTTCCTTGGGACATTAACACTGCAAGAGAGAACAAAGTGGTGGCACAGATTTAAGTGTCAGCCATGTTTAAAGATAAAACTCCCACTCTAATTCTGACTGAACAAACTACTGCGATTAAAAAGAAAAACAAAGAGCGTAACTGCAGCCCATGAGAAATTTCAAGAGCTTGTATATACAGTCACTATTAGATGATCAGGCCAGAAAATAATACCTTCTCTATTTGCATGCATAAGCTGACTTAACAGGTAGAATTGGGAACATAGTTTGGAGAAAGGCCCTCTGCTCATTTTACCTGTTTTGCTGCATGCACCACTCAAGAACTTCCACATGAGCCCACAGCCCATCACAAAAATCTTTCAATATTGAATCATTGCACAGATCCTAAACAGAAAGAAAAAACAAAAGAATCTGTTTACAACAAATCTCCCAGCCAGACAGTAGAACCAAGCTTGTGTCATACATGCATGTTTCCAAGACTTCTTTACCTAGTAATAAATTTCAAATACAGAAAACTGCCAGATTTATTACAAAGCCAGTAAAGGAGGGCTATTCTGACAGAACATAAAAGTCATATCTTGACACATCTAGAAAGGTGGCTACATCCCTTTTAAAGAGTAGCTTATAAAATGCAAATTAATGCTTCTTAGTAACAGTCTAAAGCTAATTCCTAGAACTGATCTTGTAATAGAAAGATGACATACTGGGTGGCAGATTGTCCTGGTTATTCTCTTTTCCCACATGCTTTTCTACTACAGTGAATGCCTGGTAAAATCAGATCTAACAGTTTAACTTTGCAGAAGCTACGGAGTAGACTTTTGGCGTATTACCCACAGATAGTAACTCCCTTAAGGCAATACCAGCTTAGGTCAGCACTGCAACCCAGCGGTACAAGGCTCCTTGTCTCCCCATCTCTGATATCTAAGCCAGCCAGCAGGCATCATCTGAAGGGCAACTACACCTTCAGAGCTGGAACCCTGTCTCCTCTGTACAAATGAAGACCACCCCAAACAAGGTGGATATTCCCACTCACAGCTCTTGTCATTTACCATTTTGCTTTGAGAGTGAGTATGGGGAATTTCCAAGCTACCCTGTTGTTAAACTCAGGCGTGAATTAGTCACTACCCAAGGATGACTCACTGGGGGAAATTACATGAAGGAAAGATGCTCCAACTCTTTTCAAAACTAATCAACAACCATTGCGGTTTTCTCTCTTTATGCTGTTCAAGTTAACAGCAGAGGCTGTTTTTGAGTATATGCAAGAGAAACTTTCAGAGCCTCCTTTGCAGTCATACTGTCTTCACAGCCAAGAAATAAGAATAAAGGCAAGTGTCCCAAATGTTACTATATATGACAGTAATATCTTAGCTTTTTTAATTCCATTTTGAGGAAGACTGACTTGCTCACGGAAAACTCCCTGGTTTTACTTGTTTTTGCAAACAAGTTGCATTATCTGGATTCAGACTGGGATACTGCCACTCACTTTCTGCTGATTTACCTGAGTTTTGTGTAGAGTCCATAGCAATGTTTTTGCTGATTCCAAGCTTTGGCAGTAAGTCCATCCTAACAACACTAAGAGGCGGCAGAGGGGGTTGAATTCTCTCCTCAACAAGCTCTTCAGGCCTGAGTAGTCTTCTCTTTTTAGTAAAGCTAACGCAGTCATCTAGAAAATAAAAGAAAGACGTATTAATTTTTCCAAAATATGCAGATCCATAATACCTGGCAGACTATATAAACAAGTAGCCGTTTCAATATTAGCTTCACTAAAAGAGTGAAGTTCTGCACCTGGAACTTCCCTAAACTTATGCTGTCCAAGCAGTCAAGATACTCATCAGTAAAGATGTCTTGAGGGAAAAAACACCATTACTGCAGAGCTCACATTCCATTCTACATTCCACTCTACATTTTCTTGGCATTCCTTCTATTCATCACATCTTTGCCAAGGAGGTCACGCAAAAGACTTCTACAAGCACATTACACAAAATTTGAAATATGCTCAACCTTAACAGTGACCACCTGCCTGTATTCTATTTCTTCTATGTACCTACATAAAAATCAATTAATTCACAACAGACTATTTTCACCATAAATTTTACTGTGCAAACTAGTCTCACTGGTCCAAGTCTATCAGCATCAGAAAGCAACAAGTTCAAGGTCATGAGATAAACGGAGCATCCAACAAAACTACAATCAGAAATTGTGACTTCTTAAACCCTGAGGATTTAATCTTCAATCTGCATGCAGATGAGCTGTTCCAAAAATCTCACCATCAGTTTTATGTTCATTGTGCTGCTGCAAGTAGGGGTGTTATCACTGTAACCTCCTTGTTCCTATTAGTCATCACTCCTGGCAAACACTATTTGAATACAAAATGCTTCTGTGCACCACCAAGATATGTTCAACACAGAGACTGACTTTAACCTCCACTGGGTTTCCCTGTTAATGATTTTATGGCTGTACCAGAACTTGCTCCAGAAAGTGCTTGCTGCTGCTCAAGCAGTAGAAATAGGCTGTCTTCCAAGAAGGAGCTTCTTTGGGATCTGAGAACAAACTCATCACAGTTCGCTCTGTATCCAGCTGCTCAGATGAACCTAAAACATCACAACAAGATTACCTTCCAGTAGAGAGGGGTACCTTTGAGAGAAGTATAAGTGCTATTATTTTAAACTGAGAAACACTCAATATTTCCTCAAGCACTAACCAGCTGTTACATTTTACTAGCTAAGACTCTTAAATAGGTAACAGGAAGACGAAGCAAAGAAATTTGATAGAGGTCAGACAGAAGACCAGAAAAACTGTATCGACAATCATTAACATGGCAAAAGCCTGCTCAGCACACCTTGTTTGCACCAGCTCGGGTCACACTGCCTTTCTTTAGCCATGCATACCCTTATCTGTGAGTTGTATGAATTCTCACTTGTGCTTGAGACGCTGTGCTACTTTGCAGGACCTTAGCAAAGACTTGTCCAGCATGGGAGCTTCTCAGATCTGTGCAAAGTGAGACCCAAACTACTCCCAACCAGTGTGAAGGTGTGTGGATCTCCATTTCTCTTTCCTCATGAGGAAGCACTAACTGCAGTTATTATCAGAATTTCTAGAGTCGGCCACGCCAGCCTGAACTTCCCTTCATCCATCCCTGAATGAAAGAATTCTAGCTTTTCCCTCCTTGCCACTTTACTGGGCATCACTTGCCATTCAGCTTCAGCTGAGATCCACACAGAATCACAGAATATGCTGAGCTGGAAGGGACCATCAGGATCACTGAGTCACAACTAAATATACTGGTCAGAGGGAGCTAGACAAGAGGCTGTGAAGTCGTGGTTGGTACAAAATCAACAGCTAGGCTCTGGCAAGTGAGTAGGTAATCAAAGTGTCTCTTCTCTCCTGCTGGGGTATTACCCTTCTCCACAGCCCCTTCCACTTTCATAAGTTTTCTTTTCCAGTATTAAGGGGTTTGAACATTTTGAGATTACTGAAGTGATTAAATTGCTGCTGGCCAGAAATTGAACATACTCCAACACAGACAGCCCTGAGTTGGAGGTAAACAAATAAAACCTGCATACATATGGAGTATCAAACTTCTAGCTACAGGCAAGGTTTTCATCAAGAGAAATGCTGAGCAGATTAAAATATAGCACAACAAGCATGGTAAACACAGTGATCCCAAAACACAGCATAGAGTGCAGAAATGTAGGGGGGAGAACCAGTGCTCCTATGCCAATTCCTTGCTTTAAGGATCATTTTAGCATCATCTTTCTAAAGACTCCATGGTTTGTTAAGGCACCTTAGCAAGGGCATTGACTGAGTTAGTGACTACTTGTCTGTTTAATGCCTTAATGGTTTTGTTAAATAGGAGACTAGTACAAAGCAAGAAGTGAAACAAACCTTTTTGTATTGATTTTGACAACAAAAACTTTTCTCTTGTTCTTTCTGTGAGAACACTGCTATAGAGGCTTAGCAGGCCATGGCTCTGTTTCCTCAGCATACAGTTTAGTAGCTTCTCTTCCCTCAGTGGGCTCCCCTCAGCCCAGCACACATCCAAGAGCTCCCTGAATAACCGCTTTATTTCATCTGCTTGATGCTCCACCTCAAAAGCCACTACACTGAGAGCAGCATAAATTGTATCTACCAGTTCTCTTTGATCTAGTTCAGCAGAAAGCTCAGAACCGCCCTGAAGCCTCTGCAGAGATTTCAAGGAGTCACGAAGAAATTCAACAAAGATGTTTTGTAGAGAGCGATATTGCTGGAGTGAGGAGCTGTGTGTGCCTTGTTCCCCCTGGAAAAAATCCAGCAGGGCTTTTGCCCTCTGAGGAGCCCGCAGCAAAAGCTTCCGGAGAGCTGAAACAACATCCAAACTGAATTTGTGAGAACAGTCATCTCTTCTTTTGCTGTCTGCGATGTGCTTGCTCTGCGTGCACTCAAATGCTTCAAACAGTTCCTGGTAGGGAAATGACAAAAGAGTAATAAGCCTTTCAGACTACATTAATATATGACATTAATTATTTAAAAAAATAGAAGAAACTTGAAAGCAAGTAGATAAATCAATTTGGAAACACCACACTACCTAAGAAATCCATTACTAATGGTCCACCTTGTCCAACATCTTTCCTAGAAGAGTGGATATGCCTGAATACATAACAAAATGCTGGGCCCCGTAAAACACAAGTACACTACAGGGAACATATACAAGCAAGGAACCATAGCAGTTCCTTTGTGATGGCTGAAGTAGTGCTATATTCTACCTCTAAGCAATATTCTAATGTAACTGTATCTCCATAGGTGACCAAGAGCATAGTGATTGGTGGGGGATTTTTTTTATCCTACTTTTCCAGATTTGTATCATCTATCTACCAACTATATAACCCTCTAAAATTTTCACATCTGATTAAAGCTGATCAACAGATTCAGAAGCCAACTCACAGGCTTTTCTTGAGCACCAATAATTTTTTTACCTATCAGATGCAAACCTACAATTTCAGAACTGGGAAGGGGAAAATAATATACAAAAATTCCCAATCAGCCCACCCAGTAAGAGCTGGGAAGGTGAGGGACAAGCCAGTTGAACAGCAGTCAAATAGCACTTTTGGCACTCCTGGAATTATGTGAGTGCTGCCCTTGGCTCAAAGGGACACCTCAGAGATTAGCCAGGGGAGAGGTGGTTTGGTGTGCACAAAGAATGAGAAGAGAAAGCAAGTCCACAACACCCTTTTTAAAAAATATTATTCGCTGGATCAAAATGTATCTCTACCTACCAATATGCCTCTGACAGAAACTGTGACAAAGATAAGAGAGTTTTGAGTCTCATGTTTCTGTGCAACACTGGTGGACAGTGTGGACAATGGTGGAATCATTCATGACCTCGGAGGTGAGGCAGTAATATGCACAGACTTCATTATTCATTAACAGACTTCAAGCAGATTTATTTTAATCAACATTCAAGTTTACCTTTCTTATTTTCATCCTGTAATTGCTAATCATTAGTGAAATACTGAACAACTTTTCCTAAGCTGAAATAGTCCCTGAATATAGTAAATTTTCATTTTCCTCTTAAAAACAGACAAACTAAAAATGAGTATCTTTAAGGAGTTAGAATCTATAGGACTAGAAGCAACATCTTATGACATTTCACACATGACATCAGATCTGAATCTGTTGTAACTAACATCAAATTAGGACAGTTGTACAGTTAGTGACTTCCCCGATATTCTGCCCTATACTTGCTTTTCATATAAATCCATTTTTGCATATTTCCACATACTTCTCACATAAATCAGCCTACATCTTTTAATTAGTAATGGAAAATGGATCCTAGACCTCAGAACACATGTCATACCAATCCCTAGGCAATGTCAGCATAATAGCAGAGTATCCAAAAAACTTTCAGAAAGAAGGAAAAGGGGTGCATAGGAGATGAAAATTAAGATCTCTGAAGAAAGAAAAAGAAGATACACATACTTTTAAATGTGCTTAACTGACTATAGTTTATTTTGGTTCACAGCAGGTTGAAGGTTTATGATAATTACAGGTGTCTGTGGATTGAAAACTGTGGTAAGCAGCTGCAGTCAGGACTGATGCGTGCTAGAAAAGGCATGTAGAAAAACCTGATCCTTGCCCGCCTGCAGCCTCCACTCTAGCCAGAGAAATCACTTGCAGGCACATTGGATTAACTTCACAAAGGAATCTGAATTACACTCTCTCTCACTTGCCTAGAAGATTAATAACACATTAACATCTCAGGCAGTTAGCAGGAAGCATTAACTTCGATCTGATGAAGCTGGGCATACTGCAGAACAAGAAGAAATAGGGCATAAAGTAGCATACCTTTAGGACTTCCTCAGAGACATCTTTCTGTAGTTCTTCCAAGAACAATAAAAATTCAGTTTCTCTCCAAAGAACAACTGGTACAGTTTTCTGAAAACATATAAGAATAGAAAACACATTAGTCAATAAAACTTTTATTTACATTAGCACATAAACATAATCATAGCTATTTCATCACAACTTTGAGGCAGACTGAAATATCTCTCTGAAGTAACCTAATCCTCAATTAAAGGCTATTCCGGTCAGGTTCTGCTCTCACACCAGTTGATTTTATTTATCCATACATTTGGAAACAGAGACCTTGTCAAGAATCACAAAATCATTGATTTCTCAGAATGTAAAGAAAAAATGCAGGTCTAGATAGTGCCAAGGACAAATGACTTTTAAAAATAAGTATGCACATCCCTCGCCATCTAAAGCTTATAAAGAATTGTCTGATGCCTGAGCTATTTAATCTTTAATGTAAGAGAGGTGCTACACAAATGCAGAAGTTGATACCCTCATGACTTTCTTTTATATGAATGTGAAAAGCTAAAATGTTAACTTCTAATACCTTTTTTTTAAATCCTAGTTTTATCTTCAGTGTGATTATTATAGCTCTTTCTTGATAAATTTGTTAAATGGAAAAGCAGTGCATGTGTCCAGATACCTTGAGAATTTAATTCCATGAAACGTGGGAAAGCCTACATTTAAAAAAGCAGCTAGGGAGACATTCTGCACTACAGAGCTATAAAGTGCATTTGGAAATCATGAAGATGTTTCTGTACCTGATTCCTGGCAAGCCATTTTTCCAGGACAAGAAGCCAAAGCCATGCAGTTCTCCATGGGCTAGAATTCTGCACCCATCTACAAAAGCAAGAAGCATATACAGTGAATTATACAAGGTTGTCTATATCTCTAAGATCCAGAGGTCATTTAGATTTTGTATTTCTTTGCATAAACACGATAAAAACACAGACATGTAAGTAGCCAAAGACAAATAAAAAAAATGCAAAGAAAATAGAATATTGGTGTTGTTGCACATCAGTGATTTCTGCTGTGCAAATAACTGCTTTTAGATTGGCAAAATACTACTGGCAAAGTTCCTCAAAACAAAGAAATCTAGTTGTGGTCCAAAGTTCAGTCTGTATATCACTCTTTGAGCACTTCAGCAGATTTCACTGAAATGTGACCACTTGCCAAACAGTGCTATTTCCTGTTCTGACTATATCTACCAAAAAAAATGAAACTAAATTTTAGGTCACAGCAGCCCAAATGCAGCTCTATATCCAAATTAAAAGTGAAGCAATGTACTAATTAAACAAAGAATCCTTCTAATTTCCATCAGCATTCCACATGCTCCAGTACTTCAACATCCCAAAAGCCTACACAGTTATGAACATATTCAGTACTGTCAAAGGGACTAGGAAAAGGAGAAAGCACAATATAGTTTTCTGTCCTTTAAAAATCTCAGCACTACTAACTAAAGCCTTTAAATGTGCTAGTCCAGTTATTAAAGGTCAAGAGATCGAAAATTCTTGTGTCTCATGTGGCTGTTAGCCATATTCATCTAACCACGAGCACATCCTCCAGACTCCTTCAGCTGCGTCAGTGCAAGTTGTTTCTTAGAACCTTTACTGAAACAAAGTTACAAAAACTTTAAAGTGAAGAAGTATGTTCCTCTGGTTAGACAGGGGGAATACCAATGCTCACTGAAATCACCCTTCATATACACCTAACTGAAAAAATGCAAAGTAAGAGATAAAAAGTAACTGGGATTGAGCAAAACCGATGCCATTCAAAAATACAGTGTGAGAAAAACAAGAAATCAACAGCATAATTTGAACTATTTAAAATTGCAGTTTTAGAAATTAGGAGATCTTTCAGGAGTTGGAAATAAGATAACATTTTAAATAACTGCACCACTGATCTTGGTGGTTCGTTTCTAAATTAACCGAAGCTTAGAGTCAAAGAAATATAATTTTAGGACATGGTCCTTTTCCTTCAGTAAAATCTAGCAAAATCAGTTCTGAAATACTTCCAGGTAGTTTTAAGTATCAATCACCACGTCAGCTACGTAAATGAACACAACTTGTTATCCTAGTGGGATGGGGAGCCTGCTACGTTCTTGGTCAGGGATAAGACATCAAAGTTCAAAGTTCAGACAACAGCATCACAGGACACCTCAGCACTGAAGTGCTGCTTCCCTGATACTACCTGTCTCTCACAGCCAATACTAAGCTAATTGCTGCTCGCCATTTCACATCCAAGTCTAGGGAACCAGAGCAGTACCTTACTTACCTTACCCCCACGGGGCAAGTTACCAGAGCCTCAAGAATTGCCTCCACCTTCCCGGCACCGTCCCCGTGCCACTGGCTCAGCTGGGGCACGCAGGCCTGTGCGAGCTCCCAGTGCCCACGCCGTACGCACTCACAGAAAAACCCGAAGAGACGCTCCAGAGAGTCCGCTTCTTCGTTGCCAAAAGAATACATCTTCCCTGAAGGAGAGGATGACCCGGGACGGGGTGACACACGCTAAGGCGATGCCGCGCTCCCTGGCGGGGCAGGGCGCGGCCCCGGCGGCGCTGGGCTCTACAGCACCGCCCCGGCACCGCCGCCCCCCGCCGCCGCCATCTTGGGCGCCGCCTCAGCTGACCGCGCCGCCGGCCGGGCACGCGGGCAAGGCGCCCGCCCATTGGCCGAGCCGGGGCGGAATGTAAATAAACCGCCATGTTTGTTTGGGGCAACTGACGCCGCCGGGGGAGCCCGGGCAGAGCAAGCCGCGCCCCGCTAACCACGCTCACTCCCCGCCCCATGTGCCAGCCCCTCCCCTTGTCCGTGCCTCGCGAGGCTCTGATTGGCTCCCGCCGAAGCTCCGCTCCGTGTACGGATGCGGGGATCCGTGAGGGAGAGGGGGGCGGCTCAGACGGCGGGGTCTGTGCCGGCGGGTGGGGTGGGTGTATGCATGTAAATACATTTACAAACACCCATGGAGGTGGGCATGTGCAGGAGTACATACGTGTTTGTGGAAGTATATGTACCTCCTTTATAGCCTGTACATATACTTCATTTACTTCACTCTGCTACACATATACATACATATATATATCTAGGCGTATATATAGGGTGTGCAAACCAATATGTAGGTGTATATAAGGCGGTACTTTGTGTGTATATATATAAATGCAGTTATGCATTTGAGAGAAGAGAGAGTTGGTATCAATAAATAAACAGCGTAGGGTTTGTATGTATTACATATACAAGTATGTATATGTAATACGGAGTGTCTTACGAGTATGTTAGGCACGCTCACCCGGACTTTTCAACACTCGTATAACAATGTGTAGGCACCATCTCCAGGCAAATCTCCAGGCACAGCAGAGGGCATCATCCCGTACCCTGCCACCGCGTTCTTTGCGAGCCGGGACGAGGCGCTGAGGGCCGTGACTCAGCTCCTGGGCTGGGTGGTGTCCAGCCTGTGTTTGGCAGAGATAAGACCCCCCTCAACATCCTCCCTTTATTCCGGGCTTTTTGTTTGCTTTTGTCCTGACACACAAAACAAAAACTCCCGGGACTGCGGCGGCGAGGCAAGTGTAAGAGGGAGAGCGGTGATGACAGAGGAGAAGTGTGCCAAAGTAAGTGACCGAGCCAGTCCCCAGGGCTCCTGAATGGAAAATACGGGATGGGAGCTGTGCCCAGGTGCATATGCTGGGACTCACCGATGAACTCTGCAAGAAGCTTGCAGGAGTTCCTACCACTGCTTCCTACAGCTCCCTGATTATTTCTCACCTGTGCGGTTAACTAGGTGTTCACAGATAAGTGGTGTGTGAGCAGACACGCCTCTGAATTTTCTCCAGCCACGCTGGATGAGCTGTACGTGTTGAGACCATGTGGTCGTCATTTGTTCTGTTCAGTTCTGATACCTGTGCCTTTAGTGATGGTACGCAGTATGGTGCACCTCTGCACAAACAATTTCTCAGTGCACACTTTCAGTTTGGGGTAGTATTTTGTATCTTGTCACTAGGCAAGGAGTGGGACATGAGACCTGTATGAGCATGAACTTCATTTTTCCTGAGATCTTTAATGCTTATTACCCGCTTTCTAATTGCTTTATCCAGTCAGGTTGTTGACTTAACAAGCAGTTTTTTTATATAAAACATATCTAGTGCTTAATGCATTTCTTTTGTTACAAAGTTAAAAATTTACTTGTTGGAGTCACTTATACACTCCTGCAAGAGTAAATTTACAGCATTAACAATTAGTACTGCTGTCATTTTTTAAGGTAAATTTCAAAATTATTTTTCCAATATTGACCTTATTAGGAATTCAAGGTTTTTCAGTGTATCTGTGAAGCTCTAAAGGCAGCTGGATGAAAATACTGACGTGGGAAAATAAATTGTATAAGGTCATCTTAGCAGAAGATACAACTAGTATAATAAAATTAGGAAATGAGGTACAGGCAAAACATTTTTTATCTTGAATTTGTGTGCCTATATTGTGCAGGTCTTCTAGCAAAACTGTCTGAATTTTTACCTTGGAACACTGGAATGATAAAGCTCTTTTTATCTCAAACAGGGTCTGTTGTGCATTGCCTTGGAATGTTATCAGTGTTACACAAGTTGCCAATAACGTTTGGTCTTTTATAGCAGCTTCTTTCTAAGTGAATCTGCATGGGGAGTGATTACATGCTGCAATGTTGTATTCTGACATTTAAATTTTAAAGCCATTTCTGAAAATAAAGCCTGAAAATATCCCTATCAGTTGTTTCCAAGGTCTCTCTCTTTAATATTTCCATGTCAGCTATGGCTTCTATTAGTTCCTCCACTGACCATCAAAGCTGTTAGAAAATTGCTTGGAAAAAGCAAATGTAGCTCAGATTTTTGGGTGCAGCTTGCAACTACAGATCTTTGTGAACAGGACAAAAGTAGGTCCACTAAGAAGCCATTTTTTGCTTCTGAAAAAGTATGACTTTTCCAATTCACTGTCACAAAAGGAACTGGGATACACTATGAGGGTGTGGTCAATATGCAGTGGCAAGGCAGCACCTATGCTGCTTTTACAGCGGAGGACAGAGGCTGCCTGGCATGGTGTAAGAGCTGATGGTGCCAAGCTGGCCCACCAAAATCTGGTAGCAAATTTGAGGTGGCAGGACAGAGTAGGTTCAAGCAGAGTCTGGGCCACACATCGTGCAGCCACAAAGCTTGTCATCGGCTGCCACCAGAGCAACTGCACTGCTGTGACCAGATTTATAGTGTCATTAGAGTGCCATGAGCTGGAAATACTTTTAAGTTCTTTGGTACATATAAAAATAAACCCAAGTTTTATCAGGTGATGAAAGTAGCAGTTAAAGCTGGTTTACCCACAGCATGACCCACTGCAGCCATTTTCACTGTTCCCTGCAGGTGGAGCAGTATATTGGTGAAATTAAAGGTGGCCTGAGACCAACCATGAAACTCACAATCATAGGCATGGTACACTCCAAACCCAAGAGGTAGGTGAAAGGACTGCTGGGGGCTTTGCCCTGTTGTACATGCTCCTACCTGTCTTCTGAATTCAGACACTTTCTTGGAAGTATGTGCTCTTTGAAGGAAGAAAGTCAAACAGATTAAAAATTTATGGCTTTATTTAATTTTCCTGCACTCAGACTAAGATTAAAAGGTCAGGGAGGAGTTCACTGTTCGGCCTTTCTGACTGCCCTGACAAGATTTTCTACTTCTTGCCCAGTGAACTGGAAGGAACACACAAGTGGCATTTCTCTCCAGGAAAATGTGCAATTCCCATCAGATTAAATTCCTGAATTTTGTTGTCTGTGGAGGGTTGGAATCAACATGACTTAAAAACCAGTTTTGGCACACAAGGTAGAGGTTCATTGCTGTCTTTTATCTGGATAACAGCAACTATGATCATTATACTTTTTTGTACCTACAGCTATCAACTCCACTGCTTCCACTGGTGAAGAGGATGCCATAACCTCTTTTAGGATACAAATGAGTATATGTTGAAGGGTTTGATTTCAGTCAAGACAGAGGGAAAGCAACATCAGAAATCACTAGCATTCTACTGGACACTGGGGCAGGAAAAAAAGACCAGCAGAGTATCATCTCTTTCTCCAGTTTCTAAGCCTGTAGAAGTCCTGTGTTTCAGTCCGACATGAAACCAAAAGCTGTCTCTACTCTCTATAAGCATGTGCCATGTTCACCATGTCCTTTGACATTTCTGAAAATTCCAGTCATTTTGTAGATTTTTTTCAGCTTTTCAGTGACACTGCTCTGTGATCCAGTGGATGGCAACAAAGACGTTGGGCTGTTATTTACAGTTAACTTCACTGAGAAATCCATCACCCGAAATGCACGAATTGCTGGGAAATGGGGAAGAGAAGAGAAGACTATTCCCTACTTTCCATTTACAGCAGGCGACACGTTCAAGGTAATTTTTCAGGCACTTTGAATAGGGTAGAGAGAAGGAGGGGAGAAAAGCTGAAGGCTGTGTATATGTCCACAAACAGCCACCCACTGACATTGCCAGGTTAACTAGTCTAGTATGGCTAGACAGCAATAGTTCAAGCCCAGATGGGAAAGATGCATCCCTTTCTCTAGTCATGGTGAGAGTACCCACTGGAGCTTTGCAGTATCGTTGCAGAAGAGGGTAGGTTGTTTATTAGGGGCATTTCAGTAGAGTTAGTAGACTTTGTGCTTCACTATCCCCGTAACATTTAGTGCTAAGTCCATGCTGTTGAAATCAGCCCTGCTGCTGCTCTCTAACACCCTTGCCTGTCATTTTCCACTGCAGATGGAGCTCTTATGTGAACACCAGCAAATAAGAGTCTTGCTTGATGGACGGCAGCTCTGTGACTTCACTCACCGCATTCAGCCTCTCAACTTGGTGAAGGCTTTGCGGATCTCAGGGGACATCAAGCTTACTAAAGTGGCTTGAAAGAAGAAAATCCACAATAGCACCAGAGGACAGAGGAAAATGTACTTTCTCTTGTCTCAGACATGTTTTGTCTTTTTCCCCTGGCTGATTCTGGAGTGTGGGAACTGTATCTTTTTAATTCACTGATGGATTTGACATATACACTTTTTTCCCCCCATACACACTCATAGCAATTGCAGAGCGATGGCTGGTCTGGATAAATCTCAAAGCTTTTTGCTGAGATACATTTCTGGCCTCCCAAACTGCCAGATTTATGATGTTATGCAGTATCTCACATCCTTTATGCTCCTTACCCCCTCAGGCATGCCAGGTGGCAGAGCTCAGTCCTCTGCAGTGGGTGGCTGTTGTTAGCCTTGTGACTAGAACTGGACATTATGAAGGTGGTGGGTCTGAGAAAAGAGAAGCAGTAGATTTTCTTATAAGTGTATAAGGGAGTCTGATGGGCCCTGCAAGGCTCATGTTATCAGGAGGGAACTGCTTTTTCTGGAAGCTCTGCTCATTCAGCACAAAACCGTCTGTGTTCCCCACCAGAGAGCAATAAATGCCTTACCTGCCTTACCCTGTCTCTTCCAGGCAGCTTTTCCGGAATTGAAAGGTTTTGACAGCTGTAGATTTCACAGTCTTCTCTGGACCAGCCCTAGGAAATGGTATCTGTAGTTGAAACTGCACTGCCCAGTCTTGTTCTTGCGTCTAATTAAAAATGCAGCTTCGCTGGTAAACTTTTTTACAAGCTCTCTTAAATATTGTTAAATATGTTATTTCATTGCTGTTGCTTTTGAGGAAAATCCTAAATGCATGGCTATTTTAATAAATAAATAAACAAGCATGTATCATATTCTGACCTTGGTGATGAAGGGACTTCTTTTCAGTACATAACTCAGAGAACAAAACATCTGTAGATAGAGGGTTATCAAATTCCCCTATGACTTCATGAGAGATAGAGAGCATGCTGCCTTTTTGAAGGCTCTGTAGAACCTGGCTGTCAGATACAGGTACTCAGATAAAACAAGGAATTTTATGAAAATTGTGTATCAGCAGGCTGATCAGATGTTTGAATAATATTCTATATTCCATTTTTTACCCTCTGGTGTCTCCGTTTGCGTATAAATCTAAAATTACAGTGTGTGAAACCATTACTTTTCATATACTCAAACTGCCCTCTGAGGAAAAATCACATCTCTAAAAAGCACAGGCTATTCAAAGGCACTGCTTTGGGTTTTTATTTTTAATATTTAATGATATCAAAGACAAGTTTAGTACTCAAATAATGGGAAAAAATGACTTAAGACAGAAAAAGCAATAGTGAGGACTGCTACTATAGTTCTCTGTCCAAACGGTGCTCCAAAATAAATGGACTTACAGTAATAATCAGAAGAAAAAGTCTTGGTTTTATGGCTGAGGGATTTCTTCCAATATATTCAGCACCAGAAATTGTCTGGAACTTCCACTGGTCTGATTTGATATTCAGGATCCTCTTCTGTTGTGGGCCAGTACCAGCATAAGAGTAACCTATATGGTAGACAGCAAGATCTTTTGTTCTTTTCCAGTCTTACAGAGAACTAAATAGTAGAGCACATGGATGGATAGACAGACCCCTTGTTTGTTTTGCAATGCATGTTATCCTGGCAGCTGGGTTGTGGCTTAGAGCAAGATTCATGTGGGATGCCAAGAAAGGCAACCTCAGACACCAGCACTTCTCATGACTTAGATGTTTCAGTCTTTACAAGCTAAATTTATGAGCCCCTTTATAAAGGGGAAAGGAGCAAAACAAATCTGCTTTAAGATAAAGCACAACCTGGATGTGTCAGACACAGACTGAATACTTGTACAAAAGATCCTTTTCTTCCATCTGGAATATCTCGTCATTTCTTTGTAAAGCCCCATTTGTCTGTATCCACCTGTTTTGATCTTGGTTGGATGGGAAATTCAAGTTGAGGGAATTATTCTGGATCTACATGATTTGGTTTGCATGGTCTGCCAAGAACTGGTAGGTGTTACGGTGATTCAAATAATGAAAACAGACTATCAAGAGAAAAACAACACTCCCAGACAATGAAAGCACGAACTTGGTCATTAATGTGGTTTGTCATTTGGCATGGAGTCCACATTACTCATGTCAGTGGTTTGATTGCCTCAATCCACTGCACTCGCTCTGCCTTGGAGCTGGCCTGGATGTAATAATGAATGTCATTCTTGGTGATGATTTTGAAAAGGTTGCCTTGCACATTGCCCTTCACTCCTGCACAGAGAAAAAAAAATGACAGATCAGGAGAGTGCACAGAGAAAATCTTTCTGGCAGATATGAAGCTTTGTAGGGAAGAATTTGAATTTTGTGAATTAGGGAACGAAATCTTTCCTTTTTATTATGGATGAGGCATCTAAAGTTTTGTGTCTTTGATTTCCCTCTTCAAAACCCCTGTAAGTGTTCAAATCCAGGTTGGATAGGCTTTGAGCAAACAGGTTAAGTGGAAGTTGACCCTGTCTGTGGCAGGGGAGCTGGAACTAGGTGATCTTTGGGGTCTCTTCCAACCCAAACCTTTTGTAATTCTAAGAAAATATATTTTAGATGTTCCTGCCATAGATTGTATGAACCCTACAACATATCTAAAATAGTCTCTGTTTAGGTGAAGACTAAACGGACACTGGAATGATGAACCCCTACCAGTTTGCACAGTAGATAAGATTTTCTTAGCAAGGAGCTCTGCCCCCAGACCAGAGCTTTTTCAGACCTTCTCTTTAGAAAGATGTTCTGTATTTGATATTTACACATTGTGCTTACTGCCATAAAATAAACTGCTGCTTTAATGGCAGAAACACTTTTCTGTGAGGCTGAGGTTCTAGACAAATGCCTGAGCTAAGTCTGTGCTCCAGCAGAACTGGTTTTTTGTTGCTGTATTTATGTCTCCCCTAAATTTGGGTTCTAGGAGGTCAGAAAGGAAAAAGTAATAGCCTAAGCTGAGAGGACACAGAAATGGATGGCATCAGAGGATGCCTCAACACTTTGAGTTAAATAATACCCGAAAAGAAAGTGTTTTGTATTTTTCTGTTAACTCTGGGGTATTAATCAGTCTTAGGACTGTGTCAGAGGTCATATCACTAAGAAAAGCCCATATAAAGAGAACACTTAAGATACATGGAAATAATGCTTTAAAGAAGTCCCCTTTGGTGTGGACAACCCAGCAGAACAGGGATTTGTGATACGCCTCTTCCCTTGCTTGCAAAGGGAAATGGAAAGTCAGCCCACTTGTGCGTACAAGCAGCCATATATACAAACCCACCTCCAAAGACCAAAGACCGTATTTCTACAGTATCAATATAAATGTATGAAAATTTATAGGCTTGTGCACACCTGCTGGGACTCCATTGTCCTCCAGAGCTGAGACAAGACACCCACGAAGAGAGAATCCACCTACTGGTTTGTTATCTTCCTGCAAAGGAAAAGGAAACAAGGCATAGCTTGAAAATATAATTTTCCAGAGCTCATGCATTACTTCTATGAAGTTGGAGATGTAATGCTGGTGTTTCCAGGCATGAAACATCTATGTCACAAGAGAAATCAATTAGAACATGTAATTGAATGCATCACTATATTTTTTCAGTCTCAGATGTTTCTCTGATGCAGCTGGGCATGGTGTAGATCAGTTAAAAGCACAAGGGTAGGCAATCACACTTCAAATGTATTTATGGTTTTATCAATAGCAACATACTGAATTGTGTATATTTCTGTAAGTATCCAGCTTGCTGCTTTTCACTGAGACTATATGGGAAAAATCTGTCTCTTTTCCCTAACTGGCTGGCACTCTTGTTTCTTGCTTTCAGGTTCTGCAGTTTCAGCTTATAGCCTTACAAGAATAAGTTGCAGTGAAAAAAAACATGAAGGAATAGGAAACAAAAAATGAACTGGCTCCATAAGCTCTTTTCACTGTTGTTTCACTAATGTTTATTTTCTCTTTAAAAGTCACACAAAGCATTCCTATACATTTTCTTCTTGCAATCCTGTCTGGCTCTGTGGTACCCTAAGTATCTGAGCTGCTTACATTGATTATTATATTAATAAACATAAATTCTACTTTTCATGAGAAGGTTTAAGACTGATTAGTAGAAATTCCTATAAATACTTTGGCATTAAGAGGACCTGGAATAAGGATGTAAAAAATCCCAGTACCAGTATGATCCTCAAATGGTGGGATTTCATCCTAGAAAGATTGCAACCCGGGAAGAAACCCTGCAGGACCATGGTCCCAGACTGTGAGGATACAGCAAAAGACCAATCCCAAGAAGACTGCTGCCACCCAGCTAAGGGAAAGGAATCTCATTGGGAAAAACTACAGAAGATGCAGGCATACAAAATCCTACAAGGACAACCTCTAGAGGTCTAATTCCTGGAAATGGATAGAGGAACCCAGAGTGACAGAAACATTTACAGTGTAATTATATCTTTGTGGATGATACAATTCCTCCAAAGCCATCTTCCTCTGGCCCCTAGAACATACTATAATAGATAAGGTCTCCTAGATACCAAGGCCGAGTCAAATTCCTTAAGAATTTGGTCACTCTCCTGACACCTTGTAAGATAATTGGTTAGAAATTAGTTTGTGTCATTGGTTAGTTCACCTTTAGAACTTTTGATTTAGATTGGATGCTGTTCTTTGTACAACTTTCTGTTGGTTGTATTTTGAATCCCCCTTGAACCTATAAATATGACTGTCTCCCCTTTGTCTCTGGGGATCCCTCTCGACAACCCTTCGCATGAAATAAAATTCTAGTGGAATGCGTTGTGCAAAGGGGCTCCGGTCTTTCTCTGCTGGCTAAGGTAAGCTGACTGAGAGTCTGCTGATCAATATCTGCACTCTCAGGTCCTGGTAAAACAACCACCAGAGACAAAACCAAAACTCACTATCTTCATTATAATGTTTATGTCTTTAAAAGGATTTCTGGGGATGGTAACTTCCCACTCACATACCTTGGTGGGATCATAGTAGTGCAAAAAAGCAGGATCAGCTCTCAAAACAAATTTTCTCACCTTCCAGTTTTTCCTCTTGTGTCCCTGCAAAATGGAATAATTAAAATTACTACCTCCTGATATGACCATTTTCCTACAGGTTGCAGGGGAGACATAAATAAATACAAAAAAAAAGAGGATTTGGACCAAACAGAGAAAAATATTTCCTAACATCTTAGTAATTCCCATGACCTTCTGCTGATCTTTTTTCTTTATATGTTGACAATTCCTTTGTCTCTTCCTACCCCGTGCTTAGAACTAAGAAAGCAGAGTGTCAGGAACAAATGGTTACATCCCTCAATTCTGCTTTTAATTTCGGATTAAATATGGGTGTCAGATTAAAACCCCATGGTGTGTGTGCTCCAAAGGGGTTATGTCAGGTCCTTTTGCAGCTCTTTACTCTTTCACTGTAGCCCTCTTTATGCCAGCCACGGGTTTATGCAAAGAATCACAAACGGGATGGGACTGCTGTGGAACACGTCTCGAGCTGCTTTATTTTCCAGCATCAGTCTCCTTTCATGGTTGGGACAATTGGAAGATGCCAGCAGCTCTCATCCTAGGGAACAGCCACAGAACTCGGTGTTGCAATGCACTTTGAAAGTTTTTTGACTAAGCACAAAAAGCAAAAACATATTGACAGCAGTAGTTCTTTCCAACCACTATAAGTACACGTACCTTTGGTTAAAACAATGCTTGCTTATTTTGAACACAATATCTGCTTGTAAGCCTTAAAGTACAAATCACAGTGCTCCATTATTAAGCTTAGACCTTCCTAATATCTTGCTAGATATACTTTTCTGCAGCTTAGTAAGTTATTATAGCCAAGCTTTATACACTGACCATTGTTCTATTTGTCCTTTCTACATCTCATATAACTTTTTTGCTGACAAATCTTTTGACTACTGCTTAGCTCTAATTGCAGTTCTGCTGTTTCTGAGGCCTGCTTTTTTGCAGTTTGCCCAAACCCCTCTGATTTTAAGGATTCCCACACCCTCTTACTGCTGCCAGGCCTGTGCCAGGCCCTGTGAGCATCCCCTCTCCTGGGGGTTTGGTGCTGGGGCTCAGGGCCAGCCCAGGGTTGGGGCTTATGGAGGCTGTCCCTGGCTGCTGCTGACCATGGGCAGAAACCCTTTGGCAGCTCTCATGTCCTGTTTGCACAACACTACAATTGGGGCTCTGGGTGCAAGGCTTCATAGTAAGAGTGGCCACACAGTACAGGTTGGGTTCCATTTGCAGGTGGCTGTGTTATGCATTGAAAGAGAGATTGACTCTTATCTTGTTCAAAGCAAGCATTGGAAACTATGTCTTGCAGACCAAAGGTCAGGTCTTGGAAACAGTTATTGCCAACAGGTACTTGTGCCCAAAAAAACATGTCTCACTACCACCAAAACACTCATGTGTGCATGAATGACTGCCCACAGGTAAATGTCCACTTCATACAAAGGCCAAGCTACTCAGCTTTGAAATTTATTTGTGGCCAGAAAAACATCAATCACTGTTCACACTACCTGGATGGGATAGGTGAAACCAAATTTTTGGAAGTGAATGTAACACCTCTGTTAGGATTTGGAGTTTGTGGTACTTCTGCTTGTGATGCTGTTGTGTACCCTTCAGTTTATCCTCAGTATGTACAGAATATCCAATTAATCCTGCCTGAAAAAGTTCCATAGTTCACTTCTTTATAACTGGATGCTCTTAACTGCAAGACCTCAAGTACTGACAGGCAAGTTAGGTCTGCTGGGCACATCTGTCCCCCCATCACTGTGTGTGTCACATTTACTCTCTAAGAGCTGTACATTTTCTTGTTTCCTAGGGCAGGTTCCAAGTCTGTGCTTACCTGTTTCACTAAGAATCCTTGCTTCACAATTGTGCCACTTAATTCTGAGATGTTAAAATGCACCTCTTCCTTGGAACTAGTATTTTTCTTACTGCTCTCAGCCTGCAAATAGGGAAAAGATAGTTCCATTTTTCTTTTTAATCTAAACAGACTTTTAAGCACAAAATCCTGCATTTTGTTTTCCATTTTATTTTCCTGAGCTGTTTTTAGCTTGTATTTCCTGAGTAAATTCTACTCCATACTCTGCTGCTCAGCCTTGTAGGACCAAGATTCACAGGCAACAAATTACAGCTGTAAATCTGTACATGCTGGGTGTACATGCTGTGGCCTTGAGCTGTAGCACAACAGCACTGCCTCCAAAACATGCAGACACAGCACTGCACTCCAGGGACACACCTCTTTTAATGCCCATTATGTAATTTGTAGATCCCTCTGTATCCATGTAGCTATTTGCTCCAGCAAAAGCACCAGTGTTAGTGCTACTAAAAGACCAGGGCTGCTCCTTCTGCATTCATTTTCTCAGGCTGCACATTTGCCTTTGGTTGTATGCTGTGCACCTCTACCCCAAATCAAGTGAGGAGGGCCAGAGGAGGTGTCTCTGTTGCAGCTGCATCACTTACAAACATGTACAGTGCGGTGGAGTCATCGAGGAACTTCTCCGAGGGGTCACTGGAGCGCGTGGCCTCGGTGCTGCGGACTCCCACGGGCCTGATGAAGTTCTCATCCATCAGCATGGATGCCAAGGTGACAGCCTCGAATCGTGACACAGCAAAGCTGTTGGAGATGAGCCAGTCCACCAGGGCAGAACCTGCAGGAAGAAAAGGCAGCTCTCAGACCAAGACAGTGTGCTCTTCTGAGGAAAGGCAGATGGTCTCCTGCCACACAGGTTTTCACTTGCTGGAACGTTTTGGCACCGTCTCAAAGATTGTCAGAGAAGTGCAAAGTTGAACAAAAGTGTGGGGCTCTAAGTGTGCGTCCATACATCCAAAGAGCAAGAGAGAAAGGTGTTGGAGAGCTTGGCTGCACTGCCAGGTTCCACTGGGCCAGAGCTTATCTCACTATGACAGCAGTACAGTAGCTCCCTTGTCCCTGCAATGTGACAAATGAGATGGGAGGTGGCTCTTTGCTTGCAGTAGGTGTACCTGTGAAAGTCTCTTTATATCTGCTGCCTTGATCCAAATTGCGGGTCAGCTTAATTCCAGTGCTGCTGTCATACATTCTCTCCACTATGTTCCTGCAAACAAGAGCACAGCACAACATCAGCAGATGAGAGAGGCAGGCAAAATAGCTGCATACTTCTGTCAGTGCCTGGGATGTCCTTGTGATTACCCACATAAAGATGGGAAGTATTCTAGGTACTCCCCCAGAAACACTGTCCTAAGTATATTCCAGGAAAATTTTATTCTCCCAATAGCAGCAATAAACAAGATGCCTCACAGCTGATCCATAGTCAGCCTGATTTACCTGTTCAACACAAATCAAATTAATGTAAGTCTTCTGTTTCTTAATCTCTATTTGCTCTTATTTAAGATGATGCACCCTAAAAATCCTAATCTAGATTTCAGATATCATCTTTGGAAACAGCAACAGAGCACAAAGTCACCACCCAGTGCTTCCCTAATGTAACATCTTCTGAGGTAATACATCTCCCCAGTGAGAATATTTGCAGCTGACTAGGAAGGTACTCAAGCCAGCAGTGAGTTGCCCATGCAGAACCCACATACTGCCAAAAGATGATGGTCAGGAAAAAGTGCTTTCCTGGCTAAAGTCACGAGCACACGAGCAGATCTGTGCAGAAAAGAGCTTCCCTTGACCCTCCCCATCTATCAATTCAGGTGCTTTGCAAACTAAGCAACAACAGAAGGAGAAATCATATACACTTACTGGAGGCTGATATTTTCTAGCAGTTTGAAAGAGTTCTTCATTTTGTGAAGTTCTTGTACCTGTACTGGATGACCAGCATGAATAGCTCCAGTAATGTCCAAAGCCCAAGAGTCACGTTCCTCCCTGGAGCAACATTCAAGGAAATAGTCTGTATTGGTTTTTGTCTTTAGTTTGATGAGTAGCTGTGAAGAAAGAAGAACAAAGCAATAACATCATTTAGCTATTTCGCTCCTCTTGCATTTTGCTTTGTCTAGCACTGGCTAAGTGCTAAATAAAGTGGCACAAATAAATCTGGCAGTGCATCCCACCCGAGCAGTTCAGAGCAATTCTTGTTCAGAAAGATGGTGGGCACAAATCTGGGTTGTTTTTAGTGGTTTGTTTGTCTTCGTTGGCTCTGTTTTTCGGGGTTTTTTTTGGCTCTTCTATCCCACTCAAATCCCTGGGTTTTCAATTATAAACATGGTTTACATGCATGGAGCTCCTGGTACTAAGAAGAGAGCAGACCAGAGCAGACCACACAGATACCCCACACAGAAGAAATCTGCATTGCTGCCAGTTGTGGGAGAGCAGAGAAACACAGGAGGCATGTTTTCTTCCAGAAGACTTTCTACAGCAGCAGTATCTCATTGTGAAGGAAAAAGGAGTCTGATCTGGCTGCCTGGGAGCACCCCATGGATAGCCAAGCTTTAAGACAGCTACCACAGAAGATATTTCCCTTTTCCTCCACCCTCCTTATATTTCATTAGGTTGTTCATGTCCTCTCTCCACACTCTGTTGGGCTGATGCATTTACATTTTTTTTCCTAACTGTGTGTACAGGAGTAGTGGTTGGGGTTGTTTTTTTGTTAATAGCTGACTCACATTTGGGCACAGAGAAGAGCAAAGACACATTGATGGAGTTCAGTGTTTGTCCTGGCTACACTGCTAGTGGCAGCTTGCTTTTGGCTGGGCCTAATTCTGGAAGCACCCCAGTGGTATGACTGCAGTAATCAAAGAAGCCAGGAGGAGAGGACAGGATAGGAAGAAGTTGGAAAATGAGTGACATAGAGAAGAGATACATTTTTCCAGTCATACCGGTCTGTTCTCATATTCCAGGCATGGACAAGTAATAGTGCAGCCATCCAAAAGGATCCTGCCCTTTGGAGTAGGCTCCTTCTTGCCTCCTTCAATTTTGTAATACAGCAGCTTATCCTGAAGCAGAACAAACCATCTCACTTTCCAGTTACGAACAACATGTCCCTGGAGGAGAAGAAATCCACAGAGCTGATTTTAACACAAGCACTGAGAAAGGACCATATTTTCTTCTTGGCTTCTTGTATGAGAAGAAGCACAAGAAGTCATCATGAGTCCTGTTCTCCCTGTAATGCCAGCCACGGGTTTATGCACAGAATCACAAACGGGATGGGACTGCTGTGGAACACGTCTCGAGCTGCTTTATTTTCCAGCATCAGTCTCCTTTCATGGTTGGGACAACTGGAAGATGCCAGCAGCTCTCATCCTAGGGAGCAGCCACAGAACTCGGTGTTGCAATGCACTTTGAAAGTTTTTTGACTAAGCACAAAAAGCAAAAACATATTGACAGCAGTAGTTCTTTCCAACCACTATAAGTACACGTACCTTTGGTTAAAACAATGCTTGCTTATTTTGAACACAATATCTGCTTGTAAGCCTTAAAGTACAAATCACAGTGCTCCATTATTAAGCTTAGACCTTCCTAATATCTTGCTAGATATACTTCCTGCAACTTGGGGAGTTATTATAGCCAAGCTTTATACACAGACCATTGTTCTATTTGTCCTTGCTTTCTACATCTCATATAACTTTTTTGCTGACAAATCTTATGACTACTGCTTAGCTCCAATTGCAGTTCTGCTATTTCTGAGGCCTGCTTTTTTGCAGTTTGCCCAAAACCCTCTGATTTTAAGGATCCCCACATCCCTGAAATACACATTTTAAGTGACAAAATAGCACAGCTCTATCACTATAAAATCACAGAGGAATAGAAAAGTGCTGTGCTCTTTCTTCAGCCAGGAGAATTTCTTTGCTGGCAAGCATTGTTTCTTGTAAAAGCTCACATGAATTATCCCAAAGAGCTGATGTAGGTGCACACCTGTCTGCTGACAGCACAGGGACCAACAGGGCTAAATCCAAAATGTGTGAGGGCTCTTGGCAACCGGCTCCTCTTCTCTGGTGACACTGGGTGGTGCCTTTTTCTCTTTCATTTTGATGTGACTCTAGGTCCCAAGTGGTTTTGCAACCACTTTACTGGGTGAATTGGCTTTTCCTTACATCTCCCACAGCTAATGAGAAATTCATTTCAATCCCACCCTGCCTCCAATCTCCCAGGCTAAAGCACTCCCTGTACTCCTGTTTCCTGTATAGGAAATACACTTTTTAATGACAAAACATTGAGAAAAGACTGCTGTTGAATGCCTCATGGCTTATATAACACAGACAAATCCTCCTATTTTTCCTCTGTAAACAGCCCCCAGCTCTCTTTAGTTTGGTTAAAGGACAGCAAAGCCAGTGAGGGCTAGCACTGGCAGGCTCAGTCCTGTCTGATGGTGTCTGGTCCAGCTTTGCTGGGCAAGAAGCTGACTTGTGTTTCTACAGGGGATGGAGCATTACAGCCAGCAGGCAAAGCAGGGTTAAAGGAAGCTCTGACACCTGGGATAGAGTGGGCATGACTAGAAGAAAGAAACATGTAAGGTCCAGTTGTGGCACGAATCAAAACTCATCTCCAAGTAAAGGTGGAGCAACAAGTCTCTAAAATCCAGGGCACTATAGATCCTATGTCTTCTAGTCCATACTAAATGCAGTTTACCTCTCTTGGGTTTATTCTCTCCTTCCCTTTGCTTTCCTGTCTTTTTTTCCCCTCTTGTAAAGTTACTTGGCCATTTTTCCTGAAGGTTTTTTCTATGGCTCTATTCTTTCCTTCTGGAAAGTGTTCTCTTTTATTAGGAGGTTGCCTTACCTTTTTTTATTTATCTTTGTCTGAATTCCACACATTCATTTTATATTTATAATGCATTACAGTACATAATTTTGCCATTTACAATGAATTTAGATAATCTCCTTGTTTCTATTCTCTTCTTATGAAAGCTGTTTTCTTTACCTGATCCCTTTCTCCTTTTTTTTCTATATGGATCCCTGGTTCCCTTGTCCTTCGGTTTCCTTTAGTTACCCTCTTTGTGGTCTCCTTCCTGTCAAGCTGTGTTTTTGGGTGATGTACAGCCACAGCTCCCTGTGCTGCCAATAACCTATTCCTCTCACACACTTGGTGCCTTGGCTTCCCATTTGAAATCAGTAGTCCCTTAAGAGCCAGAAAGTACAGCTGTAGCCCAGAGGGGAAACTGGGAGTTGGGACTGCTCTGCCCTTGCTGCAGAAGGCAGGATGGAGAATAGCCCCTTTTCCACACACAACTTCATATGGCCAGTGTCCAGCTGGCCAGCTGGCCAGGAGCCCAGCCAGGAAAACTCCTGACCAGGATTACCTTCATGTTAGCACCAGAAACACTGCCACGTACTGTAGAAAAGCATTTCCCTAGGCGTGGCAAAGCTTTGAATAAACCTCTCAATCACATTTTTTTCTATGCAATCAAGGACCTTATTAATCATCGAGGCAGGGAAATAAACACAGTTTATACCCCTTGCTAAGTTGCCTCCTTGCATTCCAGGATTGACTGAGATGGTGCCACAGGGAGAAGTATTATCAAAGCTGAAATCTTTCAGCTCTTTTCACCACATTTTGGCTAAAGTTTTTTTAACAGCACTGCCTGAGGAGTATGGAAAAATCACGTTATTTCAAACACATTTTTGAGTTTGCATTGCTCTGATCCCCTTCAAAAAGTATAATCTGTTCTCCGTTCTCTGACATGAAATGGGAAACCCTGCATCCCCATGTCACTGAAGAAGGCACAAGGTGTCTTAGCTGGCTGCCAGAACTCCTGTCTCTCCATCCCCTCATGGCTGCCCCTGTGCCGTGGGTGTGCTCCCTGCAGACATCTTGGTTTTCCAACCCCTGAGCAAGCCTGATGGCAAATTCAGCGGAGCTGCCAGCCCAGGGCAGCTTGCGGGCGGGTAGCGAGCGCTGCAGTTCACGCAGCTGCCCCAGCAAGCACCTGCACCCATCTGAGGAGCTCCTTTCCCCTTCCCCAGGCCAGGCAGGACGCCTCGGACCCGGCAGCCAGCTCCTTTGCCATCAGCCCTGCCCAGGAGCTGCTTCCATGCCGCAGCACAACCAGAACCACAGCACTCACCCGCTTGACGAGGAAGCCTTCCTTCAGCACTCCAGCTTCTTCCTCCATCGCGGCCAGCGGCGAACAGAGCAGAGCCCTCGCAGAGAAGTGCCTGAGCCCGGGCAGCCTGGCCCTCTGCACATGATTTGTTTAAGAAAGCTCATTTTTCTTTGCTCCCCTCCTACAGTGTGACGCACTCTCCCTACCCTCCTACCTGCGAGACATTAGTTAAAGAAGAGCTAGCTCTGATGTATTACCTGCCCTCGGGGAACTAAAACAAAGAGATGGCTAAAAAGGAACCTGAAAGAATTTCACAGAATTGAGTAGAGCAAAAATTCACCCCGAGCGAGCTGGCCAATATAAGCAGCTACAAAATGACAAATCAGGTTTTGCATGGGACGGGGAAGCAGAATTTTAAAACCGCATTCCTCAAAACTTCAGACTAAACGATTACCACTTAAAATTTCTCATCTAACAAACCCATCTCTCCGGCATTCTACATATCAGCACAACTTGTAAGTGTAACATATGGGATATTATGATTACGAGGAGACTTTTACAAATCTTATAGCAATTTTTGCTAAAGATTTATTTTCCTGAAGAAGCTCCAAAGCACCTAAAAGTCCACTCTGCTTTCAGTGCCCCCGTGGTATATAAACCAAGATTCTCAACCTAATATCCTAAATCTACATAAGCAGGCTTTTAGTAAAGCAGCCTGATCCTTGAACACTGCAGTGACCTCTTGTACCTCCTGAATGCCTTGAAACAGACTGCCTTTTGTGTTTAAATACAATCTTAAATGTTTATTGCATTTTTGAAGATTTTAGCCACCATGACAAATCTGTTTCATAGATTTGTTAATCTTCTCCTGGTGAAGAAAATCAGTATTAATATTTCAGAGTTCAGAAATAATGGTCTTTGCTGTACTGTCAGCATTCCATGACTCTCACGAAAGTTGAGGTGATATATGTGGGCAGAGCTATGGGGCTGTGATAAGAAATACAAGATAGAGTATAGCAAATAAACGAAAGCACTCGTTGCTATGTAGAGTCCAGAGGTCAGTCACTCCATCAAGGGGCACCAAGGAAAAGGAACAAACAAATAATTTCTTTATCTTTATACATTTTTTTATAACTTTTAGCTAGGAATAGCAAGACACTGAAGGATTGAAACCAACATTGTACTGGAGACAACCCAGAGAAGTCTTGCAGAGGTCATGAGAATACAGTGGGCGACTAAACACTGCTGGAAGTTAGAAAAGTTGAATCTGTATGAAGAGAAAACATGCTGGCTGAGATTTCAAAACCAGAAGTTACCTATATAGCTCCTTCTGTACACCTTTTGCCTCTTGGGAAAAGGCAAGCAGCTATGAGGCAACAGGCTCAGTAAGTCATATCCCAGTATGTTTGTACTTCAGTCCACCTAAAGTACAGTAACAGAGTACTAGGAAAAGAACTTTTTGCTGCTGGTATGTAATATTTTAAAAGTTACCAATGGAAATTTCTGTAATTTTTAAAAATATAATTGTAGCCTTAAAATAAAGCAGAAAATAACCACTTTTTTGTTAATTAAAAAAACCTGATAAAGTCAGCAGGAAAAAAAATTCAGCTCACCATGTTTTGTACATCAGAATTTCTGGAGGGGAAAAAAAAGAAAACTTGAATCCAGGTTCACAAGAAACATTACTGCTGCATGTATTTCCTGGACATGCACTCTTTATATAACCAGCTTCAGGAATACAGTGTTCCACCATTTGGTATTTGAGGTTTGACTTCACATTGTTCAGCTTGTTACTGCAGGCAATTTATTCAAGGTGCTATTTCATGCTAGGGAGGACAGGCAGAAGCTTGCAGGGGGCTCTCAGACAGTGATCTCAGAATTGTTCCATAAGCAGTCTTCACTGAAGATCTGACAAGCTCCTTTTCTCTAGCATGCAGACCACCCACAACCCTGCAGACAGATCTCGGCAAAATTAACATTAGTAACAAAGAATTCTATTGTCAAACTGCTGGTGAAAGGTGAAGCAAAACCTTGCTTCAGCTGGTCATTAAATAACAGGTTTTGTATCAACTACTTCTTATATAGAGCCTTCACTTCCTTCAATACCTTGACTCAAAAGTATTTCTCCAATACTTTGGATATTTATCATACACACACCCCTTCCTCCCTGTCTCATTCAGTAGTTAATCAAAGCTGAAAAACTGTCCCTGTATTGCTCCCTGAGGCTGAGTAAACACAGATCTTTCAGGGACAGGTAGTATAAAATGAGTCAGTGGATCTGAGCTGTTGTATTCATGCATGGGCTGGGAATACAAGTTCTAGCATTGAACTCTTCCGGTGGAAAAGGACATGCTTTGATCTGTATAAACTTAGGGAGCCCTACATCTTCTGTGGGCCTTAAAACTCTGAAGAGTACCCATTTCCTCTGATCCATTTTAGAGTGCTTTCCACATCAGTGTAGTATTATAATAAGAAAAAACAAACAGTTGCGTGCTTGACATTTTCTTGCCTTCAAAGGGACTCCCAAATACTTTATATGCTATAGAATTTGGAATGGCCACAGGATGTACCACAGGATGCTACTCAGGGATATAGGGGAGGGAGGAGCAGCCTCCACAGTTCTGAGTGCAGGCTGTACTCTTTCAGCAGGCAGACCCTGCTGGTACCTCCCACTCAGTCCTTCAAGAA
The DNA here is from genome assembly GCA_009812075.1 of Sialia sialis. Classification (NCBI taxonomy): domain Eukaryota; kingdom Metazoa; phylum Chordata; class Aves; order Passeriformes; family Turdidae; genus Sialia; species Sialia sialis. The sequence goes on along the minus strand of VRYO01001269.1, from coordinate 17,946,719 downwards.
GTCTCACACAGCTGATTCAGGGAAACTGCCCAAAAGAAAACCCAGTCCCATGCTCTGTCGTGCCCAGCATGTATCATCATGCCACACACAGCTTTGGGACATTACAGATAACACAGTTTTCAAAGCAGCTTCTTAGGATTTTGCCCTCCAGTGCAGCACTCCCATTAAATTAGTTCCTTTAGTGGATTAGGGATGAAACATGATGAAAACAAACCACATCAAAATAAAGCGTGATGAAACATTTCTAGATAGAAGAGTGAAAGACAACAAGCATTCAATAGTATTCTGACATAACGGCAATTTAAAAATTAACTGTAGAAAGATGGAAATATTTGGAAACAGCTGTTTCATTGTCTACACTCAAAAATCAAAGTGCAGATTCTGCTCTGAAGAACAACACACAAGCTCCACTGCACTTAAAGAAAAAACCCACGGGCCAAAATCAGAGAGAAAAGAGCAAGGATTTGTCACTGTATTAAAAACCAGAGAAACCGTAACAATCCCACAAGGCCACCACGTGGAGATGTTAGCCTTGCGATTACAATTGCACAAACAGCTCAGTAGCTATGAACAGCAGGAACGTGCTGCCCGGATTTAGCAGCTCAGAGATCTTCACAAAACCCCTTCTTTTAAGTACCTGGTAAGCAAAGGCAGTTCCACGTAGAAAAAGAGCCATGTTGAGACACAAGGCATCAGCTCAGCAGCTCCTAAAGATTTTTAAGTGGTGCAGCTCAGCAAAGCCCCAGTACTCCCTCACTAACAGGCCTCCAAAACACCCATCTTATGCCTCCTCCGTCCCGCTTCTGCAATGCAAGAGAAGGATCCACCAGGTTGTCTCACGTCTTTTATTTATTCTTGGTCAAAATATGCTCAAGAGAACAAACTGGGAGAGCCTGATTGTTTCTGCCAGGATGACAAGCGATTGGAATGCATTTATCTGAACCTGCTTTGCTGTCATCCTCACCATTTTAGTAATTTTTTTCAGGCACCCAGAACCAACTCAGACTTTACCCACCAGCACATTCCAGCTCTAATTAGAAAAAGTCTGGTAGCTACTGAAAAAAATTAAACTTCTAAGTTACTGACAGAAACAATGCTCACCAATTAACACACCAAAACAGCTCTCACAGATTATACTAACTGTAATCCCTTCATTGCACTCTTCCTTCCTTGGAGAATGTGTGGCTCACTTGTCAGTCCTTTTTCCTTTACAGAATTATTGTGGCATGGAGATCACATGGTGACAGTTTTAAAATACTTTGTTCTTTACTCTGAGTACCCATCCATCACGTTTAACAGAAGTCAAATCACTATTTTAGTGAAAGGGCACAATAGAAAGGCTGTCATACACAGCTGTATGACATACACAGTATATGTCATACACTGCTGAAAAGACAATTTGAGAAAATGATTAAAAATATTTTTTTCTTCATTTTGTGAATTTGTGCATTCAAGTATTTTCCAACAATCTATAAAGACTGAAAATTATTGACCTTTTTTGGCTTTGCTTTACTATCAGAGTTGACTACACATGAACTTCTCTGATATCCCAGCATGGACGAGCAACACATTGCAATATTAATCCCCTTTTAGAATGCCTTTTGTGGCAACACTACCTACCAAATATATAGTTTGTGTCATGGCAGTAACAAGAATGCCTAGTTAATGCTCAAAGCCTCATTCTTCATGCATTTTCCCTCTAGCATCACAAAATATTAAGGAAAAAAATGAGCAGTATGGGACATTACAATGAAAAAAAACCAAGAGCCCATTTAGAAATCTAGCAAGTTGGAAAGGTTACTTAAAAAGCACAACTGTTTCCCTTCAATTCCCAATGACAAGGAAAACAGGATTTTAAAATTACTTTATCTGTCTTCTTCAGAGAAGATAAACAGGTGTTTTCTAGAGTATCTCAGTTCAGTGCAAATATAACAGAGGGTAGGCTGAAGGCCATATTGCAGTAAGCTCACAGACAGTGCTGCCCATTTTGAAGTACCAAGTTCATTAAAGCTCCTGCTGTATTTACCTACCAGACCAAAGTGCAACTATATGTAGTTTTTCATTTATCAGCTATGTTTATTGGAATAGAAACAAACTGTTTTCAAAGTTTTCAAGTTCTTGGTCCCTAAAAGCAGGTTATAAACAAAGGAAATGCTAATTTAAACAAGTCTGCATCAACAAACTTGCAAGTAAAACGTCAATGTAAAATATTTTGTTCCACTCATTCTCAGCTTGATTTAAAGCAAACAAAAGAAAGCCCTTTCAATGTTAAAGAGGAGTCACCCATTGATCATACTGTTCCAGGTTTTATATTCACACCACTCTAGCCCATGTGACAAAAGAGGAGGAAAAAACCCAAAACCTTGCAGTTACATAGCCCAGAAATTTATTGAATATTTACTCAAATACATTCTGTATATAACTGTTCCGCTTGCTTGGTTTTGCTGCTCCCAGGAAAGATCATGAACAGATGCACTGAGCTGTAATCACCAATTAGGAATTGTTATGTATGAAAGTGTTAAGTATGGGGCTGCAAACTCCGTCTGGCCAGATCTGTGTCTTGAATTTGACTAGGCACCTTCCTTTCAAAGGGTTCAATTTGTGTAAGTTGCTGCACCAAATGTTATTTAGAAGAGCCTTTTATATTTTGGTCTTTTTAAAACAGGAAAACACTTGAAATATTTGAAGTTTCCAATACTGGAATAATTTAGTCCAGAGTGTTTGCAATGGGGTTTCTAAGTTTTCATATGGTCTCTCTTCTAAGTTACAGAACATTTTAGTCTTCTGTTTTGGCTTCCATTTCCTCAGCATCATCATCCCCATCCACTTCAGCATTTTCCCTCTCCAGTCTTTCCAACTGCCTTGCAAGCTCAGTCTCGTCTGTGTCAGTGACCACCTTAGGCTGAAAAAAACCAAACCAGAACACATGGCAAACGGTCATAAAGAAAGTCACATCATTTATAGACTCTGATACTACATAAAGAGCAAGAGATAAAATATGTCCTGAAGTCACACAATAAAACTAGATTTTCTGGCCAGTTGTTTATTTCAGGAATTCAGAAGTTCTGATTTTTCTGGGTTTTTTTAATAACTTTTTGCTAAAATTCCTTGTAGCACTACCGATCTTACTCTACTTTAGAAATATTGCAAGGAAAAAAGTTGTATTTTAGAATGTAATTTGTTCTTACCTCCATTTGCACATTAAAGACTCCTCTCTTCTCCTCAATTTTTTCTTTAATTACAGCCATGGCTTGATTCAGAACAGACAGTCCTTCAGTTCTCTCCAGTGTTGTAGTAGTCATCACATAACGAGGTGGGGCTATTAGATTAATCTACCACATGGTAAAGATTGGGGAGAAAAACAAGCTCAGTAACAAAACAATAGACCAAAGCATTAAAACCTCATGTCTTCTTTCTTTTAAATGGTGCTTGAGTAAGTAAACTATTTCTTTTGTTACAAGAGACTATTATAAAAAGTAATTTTCAAAGGATTGAGTACTTCCAAGTTTTTTTTAAAAACACTTATTCAGTAGTTCACTTAATATCCAAAAAACTGTTGGGAAGAAAAACTAGGCCTGGATACAGTAGTCATTCTACCAACACTCAAACCAAAGTGGATCAAACTTTCCATTTTTTACACAATCTTATACCTGAAAGTAAAATGTATTGCTCCCTAGTTAAGACTTCATAAAGGAACAGTGGGTATGTTCTGTGCCCATACTGGATTTCAACCAATTGAACATAATAAATACAGTTTCTCAAACTTTGAAAGGCACTGCACAACCACAGGAAGGACTGCCAGAACACAGCTGAAATAAGTGTTATAGCCCTGCTAGAGAACAGCTGGACATCAGTCCTATGGCTTGATGGAGCAGAGCAATTTCATACTACAGGTCCCTGAGTGCATCAGAAAACTTTGCTTTTGACTCCATTATTAAGACTGACACTCACTTTGATGGGCATGTTCTCCGTAGAACAGTTCAAGCCTGCTCTCAAAGCTTCTTTTACTGCATCTATGCCTTCATAACCATAACAGGCCACCTCAATATCTATGACAGAAAAATACAAATAATAAAATTTTACCATTTCCAAGAGCTGCAAAACGTTTATAGCTTTTAAACTTAAGTTTTAATAAATCTTTTTAGTGACCAATGTTTATCCACAATGAGAGCCTCAGCAGCTCCTAAATCTGAGGAAGGTATTACATTTGCTTGACTTGTAAGTTGAGGTGAGAGTCTTTAAAAATTCTTTAGACAGCTCAACATTTTACATTGTGCTTTGAAAAGCTGGGATACAAAATTTTACACTCATATTCACTCACTTCTCATCCAATACAACACCAACAATTCTGTACTTCACATGGAGAGATGAAGACAAATAGATAAATACCAGAGAAAACGCACTATTAAGACAAGTACAACTTGAAAAGAAACACATCCACAAAGTTATGGAATTCCATCAGCAATTACAACAAAGGCACAGAAGCATCACTTGAGGAGCATCAGAATACATTTTTACAAGGTTAACATATGATTAGATTATAGTTAGCTATAGCCTTTTATAGGTGTTTGAAAATGAAGGCATAAACTAATGCTGGCAATATCTGTAATACTCTGACCAGTGTAAAGACAAAGATTTCTTTACCTGCATAGCAATGGCACAAGACTAAGCTACACAAAGAAGTTGCTTTCACGTCCAGGTGATTCACAAAAATCTGCTATTTCTGAGCTATCAGGAGGAAATTCACAGAGGAACATCTCAGTCAGCCTCAGCCAATGGCAAGATTCTATACTTGTGCTGATGACAAAATTAATGACTAAGACCATCAGAACAAAAAAGCAGCAATGAAGAAAGTAAGAAGACATGCTCATCAAGTAACTTTATTTTCAAAAGTGGAATTCGTGTTAGTAGTGCTAACATGTTAGTAAACATGTAGTGTTATTCATATTAGTAAATGCACTCTTCATGGCAATCAAATACAATTTTTGAAGCCTATGTTAACTCCTGGCAGTCTAAACTAGGTAGAGGAATTTTACATTACCTTACTTTTTGTACTCTCTTCTTGACTTCAGTGTCATATGGAAAAAGCTTATGTCTTCTCTCCACAGTAATCAGTAAATGTTAATGCTTTTCAACATACACTTGCAGAGCAGAGGCAATTTCTCAATCTAGTTAAAAATGTGATTTTGCTACACTATGTGTTTAATGGCAAGCATGCCTTCAGGCTGTTCTATATAGCCAGACTTACAGTTTTGAAGCATGTCTTCTTAAGTCATGCAGTCATGCTTTTTCTGCCCACACTAAATTCATAAGAGAAAAACCAGCTCATACATTAGAGCTTTGCTAGGCTTGAGCTGATATATTCTACTGAATAGTTTGCAATCAACCCATTAGAAATTCTATTTTCACATGTTCATGAACAAGTGATTAAGGCACATGCTGTGGCTTTGCTGACACAGTTCAATCATCCTGTCAGGGAATCAATGCATTTAAAACTCTGAATAATGACAAAGAATATACTGTAGATGCAAGAATACTATAAAATATTTAGTTTCATTGTGTGCCAATGCGATATGACAGACCACATCATCTATCATGACAACCAGTCTTTTTTCCAAGGAATCTGCGCTTTGGGAGGAAAAAATAAAAGCCAAACCACCTTGCACTTTGGGATAAAACCCACAAAGGCAATTTGAAAGCAATCCTTTATTAACGTGTCTTAATTCTGAACAGCTCCATTCAAGTATCAGCATTATTAAACTTAAGTTTTAACTGAGTTTATAGTTTGCAGCAAGATACAGTATCTCAGCCTACGCATCAGGGCAGGTTCAAGAGCACGTGGAAAGAACTCACCAGCTCGGATTTTGACTGCCTGTGGTGTCAGACGTCTGTTAATATTGTCAATCAATACACGTCTCTCTTCCTCTGTCAGATCCAGGCTATCCAGGATTGCAGGATCTCTGAGCCAAGCAAAGCAACGTTACAGAAGTTATACTGAAGAGGAATGTAACACAGTGTAAACTTCTGGTACTAGTTCTATTTCTTACGAAATATCCTAGATACCTACTAGGCAAAGAAAACAGGGACATTTCTTAAGAACCCATTGAAACACTGCAAGGAAATGAATGCATCTATTTTCAAAGCATTTTATATTAGTAAACACAGCAGGTAAGTAGTTTACTCAATCTGTTCCTGGAAGGAATCATCTGAATGATTTTAATCTTTTTTTTAAAGCAAAGGAATGGCTTTTTTTCTGCTCCCTTTATATGAGAAAAATAGAATGTGACAAGTATCCAGCTTCTTGATATTGTTGAATTTCCTCCAATGTGAAGATAAACTCCTACCACATAAAAGTGGTATCAAAACGGAGTTTTAAAAATTAGTGTTTCATTCAAACACAAAATACTTGTCACTCTACAAAGTAACCCACACTCATTCCACGTTATTCTGTACTTGTTTTAAACTTGTTTTTAACTTGTTTTAGATTGCAGACATACACTTATCTGCTGGCTACATTCGAAGCTAAAGCAAGGATAAAGGCTTTTTAAATCCCAAACTAATTGTTCCAAATTCAGAGATCCCAGAAGCAAACTCCTATGCTGTTTACCAATATAAATTAGCAGCTCTTTTTAAAAGAAGTGGTGTCAATTTTCTATTGCTGTATTAAATTTATCCTAATTCTATCTGAAACAAAGAACAGAACCAAAAAACTCACAAAACCAGTTCCTGTTCTGCAGAGACAAAAGTTTTCTGAAAAAAATACCAGACTACAATATACCAGCAGGTAAAAATGAAATAAAACGGCCCAAAAGCCAGAGAGATTGTAGTACGAGAGACTGATCTCTGCTGCTAATAAAACATTATCTTTCATGTTTTTGTATTCTAAGTATAGAGAGTAGAAGGGCCAAACAAGCAAACAGAACCCACAAACATACATGTTTTACACATCAAAATATGAAGCTGTATGGCAGAAGTGAGTTATGGTACATACAAATTCTGCTTTATTTCCAAACTATAGTGTTAAATCCACCTGTTAGATTCCCAATGTTTAATTTTTACTGACTAGAAGGTAAATATACTATCCAATTTCTACCAGGTCTCATGCTGTGTAAAACTCCAGAACTCTAATCCTCAGTACAAAGAAAGGAATAACAAGCCAAATTCTTAGAGGGAATTCTAAACCTCACACAGCACTCCAGCAAAAATAAGAAGGCAGCAATAGCCACATTGTTCTACTCCAGTGCTATACATTTAAGTAGGAGCACAGGAGCAAATAAAAGTGCAGTCCACAGTCAGAACTCTTAAGGCATTACTGATGGAAAGATGTCTTGGGAACAGACAGCTTCCGAAGTCTGTGCTCCAAACTGAATAGCAAATGAGCAACAAAAGGCCTTTGCTCAGGAGTTTTCATGAATATACAACTGAAGCTAAAACATCCAGTATAACTAGAGGTGTTGTTTGGGGTTTTTTTTAAATCTATTATACAGGTGTTTAACTAAGTATTTATCAGTTAAGACTGATCTGGAATTCTTTTTACAGCAATATGTCCAGATTTGTCCATTTGCCAGTAAATTTGCTATCACGAGAAAATAATCATTACAAAATGAAACAAAACACATTAATTCTAAATGAGGACACAAGCTGTTTCTTCCCCCAAAAGGCAGAGCTAGTTTTCAGCTACTTAAAACACTGCTGAGTGCCCTGCTTCCTAGAGTCACTGCCATTTCTAAAAGCATTATTACTGCAGTCTAGCTTTCAGCTCCAGTTCATCACTCACTCACTTAGGTGCTATAAAAGAACAAAAGTGAAATCTAGTTTAGAATTGACAATTTCACAGTAGAGTCTGTAAAGGGAAACCAAATACTTCAATTCTGAAAGCAAATTAAAATATCAGACTGGCAATGTATCTCAGTGCATACTTCCTTATCATCACAATTTCCACCTCTTCCTAGTCATAATTCCATTTCTAAGTTTATGATTCCATTCTTTAAGTCTGAAAGTGGAGAGTTGTCAGCTTGTTGCATTTAAAATAAGCAAAAAGCTCCCTGTGCGGTGGAAGGGTGACAATCAGCTCTGAGTAGAAATGTCTTCAGACACAGAGCCAGATATTTCTGATAAAATCTGCCTGGGACTAAAATCACGCAAATTCCGACAGACAAATAAAGACGAGTGGTTCTTCCTCTGTTAGACTGATACCAGAATTTACTAGATTTACTTGACCAGTGTATTCTCCGTACTGAATGTGGGAAAGAAACCTAATGATACAACCTAAAAGAATGTGGTGACAGATCTACTTCAGGAAATACTTCTCTACAATTTGAAGTAAGCCCCTAGAAGCACAGAAGTCCTTACGAGACTGCATGCTTGAAGGCATCATAAGCACCATATCCAGGTCTTTTGTACTTGTCATCAAACACCCAGGCAGTTCTCTGGAACAGGCTCTCAAGCTGCTCATCCTTAGTGTACTCCAAGACTTCAGCAACGTGGCGAAGGATGCTGTAAACCTGCAACACAGGAGTAGTAAAAACCCCAAAGCAAATACTGAAAGCAGACCAAAATTTCTACTTGGAAATGTTAAGACCACACAGCAGTAAGGATGGGAGCCTGAAAATACATCTTTTCAATAACAAGTTGCCTACAGCGTGCTAAACCAGCACACACTTTTGAATTTCTTATCATTTAAACATACCCTTTTAAATCACAAGTTCTCAACTGATATATTTCTTGATCTATTAATTATTTAATAAGCAGTGTACCATGTTACACTCATAGACACGTGAGCTGGTCCTGTATCTTTGCATGGATAAATGAGAATCACAGTATGCTTAACACATGAATGCTTTGCTTTTATCTTATGTCTGCATTTTGGTGGCTCAAGAAAGAAGCTGGAAATACATAGGGCTTAAATATAGAAAGGCAACTTACAGTCTTTGATTTTGTGAATTTGTCTTCACATTTGATTGCCTCCTCTGGAGAAACTCTTCTTTTTGATAAATCAATGTAACCTAGTGGGGAAGATGATTTTAAAAGTGTCAGCCGTTGTGCAATTTAAGTCTGACTCCTTAAAGAGAAACTCAGGAAGAGCCAACTCTGGCTCAGGATCTGCCCCTTGCCTACAGTATCTCCATATGTTGCGAGAGAGAAAAAAGACCAAATCTTGATAAATTTAAGTAAATTATGATCCAAATTAGGATACAAAATTCTTTGACCTTTAAATACTTATAGTAGCAAATTTTTATAATATCATTCTTTTCAATTACTGCCTTAATATTTTTCTGCAAATTTTCCTAATTTTCCTAATCTCAGCAACTAGTGATCCATTTTTATGTTTCTGTACCCCGTTTGGGAAAAAAAAAAAAAAAATCACTCCAGCATTCAAAGCAGCAAACTGAATGTGTATTTTTGTAGGGCTCAACACAATTTAATCTAAGTCTGACACCCCATCACTTTAGCTCTGAACAGTTTCCTAATAAAATAGGCTGTCTGAAAGAAATGCCCATGAAAAAACTTCTTTTGAACTCTCTTCTAAATTTTAAAAGGCCTCCAACTGTTTCTCAGAAACTATAGGTTCGCCAACAACTTCAATAGAAGACCACTAGATGAATTCCAGCTGTGTTTCTCTGTTAATAAGAAAATAAAAATTAATTTGTAAAAGTATAATTTCATTAGAGATATTGGGAAACTTGTTTCACTTCACTTATCTCCAATAAGTTTATTCTTGTCCTTCTTTCGTTTCTGCTTTTCCTTATCCCGTCATTCATTATCTATTCTCAAGAGTTAACTGCAGTTTCAGAAGCATTCTAGAAAAGCATATAACTTGAGAAACAGCATACCAACAGTAACACTTCTAGGACATGTGCTCAGTGTTTATTATTTCTGTATAGCTGGAGAGATTCTAAAGATTGTGTGGAACAGTATTATCAAAATCTGAAATGTTCTCAATAGAAATTACATTTAAAAAAACCTTAAAAGATTCAAACGTTCAAAAGACAGCAAAAACCAAAACTACCTGTACAATCTTAACTTGTACCCTACAGAATTCCCAGTGATTACATACTTGTCATCACCTTTATTGACAAGGTTTGAGACTTGTTAACAAACAGGATGAAGGGTGAACACTAAATGCTTAGCACTTAGATTTTTATGTCTACAAAATGTCTAGCAAATGATCCTTCTCTTTGGTTCACTTAGAAAATCTACACAGATATCAGAAGAAAATTCCACTTCACTGTAGTTCAGCGACTGATCTGGTGAGGACCCACTTAAATCTCTACTGATTTACTTTCATTAACCCAATTCCCAAAGGACGCAGAGGAACAGAAGAATCATCATAAGTATGGTCAGTGATAGTGTATTTTACTTCTAAGCCCAAAAAAGTAGCCCTGGCAAAACCCACAAAAACACACGCTTAGTCCATCTGCATTTCTGTCTACGAATCCAATCTTGATAGAGCCCACCACATCCCCAGATACCTTTCTCTTTGTCCACTCTTATGACCACAACGCATTCGTTCCTGCCGATGCGGATGAGTTTGTTTATGGAACGGATACGTCTCCTGGACAGCTCGCTGAGGAGGATCATGCCTTCGATGTTGTTGTACTCCAGCAGGCTGACATAGGCTCCCATTTCAGCAATGGACCGAACATTGACCATCACTACATCTTCCACCTCAGGGAATTTATGCTGGTAGAATCTACAGCTTAGTCCCGGCATTCTGGAATTAGAGCATAAAACCTGAAGATTTTATTTTGCAGTACATCACTGCCTTCTACTACAAACATGGCAATAAAACAGCAAGGACTGGGGAGGGTAGAGAGGAACACTGGCAGAAAAAATAGCAATTAGGATAAAGTTGTGCTTAGGTTTTAACAGAAATTAAATAATAAATTAACTCGTATTTCAGGTACTATTACCACAACCATTCCCTAAGATGCTATTTTTTGGATTCGTGTAGAAAAAGCTTTGCTACCCAAACTTTTTTACCCATTTCAACTGTCATACTGCCCATACACAGCACGCTGCAAAGGTTTCTTCAAGTGATGGAAAGGCGACACTGCACATCTCACATGCATCTCAATTCATGAGTGTGTAATATTTTCACAGATAAACAGAATATCCTGAATTAGAAGGGACTCTCAAGGATCATCATTTGGACTGTAAGAGCAGGAGGACATGGGAGAGAAGGATGCAGAGTTCATGAAGAATTTTGTATGCACATAATAAGAAAGCATGTGAGTCTAAGAAAATAAGTGGCAGATGGAAACTTCTGTAAGTACTGAAGAGAAGCAGACTCCAGGTGACTTTTAAACTCAGCACAAGACGTACAGAGTAATCCTGCAAGACCTGCTCCAGAGGCCAACTGTCAGCAAATAAAGCAAAGGCATTAATCAGAACAGAACTAGCCCAGCCTGAAGTACTGAAAAGGTAAAAAAAGTGTTCCCTAATAGATTGCTAGTCAGGAGGGGGGAAAGCCCAACAAAATCACATGAAAGAGAATAGAATTCCTTCATTATACATTCAAAAAGAAGGGCAAAACCAACATTTCATCATCAACTTGTGGTAAGAAGGAATGCTTAAACTGCTTTAATTTTCTGATGATGAATCCATATGGTCTTCAACATCAAACTAAACGTTAGTTCAGTTGTCTATATACTGAAGTTTCACACAGAAAATCTTCTGGAGCAGCAGGAGCCTAAGATGCCAAGTCAAATGCATCACTCCTTCAGAAGGTTTTAGTCACCATTTTGAGTTTTAGTCATGATCTTTACAACAATACCAGTGCTTTCTGGCTACAAGAAAATTTAAATTCAGAGTAGGAAGGTAATGTGAAATGCTATGTACACATGTCCACACGACTCAGAAAACCATGTCCACCCTCATTTCCATTTTTAACTTGTAAAAAGGGAAAATACAGACCAGCAAAGCATTATAAAAACACTCTGAAAATTTTGTATAACTTTATGTTAGCTGAAGCTAAACAAAGAATTTCAAGGTTAGAACGGAAAACTTTTCCGCTTTCCAGATCACTCAATGCAGCTCTGCTCAATCCTGCAGGTCCTTATGGGATACATGAGAAAGCTGCACTGCAAAGCACCAAACTCGAGCCAGAGCGAGGAAGAGCGGACAAACACTGCCCAGCACACACAGCACTTCACTCCCCTCTCCATAGTCACAAGGGTTTTATTTTGGCCTTCTGTGGAAGATCCCCAGAAGCAACACTAGGCCCACCGCGCCGAAGCTGGAATTCATCTTTTCCAGAGGCTGGACACGCCTCAGCCGAGGGCCTCGCAGCCGCACAACGTCTGCGGAAACTGGCGGAAACGGAGCCAGCCCCGGCCCGCCAGCACGGGCGCTGCCCCACGACCGCCGCCGCACCGGAGAGGGGGCCGGGCAAAGCTCATCTCTGGCGCGGCGCCGGGGGAGGCCCAAGAGCGCGGCTCCTCCGGCTACCGAGCTCCGGGCGCCATGCCGGTGCGGTCACGCCGAGCCCAGCCCTGAGTCCCTGACGGCGCCGGGCCCCAGGGCCGCGGGCCTCGCGCGGCGGTACCTGGCTGCGGCCTGGGGGGTCCCGCGCTGCGCTCCCGCCCCGCAGTCCCGCGCTGGCCCCGCTCGTGCCGCCGCGTGCGCCCGGCCACTGCCGCCCCACTGCGCAGGCGCCGCGACGCCGGGGAGAGAGCGGCCGCGCTCCCCTCGAGCGCCCCCTGGCGGCGGGCGGCCAGAGCCGCGGGCTCAGCCAATCGCGTCTCCTCCTGCCGGCCCCGGGGGACACGTGACCACAAGCGGCGCCGCGCGGGCGTCCGGCTTCGGTCCCCTGCGCGCGGGCACCGCCTCGCGCGGGGGCGGGGCCGAGTCACGTGACGGCGGCGGCGACAGCGGCGAGAGCCGGGCCCGGGTTGCGCCGGTGGTAGCGGTGACAGCCTGAGCCGGCCCCGCCGGTGACAGCAGTGACAGCCGGGCCGCCCCGCCACAGCCATGTCGGCCAAGGACCGCATCGAGATCTTCCCGTCGCGGATGTGAGTGTCCGCCGGGACGGGTCGGGATGGCGCCCAGCGGGGAGTGCGGGGTCTCCGTGCTGTGGCCGGGGCGGCGGGAGCGGGGCTCTCGGCGCGCCCAGGGCTCCTCATCGGGGCTCGGCGCTGGAGGTGGTTGTGTGCGCTGCGCCGCTGAGCGGGGCTGCCCCGGCTCTGTGGAGATGAAGCAGCTCAGGGCCGCTGGTCCTAAACTTAGATTCTGCTTCCAGGCTCCGCGTCAGCGCTGTCAGTCCTCAGAGGGCCGGGGCAGGGCCCGGCACCGAGATACCGGGCGCGGTATTTAAAATCATGTGATTACGCAAACCTTACTTTAAAAAGAACGATTTGTATGTGTAGGAAAAATGGACAGATGGAACCACAGCTTCCCTTAACGTTGCAACAGTCGATACTGCTGTAGGAGAGGCTGGCCATTAGAGTGTTAAAAAAGAAGGAAGTTAAGTGCTCCCAGTGTAGTGGCCAGTCAGGTAATTTTCCAGATCTGGACAGCAGACTGTTCGTCATGAAATCAGATGTCTCCTGAGAAGGCTTAGAAAGCTGCCAACACTGGAAGAAACATAAACAATTGGATAAAATTGCTGGTTTAATAATGTTGTTCACAGTCTCTTCGGAACCCTCCAGGACAGACAGATTTTATTTTATAGTGAAAGGCTGTTTCAAATCTTCTTACGTAAAAGTGGGCTGATGCCTGCACATAATCATTATAATAAAAAAGGATGCCTTGCAGGACAGAAAACCTCAAACATAAAATAATAATTATTCACTCTGTGGGAGCTCAGGATATATAAAGTAACAGTTTATATGGAAAGATTAATACATTACATGGTAAAGGTTCTGGTTTGAAATTTAGTTTAGAAATAAACTATTGCATACACAGAAATGAATTATTGCATGCACTAAGTCATCTGGTCTCACTCCTGCTCTTTAGCAGTGCTTTTTTCCATTCCGTTTAGGTGTCCAAGGAGGGGGCACTTCAATCACTTTTGAAAGGTTTTGTGAGGTGATGTGTCACTGTGGCATGAGGGTGGTCATGTACAAATGCCTAATATTTACAAGCCCGGTTTCAAACCAGGTGATAGACAACAATATGGTTGGTGTTCCCAAAGGAATATAAGTTAGAGTAGCAAAATAAAGACGACCTGTGTCTGCGACTATTAATTTTGTTAACTGACAGAAGAGGATTTCACAAGCTTTACTTTTTATGTTGGTTTGGGAATTTTTTTTGTTGTTATGAAGTGGCTTGCTGGTATGAGCCTCTTCTGTGCTGGATATCTTCAATTCCAGAAGCTGCTCAGTTTCCTTGAGAGTAAACAAGACTTTGTTTATTGCACTCTCGGAGTGAGTGAGATCTTGCTTGAACTAGAAGGCCAGCCAGTTTCTGGCAGGTGGTGAACAGAGCGAACAGGTTAGTTCAAGGTGATGACAGACAACCGCTTGTTGGGAAAGTGAAGTTGCCTTTTTTACTCTCTGATTTATTTTTTTAATCATAAACTTTCATAAAGCATTCATGGTTTTCAGTTGTATGTATTTGGTAGATGTTAATGGAGCTATTCTCATCACATGCCAGTAAATGTGGCCAGTAATGGAGTCCACTATGTAGATAGAATCTTAATTGTACTTACTTTTTCCAAGGTCAGAGAGGAAATGTGTAAACTTGACTTGAGCAGTGTCCTTGGTGCACAGTGGCTGCATTGTAGAAAGCAGTACAGTTCCTAATTTCATACAAGAAGCCTGTAAGTGTGCTACTGGAAGTAAAGGTGAAAGTTGCAATTAACTCACTAATATCCCTTTTAAATTGTTGCTGCTTTTGATTGTGTTTAATAGCTTGCAAATCTCCTATGCAGCATATGAAGCTAAGGAAAACCAGAATGTACAACTGCTGCCTCTTCTTGCTCTGTAAAATCAGAAAATGGCATCAACCGTTCTGACCACATGAAGAATTTGATGTGTTGTCTTGATTTTGAGAAGATGACATGGCAGCAAAAGAACTTAAAAGCAGTATCAGTGTCACAGTGACAGTGGGTATTTGGAGTAGTTTGATTTCTGGTACTTCTAAGTCATGAAGAAGAAAGAAAACTCATATTTCCTATTATGGAAGCACTGAAAGATATCTTGTCAATTTTCCATGAGCTTTGACTTCACAGATAATAACTGCATTGATGATGGAGATAAATTGATTTTAAGTGGGAATCTAATATTCTCTCCTTAAGTGCCATCCTGTTTTACTGCAATGTTGTTTCTTGGTTTCTTCATAATTTCAGTCATATGCATATCAGAAAACTTCACATAAGTTTTTTCCTAATCCCTTCAGATGGTGCAGGATGTTTTATCTTTATTCCTCTGCTTACCAGGGCTCAGACCATCATGAAGGCTCGTTTGAAAGGAGCCCAAACAGGTCGTAACCTCTTAAAGAAAAAATCCGATGCTTTGACGCTTCGATTCAGGCAGATCCTTAAGAAAATTATTGAGGTAGGTAAATTAGAATTTTCCTTTGTTTGGCTTGCTTTACTTGAAATCTGTCTGTTGTGCATTCCTGTTCTGCTAACTTCATTAGATAGGCTAGAATGTAGGACAGCTTTCTGGTTAACCTGTTTTTTCAAGTGAGACTACTGAGAACACATGAGAATTATATTTTGTTGGCTGCAATGATACAGAAACTTGGAAGAGTTAATATTCTTTACCTCTTTCCTGACAGTCTTGGTCTCTGCTTTATGTCCCAAGTTCCCTATCATCTCCTCTATATTACAGGGAATTTGCTCTGATGCTGCCAAATACTTCAGAATTGGTGTCATCCCATGTGTAGCCCCACATTTGTTGCTTTATCTGACTTGAGGGGATACTGCAGTTCTATAATCTTTCCTGCATGACTAGGTACACTAGCAAGCAGAAGTTTTGTCCAGATGGGACTTGTTTCTTTATGAAGAAACAGTGTCCTGCTTCTTCCTTTGTAACATGGATGGCAAACCCAAGGTAGAGCCTACTGCGTGTTGTTCTGTTCTGCCACATCAGATGGCTTTAGCTGTATTGTTTAAGCTGCAGCTGCTGCAGTATGTCAATGGTTAGCAGTGGTCCTTTGTTGCCAGGCTGTAGACAAGCTCTCATCACTGTCATTGCTTCCTGCTGGTGTTTCTCAATAGCATGGTTTTTAGCTACAAGGGCTATAAATCTGTAAAAACTGGGAAAAAACAGAGTGGGAGGAGAGTACAGCTGCACAAAACGGTATACATTTGTACATTGAAAAACAACTTCAGCTATCTACAGTACTCCATACAATGTGAAAGAAGAGTGTTTTCCTACTGAGCCACTTTGTTGTTGTGATGTAACTCCCATGTAATGGAATTTCATTATTAAGGCAAATCTTTTGCTGTTTCTATGAGTTCTACAATGTGAAACAGCTGAAATTTTGCTTTTTTTTTGCCCGTCACCTGAGAATTACAATTTCCAGTTTGAGAGTAAGCTCTGTATATAGGACTTTCTCACTCTCTTCAGTTTCTGCTCTTTATGCTGATATTTATTTATCCTGGAAAAGGAGTAACAATGTGCCTTATATTTGCTGCCTCTTTTTTAACAGACTAAGATGCTGATGGGTGAGGTGATGAGAGAAGCTGCCTTTTCACTTGCTGAGGCAAAGTTCACAGCAGGAGATTTCAGGTGAGGATTCTTGGGCTTCCGTGATGATGTCCTACCTATGGGAAAGAGCTATCAACAAATTACTATTTTCTCTTTTGGAAAAAAATGTAGATTCTTAAAGGCACCTAAAGAAATATGACAGTTGACAGGATGAACTGAATTCTGTTATGTAAAGGGAGACATGACTGCAGGAGAGAGAGAACTTGCATGATAAAAACATATACTCCACTGGAAGCTAAACAAAATAGAAGGATTAACAGAATTTTGTTTCTGTGCTTGGTTTGAGAAGGTGTTGCTTTTTGCAGCTTGAAATCAAAAATGTGTGGAAGCAAGACTTTATATCAGAGTACTGAACAATTTGTTAATTTGGTCTTGTGAATTTGAGGGACAGATGTAATGAGTGCTCTTTTCTGCCGGTAAGTCACACAGTGATTTTACCAGTTGTTCTTATCTCCTACCTCACTGACCTTTGTCTCACTGGGGCTAGAGGGGGCTGTATACAAGAGGGGAAACAAATCCTTTTCTTTGAGTAGGATACTTTATTGTATTTTAATAAATTACAGCTCTGTCTAGGGTGTTTGTGTAATTCACTCAGATGCGCATGGGGAAATGTTTAAGCTTCAGCTGGTGTTACTACCAACTAATGGGGAAGAGCCTAGTGATCAGACAGAGTAGTAGTCTGTGTGCTGCTGAAGAAAAGTCTTTTTGCCCTTTCATTTGGATATTGGGCTGTTTCCTGTCCTAACTAGTCACTGTGTTTAGCTATAAACAAATCAGATTCCACCCTGTGAGTAAACTGGACTTTAGTAGAGGAGTTAGCTGTAGTGACCTGTTCTTGGAAGACCTTAAGTTAGTTTGGAATGCTTCAAGATGAATTGCTGTACAAGTGCAAGTTTGTTAATACTGTAGGTTAGTGGATAAATAAACTTATTAATGGTCTGAAAGTACAAATACTTACAAACTTAAATGCACAAATGTTGTGGCCTTGGTTTGCATGTAAAGCCTTGAAATTGCTTCACTTTCATTGTGAAAGAAACCTTACAAGTTGATTAGACTCAATGTTATTAAAATAA
Organism: Sialia sialis; assembly: GCA_009812075.1. NCBI lineage: Eukaryota > Metazoa > Chordata > Aves > Passeriformes > Turdidae > Sialia > Sialia sialis. Next base: position 17,928,988 of record VRYO01001269.1, on the reverse strand, counting down.
TTTGCCAGATAACTGGGTAGTTTTTCAGCTATGCTTTGTAAACTTTTCTAAAACAGTTTTAAAGTTACATTACTCTGTATCTTTTCCAAACTTTTCTGGAAACCCGTTTCTTTCAAAGCTTCTATGTTAGCTTTGAAGACTGTGCAAAGAATTGCATAGAGAACTGAGCTGACAACACTTTCCAGGTTCTTGCAGCTATTTGATAACTAATTCATCTTGTATATGAGTTAATGAACCACTTCAACTTTCCTGATCAACATCTTGTTTTCTTCCTTACAGTACCACTGTCATCCAAAATGTGAACAAAGCACAAGTCAAGATCAGAGCTAAAAAAGACAATGTAGCAGGTGACTCCTTTCCAGGCCACCAGTACTTCAACTCATAAGGGAATGTGGGAGGAGACTTGGAAGTAGGCAGGAATGTATCCAAAAACTGTCTCCTTTTTTCTTACTTACCTAATTGTAGGAACAATAATTGTTCCTCATAATTTGTTGGGGTTTTTTTTTCACATACAGCTTATGATTTTTGTGTTTGGTACTCTCATAAAATAAAATGAATGTGTGTGAATTGCAGTCCAGTTTCTGGAAACAGCATAACTTCCATAGAGCTTCACTGGAAAACAGATCAAGAGTTAAGCCCCAAAGTTAAATAAATTTCAAGCAATTGTCTATCCACAATTGTCTGTGAAGCAAATGAGACAGATAAATCAGGATTGTATGATTAAAATATTCCTTAAGCAAAGGGAACATATTACTAAACAGATATATAATAAAACTGAATAAACTAGAATACTTCCCTGAATTTTCCATGGGTCTTGATCTCTGCAAACTCAACACAATTCTGAAGTTCTGTATTGTGTGTCAGAATCACCATGACTTAATCATTCCAAGCTATGTAGGAATATTTTGTAAACAAAACTTCTGACATTACATAATTAGAAGCAAATTAGGTAAAAGTGAGCTGTACTTAGTAGATCTATAACCCTTTATGTCTCTCACATGCATTTTTGTTCACTCTTGTCAGGTGTGACTTTGCCAGTTTTTGAGCATTACCAGGAAGGAGGGGACAGTAAGTACAACCCAAGTGTTTTCTGTCTTTATGTACTAATGGCTATTCCATGCTTTTACAGAAATATTGACAGGTCTTAATGTCAATTTACATCATGTTTTAAAGTCAGTTTACATCATAGGCATAGGGGTACTTACTTCCTTTGATGCTTTGCCCTGGTCCTGTGACATGGAGGGATTATTAGGGACTCTAATAGATTCTGCTTTCCTAAATCAGTGAGTTTTTCAGGTGAGGAGAAGACTTGTCTCATATTTCCAGATTTTGAGACTTCTAAGTCTTACTAGAGACATGCACAACGTAAACCACTTAAAGACAATTTGTTAATGGACAAAGGCTTTAGCTTCTCACTTGATGAGCTCTTTATATTCCTGTAAAGTATTAATTTTTATCTAGTAAGGAAACACTATAATAGCAATAGTAACAATTTTTCTTTTTCAGGCTATGAGCTGACTGGCTTGGCCAGAGGTGGAGAACAGCTGGCTAAACTGAAGAGGAACTATGCCAAAGCTGTGGAGCTGCTTGTGGAACTGGCATCATTACAGGTTGGTGGGAGTTAAAAAAGAACAGAATCATTGGTTTCTCACTTTTCTAAAATTAAAGTATAATCTCTCAGTAGTTGTATCCTTATCTAGTCCCAGTGCTGTACAAAGTTGCAAATCTTTTTTTTCTATATTATTGCTACAGAGAATCCTTATTCTTTAATGCTAAGAAGAAACTGTTTTGGAGAGTTGGTTTTTATAACCACTATGTGCAGTATTCAGCATGCTAGTGACATTAATAGAAAACATTCTGCTTCTATCAAGGACATAGTTTGTAAAGCTACATTATAGACTTGGCTTTCCAAGTGCTATTTGGTTTTGTATACAGAATTGATGGAAATGTTGAGTTTGTCTTGTTATGTATTAATTATTTAATCCCATTCCATCAGACATCCTTTATTACTTTGGATGAAGCAATTAAAATAACAAACAGACGTGTGAATGCAATTGAACATGGTGAGTATTTTTCCATTTAGGATACATAAAATTTTTCTATCTCCAAGCAAGTTGAGGAGCAGGGTCAAGGAAGCCACCTTTTTAAGTTAGAACTTCTCACCAGTTCAAGAATGCTTTCTAGAAAGCCTTACAATTAAGCATATTGGAAGAAAGAAAAAATAAAAAACCCAGTGGAATGGACTGGAGGACACAGAGATAAATGAATAGGCAAACATGAAAAAGTAATCAGGAAATTGTATTAAGAACCCACAGGACAAAAGTTTTACAAACATTCTGCAGTCCCTGCTAGTGACTTTGACTTAACTGGTGAAGCCTGTTGACTAGAAGCAAATTATATGAAATTTCTGTGTATTAAGATGTTCCAATAGCTAGCATAAACTTCAAATAAACTAAAATAAACTCTATTAAACTTTAAAACTGTAATGTTGGTATCCAGTGGAGAGGCTGGTGACTTCTTGGTTTTGGATGGAACAGTCCTTATGTTAATACGATGGTATTTTTCTTTGATCTGAATCCTTTATTCTTCATATTCTTGTTTGTGAATTTGTTTCTTGCCCTTTCTTAAGTACTATTACAATCCCAATATGGACTGTGATTCCTTTTGCTGCAGTGTCCAGAGTTTTCTGATTGTTTCAAGTTGCTGAATTTTGATGTCCTGAATTTAATAATCTTTTTTCACGTACACAATAATGTATTTCAATCCATGTTTCCAAATCATCCTTTTCAGCAATTTTTCATGGACTGGTTTCTTTGAACATACAGAACCTTAACTACAACTTATCACTGAGAATTCAACTTAGAAATTCTGCAGCCTTCCAGTTAATCTTGGTGGTGCTGATAACAGGTTTCTTCTTTTAACACACGATTCTGACACACAGCTTGTGCAGTTTGGTGTTAAAGCTGTGTTTATTGTGTTAGCTTTTCTCTTGTGATTGTGTTGTATTTGAGTATCTGTTTTCATGATGGCCTTTCTAAATATAGATAATTCTGAGTAAAGATGCTATACTGAACAGAAGTTTCTGAAACAAAATTATGGAAGAATATACTTTTACTTCAAATTTTGCCCACTTCTCAAGACTTTTTTATGTTTTGTGTACTTGTCCATTGGGAAATAGTGTGATCTTCCATGAAAGACATAAGTTTCCTCTAGAAAAATAATTACTAGATTGACTTCAAACATCTGTGCTACATTAGATAACTTCCTGCCTAATACAACAGCAGTCCCAACTTTGTTATTTATATATTATTTAGTGATTATTCCCAGGATCGAGCGTACTCTTTCTTACATCGTCACAGAACTGGATGAACGAGAACGAGAGGAATTCTACAGGTAAAGGACTAGTTTAAAAGACTAGACTTTTGAAGACTAGACTAGCTAGGTCTCTTCCTAAAATAGAACATGCTTCAGAAGGGAGTCAGGGGAACTCTTCACCAAATCTGACAGCAAACACTGTTAAACATGAACTCATTCTTACTGCACATTGAGTTTCTAGAGCTGGGCACTCACCAGTGACTTGTCTGAAAGTTATAAATGAATCCCTTCCATTAAGTTGTACATAGCTGTCATTGTTCTTCCAGAGGGAATGATGTGATACAGTACCCTGAGGTATTCTGCTTTAAGGATAGCTTTGCCAGTAAAGTGTCCTGGGGTACCTGAAACAAAAATGTCAAGCGTGAAATGAAAGAGCAATGAGCTTGATTAAATACAAGCAGAATAGTATAATGAAGTGTTTAGGGTCAAGAATATAATTTATAGTTTGGTTAAGTTTTTTCAGTTGCAGCAGCTAGCAATAAAAGCCTTTTATTTTTGCCATTTTGCCAAATTTGGTATTTGTTACAGAATTTTTCTTTCCTGTGGAACTTTTCCAGGTAGCTTTATCAAATCCAAGTTGTATGGCATAGCTACTAACCTGTTGTATGAAAACATATTTGCTTCACAGATAAAGCTGCATTTTTCTTCACAGGCTTAAAAAGATCCAGGAAAAGAAAAAAGTCCTGAAAGAAAAGTCTGATCACGAGCGGGAGCTGCGGAGGGCTGCTGGCGAGGAAAGTGAGCCAGCCAATCTCTTAGCAGAGGAGAAGGATGAAGACCTTCTCTTTGAGTAACCCTGCATGGTTGCTGTATATGGAGCAGGGGACCCAAAATACAGTTGCAATATAATTCAAGACATGTTGCCTCTAAGATACTTATGTGGCTTCTCATTTGGTGTCCAAGTCTTGAGTTCAATGGACTATGGATTTCTCCAGGGAGATTAGAAATCTGGGAACTTGACTACAGCATAGGAGGAAAGAGAAATGGGTCAGATGCTTTACCATCAGGAAAGTTCAGTCTGTTTCTTCACTTAGGAGGAATGACTGTTGATTGTTGGTTTTTTTTTGAAGGATGGCTCTGGATTTGCCTAATCAGATTCATCTAATTGCTCCCCTTCCTAGCATAAGCAGAGAAAAATGTTACTTAGGGAGGAAGATGTATGTGATGTTCTTTGCTGCTGAACTAGTAATGTTCAAGTTGCTTATATAAGCACAGCTTATTGTGCTTATTGGCACAGCTGAAGTCAAATGCCTGTAAAGGAAACTCTAGTTTTCTAACCTGGTCATGAAATCCAGAGTCTTCTGTGATATATTTTTGTTGCACGATTGTTACCATTGGCCTAAAATATCTACGGTTTTAATTAGAGGTTCTGCCAACTTGTGTACTGTCTGTGCTAGAAACAAGTGTAAATTTTAACTGCTAAAATACCTGGTGTCTGACTTGAGTTGCTCGAAGATGAGTCTTAAAAGCTTGTTGTGTTGATTTCAAAATAAAACCTCTGCTTCACCCTTTACCTCTGAAGTGGAAACCACACTGAGCACATCTCTTACAGCCTGTGCCCACATTTACTTTAATCTTTACTGCTTTAAATAACTAACTATGGAGAAGTGGCTCCCTCCTGCCAGAAGCACACAGAAACAACCATCTATCTGCATGTTGCTGCAAATCTCATTGCTTCAGTAGGCTGGCAAGCAAAGCAGGGTTGAATGTACAGCAGTCCATCCTTCTGCAAGTCTCTTGTCCAAGGCTGATGAATGGAGTCCAGGAGAGTGGCTTATCAGCAGGCTTGTCACTAAACCCTGCTCAGTTTGAAGAGCTGTTTTCCTAAAGACAAGCACAGAATCATTTAGGTTGTAAAAGACCTCTAAGATCACTGAGTCCAAGCTTTGACCAATCACCACCTTGTCAGTCAACACCATTAAGTGCCGTGTCCAGTCATTCCTTGAATACATTGGTTGTGTTTTTTTTCTTGAAGATGCTGGTTTGCAATCAGCAAACTGAACACGTGCCCCAGAACTTATGCTAGTTCATGGTTTCTACTACTACAAATCTAGTCTGTTCAAGGTAAGCATCTTGTTTTAAACATGATCCAGTATTTAACTGCAGATGCAGGGTAGCTGCAAGGAATAAATTTCTATTAACACCTTTAAAAAATCATTTTAGAATTGTATGAATAACAAGGCCATTTCTCCTCTCTTGTGAAGCTGCAGACAGCACAGCTGAATAGTAAGTCCAGAGTCAGTTGTAAGATACAGATCCAGCTTGAAAGAGAGACACTGGAGCTCTGCAGACCTGTTGTTGCCTCTCCCACAGGATGGATGGTGTCAGAAGGTGCATAGAACATCCTCTAGGGCACTGATGGGTCACAGCATGTTTCACACATTCAGCAAAGTGGCAGAAAGAAGACTCCCAAGATCCACTACAAGAAGTAAGATTGTACAGTGATTTATTTAAAATCTAGAAATATTTTACATTTTTACATTAGTGTGCAGTTCATGATGTCTCAAAATACAGAGTGCAGATACATGTATAAAAGTACAACGTGGGGCTAACCACAGGTCTCAGTAAAGTTACCTTAATTATTTAAGGCATGGAACACTCATCTAATTTTTAAAGAGTCACATTTAATTACATTAAAAATTATTTTATGCAATTCATCTAACATTTTAAATTAAATCTGGACTGGTAAAAATGCAGATACCCTCATTTCAGTCTGATACAGTTCAGTACAAAGCCTGGGATAAGGTTGAAGAGTTTTACCAGTGAATTTTCTTTTGTATGTATTTTCTTCTATCCTTGAGGGAACTAGCACACATTCTTCAATAAACAAGACTGAATAATTTCTTACACAAGGTAGTTCCAGGTCCAAGCTGGCAGCAGATGGACAGCCAGGTAGGTATTCCAGTGCTGCTCAAGCTCTTCCTTTCAGCAGGAGACAAAGCCAACACTGGTTAAAAGCTATCACAGCACCTCTGTATGGATGTGGAGTTCTGTGTGCCTTGGGAATTAAGAGTAGAGCTGAGCTGAACTTCAAGCAATATGCTGTAAGTCTACATTCAAAAGCTCATTTGTATAAAAACAGATTCTGTACACCATTTCAGAAAAATTGGGGAGACAAACATGAATGAAATAACATTAATGGTATGATTTGCTAAGACTGATGCTGCCTATAAACACTGAATACCTAAGGGGGTTCAGCAACCACCTTGAGCTGACTGTGACTGGCACAATTTGGACAGCACCTACACAGCTGAGCTAAGTTAACCTTACTCAACATGTTTTACTGCTTAACACCTTCTTGTCCAGAAACATTCAATACCCAAAAGCCTAATACATCTACAATCATCTTTCTTTAAAAAGGGTAGAATCAATACAGGTTTTCTAATATAACTGAACACTGCTGTTGTCATAAACTGTGGATGAAACTGAGAACATGCCTGCAATGTGAGGCAAAAAAGCCGTAATTTTTAATTTCCAGCCCTTAGGCCAACAGTAGCATGGTATTACTAACACTTGAACTAAGATATTCAAGTTTCCACCCCATTTTCTTTCTGAAGCATCATTACTTGTCCCCATTAATCATTTAATTACTTTTCAGCCCTAAATATTAATTAAACCAGCAAATAATTTTGCTTTCTAGCAAATAGAGGGATGCACTCTATACTTCAATTGTTCAATACAAAAATGTACTGATAACTGTTCAGTACCTAGAACAGTTATCTGACAATTTCTTCGTATCTGCTCTATACTTTGAGCTCTTTAACCGTGGGTGTGAATTTGTCCTATTAAATTTAAAGAAAGAATATATGCAAGACAGAATGGAAAACAGTAACTTTTTTATCCTTCAACATTAGACAGGAGTGAACTACACATTGACATAACTCCAGTGTTTTACCTGTAGGAACAAAGAAACGCTATGGCTAAAAGAGATATTCACAGTTAAGGTTCTTTGTGCTACCCTAACCCAAACCAGCCAAGATATCAGTTTCAGCAACAACAGCTCTACTGCAGATGCACAGCCACAGTAGTTAAATCTTCACAGCCAGAATTATTTTGAGGATGCAGAGATTTCAAAAGACCTTACCTTTTGTTCCCTGGTTTCAAGTTTTTTGTTTTAACCATTAAAAATATTCCCCTTTCTTGTGACTTCTCTCTCAGTCAGTTACCAGTGTTTTACACGTATTTTCACTGCAGTACTGAGCAAATGCAGGACAATACATTGGCTAGTGAATTACAATACTCATAACACAGTAGCTACATTCAGCTATTTTAATTCCAGTTAGTTGTCCATTAGTCCAACAGCCACAACATGAACCATTTGCAGAGATTAAAAAACCCCACTGTTTTCCAATGTTCAGCACATCAGTCTGTATTAGTCAGTATGCTGTTATAAAACATGAGAATTTTAGTTGACTTTCAAGCAGCATGTCTTATAACTATATATTTTCACAAAAATATAACCTCTGCCTTTCTATCTCTACAGGTCTGTGAAAAACAGCGGCTCCAATCAGTATGTTTTAAAGAAAATACCATAAAAATATCACATCTAAAAGTTCAATATAACAGTCATCTTTGATTGGACATAAAATTGCTGTGCAGTCAAATCTGATTTTAAAAGTTTGACTAAAAAGACACAAGGATTGAAGTATTTACATTATACACATTTTTCAATTACAGTGCTATTAGAAAGTGGAATGTTTGAGAAATAAAATATTAACTCAAGCCTCACAGGGCAGCTCCGGACCAGAGCAGCATCTTCATTCTGTGTATTTTTTGAACAGGAGAGGTTTCTCATTGACATTTTTCACATGTAGATTATTTCTTTGCCCAATGAGCTGTAGAATTATGCTCCTGAACTAGCATTGTGTCCCACAAAGTAATTAAGTTAAGTGTTAAATAACATTCATATTTATAACTATGTGACAGCATGGACTATATATATATATATACACACACACACAAAAACACACTTAAAATCCTTGTCCTAAGGGTGATTCTAAGTTAAAAAAAGGTGGATTTATGTATAAAAGTAGTTGCTAGAAAAAAAAAAATCTCTGAAGCTTTAGAATTTAGTACTGATATGGTCACCACTTCTAGACCACAGAGAAAGAAAATCTGGACAATCTTTAGATCAGTTAAATTGGCTCACAAGCTGATCAGTGTATTTTTCAGTAATACGCAATTTCACTGGCAAAGGATGCTGCCACTGAGGTCTAGAGCTCACATGCATTTATACTAGAATTGGGCAGACCATTCTTCTTGGAAAGGTAACTAGATTGAAGTCCATTTGTCCCTTGGAACTGTTCTCATCGTAGCCAGGTGGAGGGCACCCACTGGGGTTCTGTGTCAAGCTTATTTATTAACCGAAGTAACTCTTGATATGCCTTATCAAGATCAGAATTCACAATCGCTGTATCAAAGTAGTGGCCATTGTTCTGTTCCATCTCTCTTGTCTTCTCTATGATTTCTCTCAGCTCTTCTGGCTGCAATTAGAAACAGAGAGTTAGTGTAGGAGTGTAAGCCTCTCCCCCACAGTAACAGCAGGGAAAGGGAACAACTCCATTTTTTACACAAACACTCATGGTGCTGCTATTGGCTGTTGAAAAGTTTACAGGAACATTGAACTGTGCTCCATATTTGAAAGCTAAAGGCATTTTGAGACAATCCTGACTGATTGGCCATGAGTGGCAAAGAGTAAATAATTGCCCAGGCTGAAGGAAATGAGTTGAGACTGGAGATGGCAGAGATGGTGTAAGACAAAGTCTGAACTGTGCAGAACAAGGCAGCATTCCACTGGCACTACCAACACCTAACAGCCAAAGGAGAAGACTGTTACTGGGGACAATTGTTCAATACACAGCAGCAAGAGCTACACACAGCAAGAGTTACACATTCAAGTTGACCAAATCACAGTAACGTCAGGTGAATAACTTCAGAAATATGGAAAACACCATTTGGGAGCTAGAAGGGAATATGTCAAAAGCAAGAATATTGCAGTGTAGATGAACAGTACAAAGGCAGAAGTAGAAAAGTTTTCATTTCAGAATTTTTCTTACACTTAGATACTAAAAGTGGGTTTATTTTTCTCAACTTATTTTCGTATTGTATAAAAAAATATTCAGGTATAATTTTTGAGTTAATCTAGGGAGAATATTTCAAAAGGAACTTCAGGCCTTCAGAATTACACACTGTTGATAAAATCAGAGCCAACATTAGGGCATATATGCAAGAAATACCCTTTGTCAGGGAACGGGTTTAACTTGGTGGCACATACCCAACTGAAAGACAACTCCAATACAATTAATCAAAAAGAAAACAGGCACAGTGCAACACCAAGAAATGCATTCCTTTTTACCAGCAGCTGTGTCAGAAGTAACTGTGAGTTATGCTGGGAAGATTGTTTTTCCTTAGTATGAACTGCATTATGCTCAATTACTACTTTGAAGATACTGTGGTGGCAAAGGGTGCCTGCCAATCACTACAGGGGTAGATTTCAGTTTAAAAGCTGATGATGAACCTATTCCATTGCCTGAGCAATAAGCACTTGGTATATCACAAGGAACTCTTCTGAGTGTTCATATGTCCTGGTTTAATCTTTGGCTTTCAAGTCCATTCTGCAGAACTAACTTCTGAATAACTAAATCTCATAAGCTCAGATCTTGGACATGACTGGTTAAAAATGGAGAGTGATCCCACAGGATAAACCATTAAAATAATTTTATGTGAAGAGTTTTGGATTTTCAAGTAAGTATTTTTCCAAAGGCGTATATGTTCTGAACTGAAAACCAGTAATCCTTTGCTCCACAGAATTACTCCCAGGTTTATTTGAGGACAAAACTGGGTTTTCCACAGTTTTGTAATAATAGATCATGTTTTTGTGCCCAAATGCAGGGGCCCCAGCGCAGAGACACTGTGCCCCAGGATTACTGAATTAACAGTGCCTTCCCCTGTTTAATACCTCTCACGTTTCTTTAGGCAAAAGCACCCTGAACAAACCCTTCTCTTAGCATGGTCTGCCTACCAACCTGGAGCACAACTACACTGGTTCACTGCAGTGGTAACTGCCAGTACCATCACCATGTCCCCATCCCAAGGATCCCATTTGTTCACCAAATCCAGCATGGTATCAGAAGTGCAAGACACCTTACCTTAGGATTTTTCCCTTCTTTGGCCAATAAAGCACGTAGTCGCTCTTGGGAAGGTGGCGCAACAAATATAATATATGGCTTCAAGTCAGAGTTACGTAGTGTTTTCAGTGACTGCAAAAATAGGAATAAATATTTAACAGTTCCACCCAGGAAAAGGGCATTTATTGATACATTATTCACATGCTATAATTGATAATATACTCTTCAAACACAACAACTGCACAATTTATTAACAGAAACAGAATTAACTGTAACAGTATTCAGAATTCAGACACCATTTTCTACAAAATTTATACTCCAACATTTTTTAGCTTCATGAAACTGCATTCAGTTCTTTTTTTTTTAATATTTACTTTTGTTCCTTCATAACTGAAGGAACAGATCTTTTGGTAACCAAAAGCAATAAAAAGATCAGTTACATTGAACTAAGTGTCTTAAAATGCTAAGGAAAGGTATCAGCTTTGAACAGAGAGAAGAGTCTTTAAAATTAGCGGTGACTTGAAAAACCACAGTTTAACCTTTTCTGTTTTGAGGATTAAAATACAAGATATCAGATGCACTTTACTGTATACATAACATTTTGTTTTGCCAGGTTTGTCTCGGAATAAAGAATTTGTCTCTCAGATAAATTTTTATAGCCACAGAATTAGATAAATTTTTAGAGTTATGAATTTTTGTCTCATGACATGATTTGCAATACCCATGAGCTACACTTGTAAAGTATCACATGGTCCCAGCTGCTGATGATTACTTGATGACTAATTATAGCTTCCATACTACCAGATTTTACTGATGTGGCTGAGCTCTAGGGCTTCTTTTGCAGCATCTACAACAGCAGCAGACCTCATACATACCATGTGTATAAAAAACCCAGGCTGCATTCCAGGACTCAGCCTCTAACCATGTTTGACTAAACTTCCAAATTGAGGTATGCAAGCATAGTTTTTCTCTTCATAACCAAAAGGTTACAGCTAAATGTTTTTTCAATACTGTTTATGTGATATACTGCATTTCTGAACTGTATTTGGAAACTGCACAAACATTCCTGAAATGCAATTTCCAAGTATAATCACAAACAATGTCCTCTCTATCTTCAAAAACCCCAGAGACCACAGAGTAATTGGAAGATGGAGAGACACAAATCTTACTTTAATTCATTTTTCAATTTAGATGGTTTCCAGATACTCAAAGCTTGTGAAACCCTATCACCTGCAGCACAGATAAAGATGTGCATATTTTTTGTGCATATAAGGAACTGAATAGAGTCAACTGAGCATCACTAAAAGAAAACCTGGCACAAACATGAATATGGATCTTGAAAGCATGCTCATTTTATAAACCAGGTAGAGCTCTATAGATATTCACAGTAGCTTCTACAATTAAAAGATGACAGGCAAGAGCTTTGCCATACCTGGGTATGAAGATTTAAAAGGCATATCTTGCCCGAGTTGATGACTTGCCGCACGGAGTCTATGCTCGTACCGTAGAGGTTCTTCTCAAACTCTCCATATTCAATGAACTTCCCTGCAGCTATGTCACTCTCAAATGCCTGCCGGGAGATGAAATGATAATCCCTGCCTGCTGCTTCATTCTCTCGCCTATTCCGAGTAGTATCTAAAAAAAAGAAATTGAGACTGTGATACACGTACAGAACTGAAGAAAAGAGTTTCCTCTTAGCAGGCATACTGTTAATCATGCAAACACACCCCTCATACCCTCCCCAACCCAACACAAGGGATATCCACGCAATCCATGTATTTTATTTTCTACAATAAATGTCCCTGGTCAGATTAAGTTGTCAAAATTTAGAGGTCTCTTTTACCTAGAGGAAACAAAATAGTAAACTACAAAAGGCATAGTTTTGACTGTGTAGTTGTGTTCTGAATGTGAAAACAGCTATTAGCACTTTTTCAACAAATATATACTCCTAAGTTGTTTGTAAACATAATCTAGGGTACATTAGACATTAAAAAATATAATATTCACTGAAATACAAGTGGTTTGGGAGTGCACTAAAGCCACCTGCACCTAAATTTAAATTTACACAGGACATTTGATTAAAATTCTTTTTGCCCAATATACTGGTTTACTTTTTAACTGGTGTAACTCACTCCAATTTTATTCAAACTGATATAAATATGTCTTATAATGCCTCTAGAACACTGTGTGTGCAACACTGCATTTGCATTAACTTCCCTTTTTCCAAGAGCTCAATATATCCTGCCCCAAACCCCCAAGCTCCTAATTACTATTTCCAACACAACAGGATTTGTCTGCAGCCACGGTTTAGAACAAGGAACCTTATCTGTTGTCACACTCACGGGGCACGGCGGAGGCAAAGCGATCCACTTCATTATTCATCAGTCTCTGCCGCAGCTCGTTCTGGCCGCAGTTCTGCGGGCCAATCAGAACGATGGGACGTTTCCTGTTTGCTGGCTGATGGTACAGTGACATCTCCTCGTAGGTCAAAATTTCCTCATTGTCATAATCTTGAGAGAACAATAAAACAGTCACAACAGACTCTACTGCCAGTTCTATGTACTGCCTGTCATGCAGTATCAGATTTCAGACAGTTCCTGACTCTCTGCCCTAGCATCTGAGTCACCAAAGTAACAGAAGCCCAAAGATCATCATGTGCCCAGTAAGATGAGAATTTTTTCCCTTTCTTGGGAAAAAAAATATGTTTCCACTTACTACTCTTCATATAACTAGTAGCATAAACCCAAGAAACAACTTCATTACCAAAAAACAAGTTTCTAGTACAAGAGTAACACTTTATAACCAATGGCAGCAACCATCATCCCAATCCCAAAGTACTTTTGTAAGATCATATAAATAGCCTATAAAATCTCTTAAGAAAGTTTCCATTGATCAAATTTAATTATGCAGAGATATTATAAAGCTGTAATAAATTGGTTCATCATTGTAAAACTGAGTGCTTCTATGCCTGAAAAGCTATCTGCTTTTTCCCTTATCATCTGATTTTTATTAGACACTAAGTGACCCTTCAAATCCTTTCACTTTTTACATCTTTCACTAAATGCTGCAACACAACATAATACTTCTCTTACACAGAACCTACAGCTAGCATTTCTAGCATCATACCCTGAATTTCAACATTCTCTTCAATCTTTTATAGTTGTTTATAATTACACACACTGTGCAAAAGTTGTTCCTTACCATCATTTTTATTTGCATTGTATAAAACCTTTTTCCGTTTCTTTTTGTTTTTCTTCGCGCACCAGAGTTTTCCTAACCAAAATAAAAATTATGACAATCAAACACCCATACAACAAAAATGTTCCTATTCCACCCATGTTTTGCATCTTTAAAGTGGAGAACTTATTCTGCAGTTTTGAGATGTAATATCCATTTGTTGGTTATAATGCTTTGGTGTATTAAGCAAATGTCAAGGACTTCAACCAAGTCATGGCAGATAAAATTCTTTATGAAAAAAGGGGCTTTCCAAATTCTCTAGATCGTTCCAATTACATCACAAACAATTGTGAAAAACCCACGTGATTTAGACTAAGTGTTAAATTCAGGCCTGTATTTACATGAAGAATTTCAAAGAATCATCCCACTTGTATTAAAAAAAATAAACCACACCTAGAGATCTTTCTGCAACTCCACCGTGACAAGGTTCTGTGAAACACTATTTAACACTGCAGCAAGAGATTTTTTTTTTTACTTGGGAAGCATATATCCCACCTGATTTTTCAGGCTCCTTGTCTTCTTCTATGGTTTGCTTCATTGCTTCTCTTTGTTGCTGAAAACTTTTTCCTTGATGCATTAAAAAAAAAAAAGCACAAGAGTCACTAACATTTAGAAACCATTTCCCTGCTTTTTCATAATGACCTACTCATTTTACTCTTTCCTAAGCTTTTACATCTCAGAAGGTTCTAGTAGAATGTAACATACAAAAGAAATTTTAAAAGAGAAACCAAAATTGCTGCAAAACTGATTTATTAATTCAGAAATATATTAATCAAGAGAAACTTGCAGAGCATTTGGAGTATAGTAGACAGTTTTGCCTGGAAAAGTGAAAGTTATGGTAGGACTACATTTCCTCACTAAGATGATGTAATATTCTAATTATTTGTGCATGTCAAATGTGTTCTATTTATATTAAATATTTTGAACTTCAATTTAAAATAGATTAGCCTGTATTTAAATTAGTGTTTCTCTCAACTTGTTCAAGCATCATAAAGTTACAGAGTGATATTCTACAGAATTTCAAAAGTCTTTTGTTCACCATGTTTAACAGAGCAGCAGATTTTTAATGAACTAGGTTGCAATACATATGGCAATGCAAAAAATATGAACAGACTTCAGTGTCTGAAAATCCTGTTACTCCAAGGTCCCCAGCAGTGAGAAAGGAAGTCTGTCACAAGTTAATGAAGTCCTTTGTTCAGTGAAAACTGAAAGTGTTGAAAAGTGACCACAAATAGGGACTGCATCAAGTAGTTTATTTGAAAAAGGTAGGAAACCTCAGAGCTGTGCCCATCTTCAGAGAAAAGTGGGCTGCAGTCCCACACCTCTGCTGCAGCCAGCAGAGGGAACTCTGAATCTGCAGAGTCCCCACAGTGGAGGAATAAAGGAAGAGGCGAGAAGCTCCTGAAAGAGGCAGAGAAAGCAGTAGCTTCACTCTTCGTTTAACTCAAGATATGGCAATGCCAAACAGTAGACTCTATTGCAAATGGTTCAAAGACTATGGCTATGACAACTAACTTGATTGACTATCAAGCTTTTTCTAGAGCTTTAGTTACCTGGGATAAGGCCTGCCAATGGCTGGTTATCTTCATCTCCATCCCTGTACGCCTGCCACCAGTTTGGATCTTCTTGACTGATCACATGGAGTATGTCACCTTTTTGAAAAGACAGGCCTAACTCTCGGCAGGGGACGTAAGGGTCATCAGAGGGATCGTAGTCAAAATGCGCTTTCACATGTATCTGTAGGAGATGGAATGTTAAATAAAGAAAAACACCCCAGTGACTTCTGAAGAATTAAACCTTGTCTTCCTGTGATTGCATTAGAGCTATGATATATAAAAACTTACAGCTTCTATAAAATGGGAAGTTTATCTGGGGCATACAGAAGGTACTGGAATGGAAACATTAGGTTAGCAATGGAAAAGACACAGTTGTGCTAGGTTAGATGGAAAGGCTTGAATTTAACATGCAATTTCCTCACCACTGCAGGAGACAATCCCTCCCTAGCTACTGATTTAAATTCTCTGCATTCAAAAATTACCAGAGGTATTCTGATTGGTTAAATACCTAATAAATACAACGACTGAAACCCATTTGCTGAGCTTTAAGTGAAATTCCACTTGTATTTTGTCACCAATCATTAATATCTGGGCATTCTTTCTTCAAACAGTTAAAGCTATCTTTTCCTCCCAAAGCATATTTGCAAGTTTCGACAATTCAAAGTTTTTTAATACATACATACACACACATATATATATATATTTATTTTTTTTTTTACATAGATACACACAAATTCAAAATAAGAAGCTCAGAACCACAGGAAGTTCTACTTTTACAGTTTCTTTCAGAAACTGAGTTAAGTTTTGGTTTAAGATCATTAATAATTTTCAAGACTTAATTCAGGTGTTAGTCTGATAACAATTAAAATCAATTTAAATGGCTACGTTTTGGGTTTGTTCCACAATTAAAGGACCTGCAGAAGAACTTTTTACACACTACTGGTAAAACAAAGTATGTTTCACTGAGTACAACTGTAGAGCTACTTACAACTGTCTCCTTGGCAGGGGGTGGCTTGCTCTGCTGACTGGGAATCAACACGAAGGTCAGAGTACCATGCATGTCAGCCTGAGGGGGGAAAACAGACTCTTCATATACAGTATTAAGATATGGTTTAAGGTTAGGAAATTTAACAAATACTACATTTTATAAAATGCTTTAAAAATTCCCATTACAAGTTGTTCCTAACTGCACATCATCTACCCCCTTAGCTGGTTTAAAATATATAGTACAGATTCAGACGCAGTGATTCAGTAAGACTAGAAAGGTAAGTGTTGATACTCAGATTTTAAAAGCCTAGCTTTCTTGAATACAAACTATTTCTATTTGAAACAGAGCAGCTGCCATTCTGTCAAGCAGACTTAAGAGAAATGGATAATATTCTCTTGTTCTATTCAAAAATACCAACAAATGTGTCTGCAACTGGGATGAAAAAGTATATTAAAAAAAGGTAATTTTTCTAGAACTGTTTAAATGGAACAGTACTTTCAAATCTAAACATTTCTACTATGCTTTTGTGTTGTTAACATTAGTAAAGAATATAAAACACTGTTTAAAAAATCTAGCTAACATACTTGAATCTTGCATATGTAGTGCTCAATATAAACAGTGTAGTCATCCTTGATAAGAAAGTAGAACATAATAAATGTCTTGTCTTTATCTTCTTTGTTTACATATTTCCATTTGCAGAATGTGTTTGCACACATAAAAAATATCTTGATCAAGAGCAAGTGACAACCTGTGACAAGGTCTACAGGTGTTTCACTTCCTACACACCATTCTACCATAAGCATAACACAATTTATCCTGTATAAAACAAGAAAATGCATGTATCTCAGAAAATTCAGAGCTAAGGCTTAAATAAAGTAAATGTAACTTGAACATAACATGATGAAGCTGCAAGAAAGGAAAATCCATGATTTTCAGTCAGCATGCATAGTTCCATGAGGAATGCCTATAATCTCACAGTGATCATGTGAACAGCCTACTCTAAAAGTCACATGTAGTTTATTATCACTTGAGTAGCAAGCAGTGAGGCAAAACTGAGGAGGGAAGTAATTTATTTCTCCTGTATTTGAAGTGCTTTGAGGACTCTGAACCATTTTAGAACTTCATTTCCAGATTGCAAAATAAAAATGATGACATATAAAGGATTAAAAGTATTATTTTAAATTAGTTGCATTAAAAATATATATTAAAAATCCACAAGGTTGTGTTTATTTTGTTTTTAATTTTCAGCAAATTGATTTTTCTCTTCTGCTATAGTACTGTGGCTTTACACCTTTTTTTCAAGTGTAGGTTGCAGGCGCTGCTCAAGAGCAGAATAAGCTCTCTGCAGAAAACTAAACTGCCAGACTTGAACTACCTGTTAATCACCTCCAAAACATTCTTTTCAGAAGCACAGAACTTAGCTAAATACAGCTTTAAAAAAATACAGATGGCAATGGAGACAATTACAAATTATGACAAATCTCAGATCTGATCCCAAAAAAGCGCGGACATTAAAGGCTTCTCAGAATTGTAAGCATCTTTCTAATTGATTTAAAAACTGTAAAACAATAACCCCCAAACCTCACACATTTCTGCTTCTACTTCCTTCCACCCGATCTCACTGAATGAAACAGATGAAAAATTTTAACAGCAAATTTTTAGAAAAAAGTCCAATTGAAGATGGGAATTGTGTGTTAAAAACCAGTGCTTATTGTACCATAGGACAACCTCATCCATGGACATCGCTACCAATTCTTCCTACAATACACAACCTACAGCTGAACCTAAGTCTTTGTCCTGATTCTGATTTGTCTCTATAATATAAGCCTGCTAAATAATTCAAGGATTTACTAAGTATGTTTCTCCTCTTTTTTCTCCCCTCCAAACTCACTACTAAATAAGTCCTAGTTGATATTGTCAATGTTTTGTCACAAAGTTATAAATTAATCTCTAAAAAAATATCATTTTCATCTGTTTCCACTTTGACAGAATGGTCTTGCCTCCTGCAATCATACCAAAGATTCAGAGTTGAGTTCCAGATGTCTTGGACCAAAGCAGGTACCAGGGAAAAGCATGAAAGAAATGCATTGGAGCAACAGGAAATACAGGTAATTGTCAACTTCTGACATTTTTCTCACAGGGTCTTTTTGAAAGTGAGTATCTCTAATTTACTAATTCCTCATTGATTTCTTGCCTAGCTGCTTTTAAACTAAGGTATAATTTTGTCATGAAAGGTGTAATAGACAAGAAAACATTTATGCAAGTAAACTGCTAGACACAAGGGCTTTTATCAGGAGTGAAAGAGTAGTAAGTCTAGTCACATAAAGGTCTTGTGTGATACAACTTGTAGTGGCTTAAGTCTGGTCAGCAACTTAAGCACTCACTGACCAGCAACTCAAGCACTGACCAGCAACTCAAGCACTCCTCTCTCCTAGCTCGTTGAGGAAGACAACTGGAAGATCAAATGCAAGAAAAAAAATCTCATGGGTCAAGGTAAAAACAGTCTAATAAGTGAAGTGGAAAAACCCCAACCCAAGTGATGCAAAAGCAATCACTCACCACCCAGATTTTACTGCTCAGCCTGATGTTATATGGCCATTCACATCACTGTGGTCAATCTGGGACAGCTGTCCCAGTCATGTCCCCTCCCAACCTCTTGCTCACCCCAGCCAGTTGCAAACAGTGGACAGAGTGAGAAACACTCGCTTGTGCCTTGACACTGCATACACTGCTCAGCAACAGCTAAAACACCGGTGTATTATCAACACTGTTTCAGTCTAAACACAGCCTAAATGCAGTAGCATACAAGCTGCTATGGAGAAAATTACCTCCCCAGACATACATTTATTACTTGTGGACTGAATCAGAGACAACAATGAAAAATCATGCCTTTTCACTGCTAAACTTAGAAATCATTAGAAGTAACTTTAAAGATAACAGCTTGCCCTTCCATATTCATAGGCTTCATTTTTGCAGATAACTGCAATTATACTTGCCAGTATCCTTCTATACATCAGAAAGAAAACTTGAAATGGACCTCCCTCTATGAACACCAGCTACCAGAATGAAAATACTTTTGAAGCTAAATATGAGTAAAATGACAAGCTGAGTCAACAAGCTTCAGACTTATGAAATGAGTATTTATTGCAAAGAAGACAAGAAGTGTTCCAACTCACCAGCAAGTCAAAAACTTCATTAACATCTTTTCCCCGGATCTCAATGCCATTGATCTCCAGAACTTCATCCCCTTCATGTAACAGCCCACTCTTCTCTGCAGCACCTCCTTTGACTATTCGACTGATGATAACAGAATCCATTTCATTGCGAACAGTAGCACCCTGTGTAGTAGCAACACATTCTGAATTTATTATATATATGAAACTCAAAGCCATCTATTGTACATATTCCAAGCCAGTGGAAAAACAATGCTGAAAGAGAATGCAAGTAACAGCTTGGATGGATACACACAGTGCTCCAGTTCAAGAACACCACTGCTTAACTCCTTCAACCTACACTAAAGACTGAAGAATTTAATCGCTCCACTCCATAAATTCTTTTTTTTTTTTATAGTCCGAAGGAGACTTTTATTTGAAAGATGAAAATAGCAGATGATAACTGCTAAACAAACCCCAAAAGCAGAAACCAGCCAACCAAAAAAACCTACACTTGGTTGGCACAAGCTCCCTTGCAGCAAGCTTGGGGCAGTGACTCTTGCCAAGAAGATCTGTCAAAACCCAAGCAGATAGAAGTTGTACAGATTCAATTGGGCAGTAGCCACATAAAAGTTAAACACAAGTTTACTGTCTATGACTGTTTCTGATTTTGAAGGGAGGCAGAGTGTTTACAAGTTAAACATTACCTTTGCATACAAATTCCAAGCACTTCATAGCAATCTGGGAAGGACAAAAAGGTTTACTTCCTTTACACATAACTGAGTAGGCACCAGTACTTACCAATGGAATATCCCGAGCTTTCTCAATGCGAACTATTTTAACTGTCTCCCCTCCATACACGCCAACATTCTCATAAATCTTTTCATCTGTCATAGGCTCTGGTTGCATTTCTTGTTCTGCAACCTTGTCATGAGCCAGTAGAAGTGCCTAGTGTTAAACAAAATCAGATCAGTTACAGAAAATATCACTTCACAATGCATACAAAACAGTAGATGAAATTCTACAATTTCAACAATCTCTCCAGGTAATAGAACATTGCAAATTGACTCAAGCTATTAAAAAAAAAAAAACATTATCACAGCTACGTAGCACCTACTCTTTTTCAAAACTTACAGATTGGCAAAGAACAAGAAAGCAATTTTGAATACAGTTGTGACTGTACTTCTATTTTATCTTAGTTTTCTACTAAAAAAACAGACATTGGTTTACTCTGTATGTGTCTGTAGAGTCAGAATAAGTTTTGCAGTGAAAACTACTTTTACATCACCACTTCAGGACAAAATTTCCTTTAAGCACCCTAAGGTAAGCATGAAAGAACTGCCAAAGGTAGAAACATAAGCAAAGCAGCTCATGCGTTGCCCTGTTCCCACAGACCTGCTGATACATTGGTTATGTGCAAATCACCCTGTAATACATATAGACCTTAGCAAGGGCTGAATAGAGTCATGCACTACACTTCATTAAAATTTCCATTTGTTTCTGGAAATTGCAAATTCCTTATCCTAGAAAAATGAGGTTAGAGAAATAAAATCCTCCCTTGCCCAGTCAGTCCAAGGCAAAAATTAAGTTACACTGAAAACAGCATCAAGAAATAGATCCATTAGATTAGAAGTTTCATTTTATTTTACCTGCATGTGAGGGGCATTCAACAAAGCATTAAGCTCCTGTCCATCCTTATGGTGGCTGGGTTTCAAAACACTCTGTACCTAAAGAGAAATCAAGCAGTAAAACTCTAAATCTAGCCTCTAAATCTAGAGTAACCTCTCAATCTCCCTCGCCTTCTCAAGCACAACTCCCTACTTACAATTATTCATTTTACTGAAAGTGAAGTATATCCATGTAGTTGTCACACTACTGCTGATTGATTTATCTGGTACACACTTGGAAAACACAATGAGACCACAGCACTAACCCAGCACATCTTGCCTCAAAATTAAACCACCAAATCTAAGTTGATATCCAGTACCTCTCACAGATTTGTCAATACCAGAGACTAGCAATGAGCTCAGGTATCACAAAGGTGCACACACAAAAAAAGAAATCTAAACTCTAGACAGTGAAAGTTAGTGATTTCATGTCAGTGAAACCAGTCCGAATGAAGTGCATGACACTATGCTGGGCTTTAAAATACGAGTAATTTCTTATTAATGTAACTAGCCTTCCTCTTCCTTAAAAGCAGATTATCATATTCTTATTATGCAAACATTTCCACCAACAGCAAGACCAAAGATTCCGAGACAGGTTTTTCAAAGCATCCTGGAGCTCCTGTCTCAGGAAGTGCACAAATTAAAACTTCGTAAGGTCCCTCCCTGGAAACCTGCTTTCTTTGGCTGGTTCCAAAATAATCCACACTTACACAAGAATAGCTTTTGGTCAAGCAGCTTCAGTTGCCAAAATAAGTTCTCCTTCTCCTACAGTTACCAAACAAGCCTTGCCATCATCTCTTGCAAATACTGGTATGCTCCTACAGAGAGCCAAGACCAGGGAAGTCCTCTTACATAAAGGTGAGGCTGAAGATATTCTCCAAAGCCATTATCCTCTGGTCTAATCTGACCAAAGACACAAAAGTGCAACAGCACAAATGAATCCGAAGACATCAAGAGTAAATTATACAAATCAGAGCAGCAGCTTTCAGAAAAATAGAAAACATTTCGTTCAAGAGCTTTTGACTCTTACAGATGAGGAAACGTGACATCAGAGAATCAAGAAAGTAAGTTTCAGGGAGAAAATAATTCAGCTTTTTGTATGATCTAACAGTATCTAAAGGTCAGAAAAGCCTCTATACTAGAAACAATTGTCTAGAGAAATGCTAACAACTAGGATGCTACCAGACAACAGCTCTGAAAACTTTCAAGTCAAGATACTTTTAAATTCTAGAAGAAGCCATTAAAAGAACTGTGCCAACCAACGAGGCAAGATCCTTACACTGCCAAGCAAACTGTCACATGGAACATGCTCCTGTGCTTTGCAATAAACCTGATGCAACCTCCAAAAACCTTTCTTCTGACATCCCTAGAACACCCCTCATAGTGAGCAAAAGTAGTATAGTTTAAACTAGTCAAAAAAAGTCAGATTGAAGTAATTTTTTTAACTGATTTCTTTAAAATCAGAGAACAGAAAGAGTTCAGCCTCACAAAGCCCTGGCTTTAGTCATATGTCTAAATTAGACAGGAAGCTATTACACTTGGCTTAAACTGAATTCTAAGATGTCACACAGCAAACTTCAAGAGACATTTCGCTGACTGTTTTGAAAGAAAAGATTGTTCTATACAAAAGACTTTCCCATAAAGGTTTATTTAAGGTCTCTAACTTTCAAAGACTTTGAATTCCTTTCTTGAAGAAGACACAAGAAGTCTTAAAGTTTTACTTATCAAATCTGTATGATCTTTTAATAGGAAAACCTACTCAGAGAGCAACTTGGAAGTCTTGCAATGAACACAATTTTCTGAAAGCAAGGTCAGAGGCTGGAGATTTGACAAGCAAGCAATCTGGTTCAACCAGTTACTCTGTGTGCAGTAAATATCCTTTATTCAAGTTGAATTTCTGCTTTGAATAATTCGATACTAAAAATTTTAATATCCCCCCTTAAGAAAAACATACATCTCTCATTTGTTTATTTAATGAAAGCTTCAAGCTGCCCTATACACCACTTAGTACAGCAGTAGTGCTGCTTGTCAGTCTTTTGTAACTCATGGTAATAAATCCTACAGCTTTATCAGACTAAGGAATTTGAAGAAGTCTTTCATTCCAGAAGTGACACACTTCATATAGCAGAGACGATCCACACTGAGTATGTGACAATAATTGTATTTTCTTAACTCTTCAGATGAGTTTTTTATTGCTAATCATGTTGTCTTATGTTCAAGAACGTCCCCCCTCAAAAAAATTATCAATTTGGTTTCGTGACACCACAATTTGTAGGCATGTATGATGAAGGCATGTGCTGGAGTGATATTCAGCATTCCAAAATTACCTGCACCCGCAAAATTCTGTCAGATGGAACATACATACACATTCTGATGCACTTACACCAGAAGTTATGAGCTTCCAGTGCATCCCCTCTACACTCCTGATCTGGTTTTTTGTCTGATTTTGCAGAAGCAAACAGCAGCAGGTCCAAAACATTTAGAAGCACTGTCTATATAAAATGAGCCTATTAAGTACATTTAATAGCAGGAACATTTTTAAGGTATTTGGTATGTGCTACTACAGCCAAGTTATAAACTGTCTTGAATGCTGCATCAAATATTCTTACAAGGTCAAGGTTCAGACCACATTCCCATAATCCTTGCCCCCATCTTAGTCAAGTTTAAATGGATTTAAAATCAATTTAATTACACTTGATGTTTACCAGCTATTTTTATTTGAGACTTGGAGTACACCCCATTACACAAAGATAAGCTTTCTCAAATAAATTCCTTAAGCTCAAATGCTTCATTCCACCTTTTTAATTCAACTGAAGTTTCTTAAAAAGAAAAGAAAAATCTTGAGTAGTTATTGGCTGGTTATCAGAATTGACAGGAAAATAAACTGTACATGTATATTACCAATTTTAAGAATTTTCTAAAGAGGACTAGAAAATTAAAAATCCCTAAATAGTATTAATTATTACTTTTTAAAGGGGGGACAATTTCATGTTGCATTGTGCAATTATGCTGTAAAATGCCTTTTCCCATGAAGAGATGTTCTCTTCCACAGCATAAAGCCTCAAGCAAAACATGTCTGTAGCTTTAAACTAGGGCACATACTCCAAACAATTGCAGAGTTATACATTGTTGCTCATGACCTGCGTACTAAAATATGTACACCAGCACAACCTGCTATTTAAAATTAATGTTATGCATGTATCTGCTATTTTTCTTTCTTGTAATGTCTTCTGGCTTTTATCATCAAGATGTTATCAGTATCTTAAATCCAGTCTTTTGCAAGTGTCTTTTCAAAAACACCCTGAAGTAAGTAAGTGAGCTGCTTTCTGGGGGCGTTTCCCATGCCTATGCTTAGAGGCAGAAAAAGCAAAAGACAACCAAAAATGAGAGTACAAAAAAACCTTGGGCATGAAAAATAAACACATTGTCAGGATTAAAAAATACCCCATACCAACAACAAACCCAAAAAAACAAAACAAAAACACCACCAACTTTTCTAAAGCAGAAATACTTTCCTCCCATACTGCTATCATAACTAATCCAGAAATCTTTCCAAAATGAATAAAAGACTTGAAAACCAAGCATAAGATCTATTCAGGCAAGTCAAGGAAGTACAAAGTGATATGAATGAAGGCTTCAAGGTATCCTCTTGAGATGCTTCTGTCAGACACAGAAATATTTGTCCTGAATTTCTGGCTCTATCATTTCAGGTTGTTATTTACCATATTGCAAAATACAAGTCACTTAAATACACAAGAAGCTGAGTCACGGAGAAACTAGATTACATCTGAAAATAGAAACAGACGTTTGCAATATATTGAGTTTTCAGGAATTTCAAGGCTGGACAAGACAGGGATGGGAGATGAAGAGTCAAAATGAGTGCAGTGATTTGTCTTTTACTGTAATAGCCTTGTGGATAATGATCAAATTCTGTTGGCTTAAAATTTTTGGATAAATGAAATATTCTCTTTTTGCTTAACCTTCTTCATGACTGTTAAGAGACAAAACTGGTTTTTCACTACCTTCTGATTATAGGATTTAACAAATCACCTGAAAAAGAGAATATATTGGGAAGGTAAGGGGTAACAAGAAATTGGGAGAAACACAAATTTTGGAAATAGACCCAGAGTTTTCCTAGTCATATTTTCTTCTTGAAACCTTTAATTAAGTAGCAAATAGGTCATCATATTCATGAAGGGAAAGGACCAGCTTTCTTAAGGCTTACATCGGTAACACCTTGTATTATAAAAAGAGGTTCCAAAATTCTAGCTTGTCTCTGAATTAAATCCTAAACTAGGCCTATATAAAGTGGATGTTTGGGAGAGCAGTTTACAAGCAGAAGGTAACAGAAAAAGTTCCTTCAGACTCACAGACAGAGAACAAGCTCAGTGAGGATTTTGAAGATGGCTACAGACTGATGAATAAATAGCCCAGAGGGAAGCTCACATGATTACACTGGATTGATGAAAATTTTCGCAGATTCACAGGATATTTTAAAGTACTTTAACCTGCTTTTGGCAGAGTCTTACTAACAAACATAAACAAGAAAATCCTAAACTAAAGTTAAATCAGCACCTGCACCTCTAAACTGTATTTAAATGATGTCCCTCAAGAGTCAGTACTTTCTTCTGCAAAAGAACTTCAAGCTTGCTACAATGCTGCTGGGCTTACAGATTAAAGTCTAATAAAAGAAAGGAGTGGAAAAAGCTGTTAAAAAATGCTTCAGGGAGAAAGAAAACCAGATCCCAAACCAACCAACCCAAAAACCCTACGAACACTCACCACCTGCTGCCATACTGAAATACTCCAACCATGTACCTGAGTCAGTTTGGTTTGCTGGGTGCCAAATGCTGGAGCCTTTACCCAGCCCCTAGATCTGGCTTTGTTGAATACTGCAGTGCTAGGCGTGCACTGATGTTGGTATTCAAGCTACCTAGATCAAAGCTAACAAAATATATATGGGTCTAAGATGTAGCCACCCTGCAATATTCTATATACTTGCAACAGGCCATGGAAAATTGTGACAAAAGTTACTGAGGGACACTTCAGAATATTTTAACAATTTCTAAAAAAATGTATCGATCTTTCAAAAGAGCTGTCATTTGTCAGACCAAAAGGAGTTTGATTACAGCAGTAATTAAAGCACTGATGTTAAGTATTAAGGGATCAACAGATCACTTTAGAGCAGAAGGCTTGTTTACAGTATGCTTGTATTTTCAGAGATGACTCCCAATCTAAGAATCATGGCTCAACTTAGAGGAGAGTCACAAAAAGAGAGAACTGTAACTCAGTTCCTGAATGCTTGAAATAAAGAATACCAACGGAAAGGGAGTTAGATCGCCACAACCACTCCCTTTTCCTATGTTTAAACATAGTACTCTGTCTGTTACATATCTATCCATGCTGAAGAGGGAGTTCCTAACCCAAAACGTCTGTCTGGTTACAGTTTGCTGTATCCGGTTTTTCCAGATTTCTGATCAGTGACTATTGTAACCCCTTTCATATTCAACATTCATCTTCTCAGACAAGCTTGACAAGTATGTATTTCAACAACAGCTATGATTATAGGTTTCATGTATGTCACAGGGATGCATACTGTACATACCTCTTGTGCTAGTTCTTGTGCATTGGAGCTGAGAGGATATGGAGGACTGGCTTTGTTCATGTGCACAGTCACAGCGTTGTGGATCTTAAATGCATTCTGAAAATCACTATTTTGAACAAGCTGTAAAATGAGCGAGATATCCTCTTGACTCTGAGGGTCTACCAAAACGTGCTGGATATGCTTAAGGGAATTTAACAGTTCTTCCACTTCTAGGTAAGAAATAACAAAATACAAGTAAGATATGAGTTAACAAGAATGATAACTAAGTAATATTTATATTAAGAGTTATAAAAAACTTTTTTACTGTTCAGTTTTTAAACCAGCAGTGATATGTGCAAGTTTATTAGTTATTCATTATTACAACATTTTTGTAGCAGAATGTAACTGAATTAAAAGAGTAAAGAAAAAAATAAAAGAGAAAAAAAAAAGACCCCAAGTCAGTGAGAGCAGTAAGACTTTACTGCTAAGCTTATCTTGATGCACTGAATATTTGCTGATACCTTGGTTCACATTTCTGTGTGTATCTACCATCTGTGGTATACATTTATGTATCTCAACTATATATTGCTTACTTATGAAGGAATGCTTGATAAGTAAACGGCACTCAATTTATAAACAAAATTATATTCAGTCTTAGCACATTAAAATAAAACAGATGAAAAAACACCGTCTATGAACATCTATGAAAGTTGTCTACAGCAAAAGGAAGTCCACATCTTTTACCTACACGAACAGGAGTTCTGCTTGGACAGTAAAATATTTTAACACTTTAATAAACAGTTTCTGCATGTTTGCGTAATACTATACATGAACCACATTCTTGAGTTTCAAGAATGGATGTTATACAAGTACTTTTTGAAGACTTCTATATTATTTTAAGCTAAACCAAATTTCTGCTAAACAGGTCACTTCTAAAAATTAAGTACTTGAGAAACCACCTAAAACAAGGAATATGAATCAAACCCAGGCAAGAAATTCCAAAGCAGACAAAAAACAATGCATGTTTTGAACCTGAAATACCATACATATTTTTACACATTATCTGAAAAAATCTGTTAAGCCACAAGAAGCTGGTCAGCTATCTTACATTTTAAAAAATTCAAGTAAACTAGAACTTTTGAACCCTGGTATTTAAAAAAAATGAACAATAAAGAAAATCCCACATTTCAAAACTATCAGTTGACACTGATACCAAAATACCAGCTTTCAGAATAATTTTGAAGTTTTAACAACCTTCGTTTATTCGTTGTGAGCTAGTAAAATCAGGAACACTATCAAGACAGCAGTTAAATTGCATTTTTACATGAAAAATCACAGTAGATACTGATCACTAACATGGATACATCCGTCAAGAAGCTTCCCTTACATATTTTAACCACAAATTCATCACTATGCTGAAGAAAAGCCTATACCCAAAATCTCTGAGCACAACATCAAAAAACTGTTGATAAATGGGCACAGGAAAACCATAAAGCCTAATAAAATATGCATTTCTAACAAGTTTGTTTTAATTTTGGACAAACCATATCTACATACAAGCTGTCAAGTCTGAGTTCACATGTTAAGTCTTCTGTATTATAAAAGGAAACAAACAAAGCCAGGGCTACTACTCTTGTACTTTACTATCTGCAGAACAATAAAAAAATGTCATAAAAAAGCCCTCCAAAAACCATTTCATACATGCTAAAAACATCCTACCCAGCAAAGGACTTCTTCCTGTAACCACCAAGGAAACAAAGGGCAGTAGGATAAAAGCTGCACACAAAGCCTGGATACTGGATGTGCAGGATATTCCACTGCTGATATCCAGCACAGCTCACAACACTAATTACAGCAGCCAATATCTCACTAGGAAACTGTATACACAATATACTGCTTATCACACTGGGAGAAATGCCATTTGGAGAGAAGTCTAAGGAACACTTCACAAGTGACAGCATTTGCTAAATAGGACGTTGTCAGCTGGCAAAATTCTCATCTAATGGAGAATGCACAGTACTCAAGTATCTCTTCAACCCTTTCTCCCAAGTCTGAGGAAGTGCACTATTGTCAAGAATAATGAAAAATGTGAATGAAACAAATGTTATTGTATAGCTCCTACTGACACCCGCTTGGTTAAAAAACATACTAACTCACAGTTCTGCTATTTTTTACAGTTATTGGATTAAAAAAGCAGTAAGATATTAGAGAAGAACCTCACTTCTTTATCTCTTCCTATGCGTTAATTATTTTACTCCATTATTTCTGAGATTTCAAATACACACACAATTCTAATACAAGTTGCATGTAAGATATGAATTCATACAGACATCAGCAGATAGAAGTTCAAAAGACATCTTACTCTGTATCTATAACAAAGACATCTTGTTCCTAGATCTCTTTATATAGTCTCTTCTTAGCCCTTTGCTAGTTCCTTCTGTGTTGCCCCTTATAACAACTGCAGCACTCTCTTCCCTATATAATTCCCTTCTATACTGAGATTTCATCCGCTGGATATCAAAGCTTCACACTAAGTGATTTCCCCCACCACAAAATAGCAAACAAATACCCACCTCAACACAATCATAAACCAGAAATAAAGCTTCAAAGGAGTGAATTGAAATACTCCTTAAAGGGTAACAGTTTCCTAGTAATTTGCTTAATAAAAAACCATACACATAAAACCACACACAAATCTGGCTTTATGCATACCTAATTCTCTCTTGGTCCTGCTTCTGAAGTCTAAATCACAGATGAGATTTCAGTGCAGGGTTTGGTTTTCTTTTTTTTGTTGGTTTTGTCTTTTGAAAGTAACAATAAGAAAAAAAAACCACCAGGTACCAAAAGACTCCAGATATTTCCTATTAAAAGGGCTGTCTTGAAGAAGAAAAAAAAAAGTTCAGTAAGGCAAATATCTGCATTTACTCACAGAAAAGTCAGGGTTCTTTTGCGGAACAAGTCCATTTTGTAATTGCAGATCAATAAGCAATCAAATACTGGGTTTTGTCAAGATGTCTTTTAAAAGAAGTGCTGCAGCCTTTTTCCATTAGACTATGAAACGGCTGGAATGTGACTGAGCACTGTGAGATACACACATTAATCAAAAAACTGCCAGGGCAAAAGTATGCAACTGCAGGGGAGGACGTGCAGTCACAGCTTAACATGCTAGATTAGAAAATGAAGAAAAGAAAATAGATGTTTTTTATCACCTTAAAAAAAAAATTAAGAAGAGCAAACCCAAGAAGATAGGCTTTATTATATGTCAGCACCAATGTCTTAATCCCCAAACTTTTCTGTAGAGTAACCCATGTGCTGGTACTAGCACTTTAATACTTCAAATAGAACTTGAATCACATGGCTAGGAAAAGTAGTTTTGGATAAAACAATATTTCAGAAAGTTTATTTATAACATGTTTAAAAATAAGTCTTAGCCAAGGCATAAAAGCAAAAAAACAGCAGTTTTTTAAATTTAAAAAAAACCAACCAAAACATCACTGTAGCCAGGAAGAGTTTACTTCAGAAATGCTTACTTCCATGAAATGTCAGTCACTTATTTAACTAAATTAGCTGAATGAACTGCAGAAAACCAAAAAAAGTCTGTATTTTATGGAAGCATATTGCCGTGAAAAAGCCAGTAAATACTTATATGCACATGTGCTAGGTGCAGAGACTATTATTTCCACTTAAACAGCTGTCTAAATCATATACTGTTTTGATAACAAACATGCCCTTTAAAATTCTTTTGGTTAAGTCTCCAGTTTGATTTTTATATATAAACTCCAGCTTATTTAATCTAGTCTGATTTCTTTTATGATGATAGAAACATCTGGCAAGGATCTGCCAGATTAGACACTCATAAAACATTCTCCAAACTAAAAATACAGACACAGGTCAATATTCTTACTTAAAAGATGTATCTTCAGGAGAAGCTCTATGGATCAACACACATACAAAAAAGCAAATTAAAATCAGTATTTAAAAAATACCAAAGAAGGATAGTTTAATATCTCTGTAGTTCACTAGCATCTGTCCAGGTTTATTTGGGGTTTTCCTAACTAATCTCAGATTTGTGAATGTGACTGAGCACTTAAACCTGGATGGTAAAAGTAGAGAGAGAAGAGCAAGATGTTGTGTTACAAATGTTAGATTAACCCAGAAAGTGGAAAAAAGACATGCTTAAAAGCAGAAGATTTTTTTTTAAGAGTTCAACTTACTGCAGAAGCATTTCACTGAATTTAATTTTTTGACAACACTAATGACTGAATACAGAATCTTTAGGGATTATACAGGTTAAAAACCACAGTATTTTATTTAGAACTGTTTTTTCCTATGTTAGCAACAATTCAAAGTCATAGTTGTGTATAATCAAAAGTGCTACTCTTAATCACAGAATCACATAGTGGGTAAGGTTGGAAGGGACCACAGTGGTCACCTGGTCTAATCTCCCTGTTGATCAGGGTCATCCTAAAGCACATTGCACAAGATTGCATCCAAACAATTCCTGAGTGCCTCATCAGGGAGACTCCACAATCTCTCTGAGCAATGTGTTCCAGTGCTCCATCACCTGCACAGTAAAGAAGCTCTTCCTCATGTCCAGGTGGAACTTCCTGTGCATGAGTTTCTGCCCATTGACTCTTGTCCTATTGCTTGGCATCACCAAGAGGAGCCTGGCTCCATCCTCTGACACGCTCCCTTCAGACACTGACATCGATGAGGTCCTCTCTCAGTTCTTGAGAGTCCCTTCTTGAAGCTGAGCAGGCACAGCTCCCTCAGCCTCTTCTCACAAGAGATGCTGTCTTGCTGCCTTTCACTGGACCCGCTCCAGAATCTCCCTGTCTCTGGTACTGAGGAGCCCAGAACTGGACACAGCACTCCAGGTGAGGCTCAGCAGGGCTGAGCAGAGGGGCAGGACCTCCCTTGACCTGCTGGCCATGCTCTTCCTAACACAGCGCAGGATCCCATTGTCCTTCTTGCCCACAAGGGCATCGCTGGCTCATGGAATGCTGAACTATAAATCCTCTCTTCTTAAAACTTAAGTTTACTGATCCGAATGACAAGACTCAAACTTTGATTACAAAAGTGGACAAAGTCAGCTAGTCATTTTTCTTCAAGATGCACCTTATACCATGTATTATTTCCTAATTTACCTCTTCCCACACACACCTCTATCATCTTCTTGTCCCCAGTGTTTGGCATTTCTCTTCTTACACCCAGTATTCAAAGAATCTTAGCTTCCATTCAATATCAATTTCCCATCTTCTATTCTTGCCAAGCCAAAATTAATTTCCTCCTTATAGCTTTTCACAAATACTTTGACAATCCCTCAGCTTCTCCTACAGCTGGATTCCCCTTCTGAATTCCTCACTGAGAGATTTTAAAACCCGCCTTTCATCATCACAGTAATTTCTTCACTGTTATTTCTCCCGTTGAAACAGCTTCAGTCTACACCAGCTTCTAGATGCTTCTCAAGTATGTCAGACTATGTATGTTATTCACTTCTCATCCCTACTAGCTTCCATGGCTAGCTGCTTTGCCCATTGATTTGAACCAATCCTCCCTCCATGTCAGCACCTCCAACATGAAACCTAGCCCCAGCTTTCTAATTCCAAGTAACTCTTTTCTCCCTTCTCTAGTTTCAATTTCCAATTCCTCCAGCAGTTTTCACAGCTTTTGGCCACTGTGGGTAAGCAAATCCCAGCTGAAGACACTTTTACAGTGTGACATCCATTTTTGTATCTTCTGCTTTTTGTTTCCTCACAATCAAATACCTCACACTTCATAAAAGGTAACTACAGAATCTGCTTCTTACAAAAGGATCTCTCAGCTGACAAGCCACGCACTAAAAAAGCTATGCCAACCTTGTTTGTAACTGACTGCTCTCCACAGGAGGCTGAACAGGATGACTTCCTGTTGACCCTTTCAATCTAAATTTTCCTGAAGAGGGATTTGTACAATAAGGATTACCAGAGGTTATGGAGCAGAGACATATCTTTAGCAGAATTGCTGCTCAGGTACACAAATACTAGAAATTAAGTAAAAAAGAAGAAATTAGCGATTTCATAGCTATTTTTCACTCTATTCTCAACTACCAGCCAGTAGGGAAAAAAAAGATCAAGTGCAGATCAAGTGCAGCCCAGAAAAAAAGGCTGCCTTTTTAAAGCAATCTGGATCTCTGAACAGGTATGGATTTGGAAATCTGAACTAGACTCTCACAGATTCCCAGGGCATCTTTTTCACTCCAATGAGATGCCACATTTTATTTTAAATACTTCTGTTTGAAAAAAAGGTTAGAAATGTTATCTAAACCAGCGTAGTTAAAACAATGACAACTATGAAGCAAAAAATTTCAGCATCCATTTCTTAAAAAATTAACATTACATTTTCATCAACGCCTAAGCAGATTTTCATTATCAACACCAATACTTTTAAGGGATGTATTGGCATGACATTAATATTAGGTGGCAATAGATAATGCAAGACAGAAGGGGAAAAAGCACTAGCATGTTTTTCCTGAAATTATTAAAAGTGTTTTCATTTTAAATTACAATCTGTGCTTATTCATTCCTTATTCTGGTCTACACTTCATTAAACATCATAAAATTGGGTATTACTTATATGGTATTCCCCAGCCTTAAGAAGACAGAGACATTGACTGAATTAGCTATTATCCACAAGTTATTGAACTGCTCCCCAAATGGATGCGTTTTGAAAAGCCACTTGCTGAGGCGCATAACATGATGCTCGGCTAAATAAAAATACCCCAAACCATCACAAATCTAAAGGACCAGAAGACCTGAAATCTGTTTATGAAAAATTAACTAAATTAGGTTTTCAGTAGCCTACAAAAGCATTAATATCAAATAAATCTTCTCTGTTAGCCCATTCACTGCATTTTACCTACCTAGTGTTTTCACAGTGTAATGAGGACTCTCCAAAACAATCCCTTCTTCTGTGTCAAATATTGGATTATCTATTCCAGTTTTAGGAGGAATTTGTGCTAGTTTCTTTAGCCTCATGGAAGCAGTAAGGTCCAGTTCTTGTTTCCTTCCCTCTTCTTCTCGCCTGCGCCTCATGTCCTCCTGCTGCTGACGGATTCGCTCCAGCTGAGCACTGCGCCGCATGGGCATCATCCTGGAGCCCAGGTCCCCAGGGCAATCAACAGCCATTTCTCTGTGCTTCTGAGAGTCCTCAGGAGACACAAGATCCACATTCTTTGCTTCATTGTCAGAATCTTCTGTGATATGTCCATTCATATGAGAAGTTGTCATGATTATTTGTAATTATGCTTATTCTCTTCAAACCAAAATGCTGCTACTAGGCCAGTTTGTGTTACGATATTGTGTAAAATCCATTATAAATTCAAAAATATTTCCCTTCCATCACAAGACGCTTGAAGGGGCATCCAGGAGGAAAATCTAATGATAGATATTCAAAAGAAAATAAATTAGTGAGTATGTGGACCAGTAAGAAAACACCTAAGGTCCCCAGCCATCAGAACAATATAACTTTGCATACAAATTTACGTAGTGGCTCTATCCCTACTAAGAACTACAGAATACTCACAAATCTTTTCCCATATTTTGGCAGACTTCAGGTGCAAAGTTAGAAAAGGAGCACTGCTCAAACTAGTATTAAAATCTCTTGTATTCCCCAGTGAAAACCATAGTGATTTTGTACTTAACGCAATTGCAAATAAGCAGTTTTCCAAGAGTTCTCACGCAAGTTTTAATTTGTACCTTTGTTCTTAAAAATTCCAACACAAACCATGCTTACAATCCTACAAACACTAAATATGAAAAACTTGTTATAAATAACATGCTCATGAGAAGCTGAGTATGCTAAACACAAGTAAAGATATTTGCATATACTGCTTATAAAATGAGGCATTTTATGTAAACATTGCTTCCTGGATTCAGAGAAGACAGAGTTCATCCAAAAGATACTATCTAAAGAAGACAGGAGGTGCACTTACACAATCCCAAGTACAGATAAAGGATAAGGGTTTGGACAATTCTGGTTAGCAGCTACTCTTAATACTTCCTAGAGGTAGGCATTAAAGCAGGAAGGATTAAATACAAGAGTTAAAATCCTTGTGTGGGAGTACAGACATACAGATTTGACAGAGAATAATAATTAATTTCCACAGTCAAGTATGACATTCCACTACACTATACACACCTTAATCTAGTTTCTTTTTCCTGATGATTCAGGTTTAGGTGTCCTGATAAATATAACCATTCACATCTTAAATACAATATATGTAACATTGCCTTTCTGTCAGTGATACGTTATCTGCCATCTATCCAATTAAAAGATCATAAAACTAACAAACATTTGCATATAATGTTAGAAATACACTTAATTTTTCAAGTTACATTTAATCTTTTTTTTACTGAAAGGAAAAAATACGAAATATCTCTAAGATTTATTGCACACTGGAAGCACCAAGACAAGAAAAAACCCCCAAAAACCAAAACCCCAAATCACCAACATTCTTACACCAAATGTTTGTGTTTGGAGGAGGAAGGAAAGGATGTTTATGCTGTAATTAAGTTGAAAATTAAATATCTATGGTTCTGTTTGGGAGGAGCAGCGATAGAAACTCCTACACAAGTTTTTGCCAGCTTGCAATTCTAAATACATAGAGCTTTTCATTTTCATGAGGAGTAGAACACAGCATACAGCAACAACAAAATTATTTCCTTTACTTGTTTCCTCTCTAGCCTCTGCTACTAAAATCTTCCCGAGAAGAAAATTAAATTAAAGCATTTCTGTGGTAGTAAATTTTTTCTCCCCTTAAAAACACTTAATTACACTCCACTGATAGGCTCAACATTCACACATTCAGGGAAAAAAAAACTAGGCAAAAAAAGCCTACAAAAAACTGCATGTGCTCCACAATTACTCAGTGCTTGTAAAGCTGTCAGTTAGTGCCCAACTTAGAAAAGCTTTTCAAAGAACAGGGACACAGAATCAGCATTTAGACAGGGTCACATAAAGCACCACTTCAAAAAGATATTCTCTGAAATTCAGAGAAGGGTGGATAAAAATTTAGCAAAATGATCCTCAGAAAGCTACACTTCCCCTTCTGAAAAGGCAGCTTCTCTGTACAGAAATACCAATGCCCAAAGAGGAAGCCTCATTAGGAACAATAAAATTACAAAGACTACTGTTTTAACTGTGGATGGAAGATAATTCAAATTCTTTTTAATTCAAGTTGTGTTGGCCATAGTTTGTCTATAAACATTGAGCCTTTTCAAAGCTACATTCATCTCTTTCCAACTCTGACAAGCTGAAAGAAGACTCACATTCCTGAGACTATAGGGTACAACCAACAGGTGCTGAAACAATGAATAAGGTGCTGAGGGATTGAATCATATACATTTAATAAGCACCAAAAAAGTCAGAAACAGGGTGTGAGGACCTGCAAGAAGCAAAACACAATTTTACACTCAATCATTTGCAAGCTAAGTGACGTCACACTCTAGTGAATTTTAATCCAAAAGAATTATCAGAAAATTGAGTTGATGGCCAATGATTAAAAACTGGTCAGGAATATTTACAGTGGGATTAGCTACATATCCTCCATCAAATTTCAAGTGCCAGCTACAAAAATGGCACACCAAAAACTCATATCTGTATGTAGAGTGAGAAGATTCAAAATCTCTTTAGTAATGTGAACTGAAGACAAGAAACAAAAATAAAGTCTGAAGTAACAGGCAACCTTTATACATTTTCAGTATAAACTGCATACAAGCCACAAAGGCTTATAAATTCCTTGAAAAGGGTACCAAGATATTTAAGTCACCTGTGATAATAGCTGCCTACTTTCAGTATTCAAGATATAAGTCAATCAAGTAAAAAAGAAGAAAAGCCACAGAAAATCAGAGCTCTCTTGCAGTCACACTGTAACAGCGACAGTCAGAAAACCACAATGACAATTTAAGAGTTTTGGAATTTTAAATAAAAAGTATTTCTGGTGTCCCAGAAAGCTAGATATTTCTAAAACCAGCAATAAACAGTACAGCAAAAGAATCATGCTCAGATTATACATATATCATCAAAAGATTATACAAAATATCATGTTATCAGCCAACCTAAAATTTGACCTTATGGAAACATCAAACCAAACACACAAAACCCTGACCCTTAGATAAAACTAGCTGGTAATCCATAAAAACACAGGCATGCTGTAAGTCTGGAATGCTGAACAACTTCCTCTAATCAAAGAATTTCTGATAATGGGTGACCCCTTCCAAACCCAAGCCACTCTCCTCCTTCCTGTTGTCTCAGGTCTGCATCAGACATCACAAATCCTCATCTCCAACTGTTTTGGAAAAATGCTATTGCCCAACTGCAACAAATGAAATAAACACGTAAGGGAAAAAAAAACAGATCAGCTCTCAAGTCCCTCTCCACAATGGTCTAAGGATGCAAAATGTAAAGTATTGCACTGATAAAATCTTTAATTTTGTTCTCAAATTAAGGTGTGGTATAGCCAAGGTTAAAAGTAAGAGTCAGCTTAAGGGAGGTACAAGGAGCACGAAGTTTTATTTTAACCAATATGGATTGCATCAAAAGTCTCAAGATGAATAATCTCAGAAACTGTTCTCTTGGTTTTTCTTTCTGAGCATTTCTTTAGCAATTTTAAAAATTCCATGACAGCAACAATAAGGGAAGGTTGTTACGCCAAGTCTGTCCTCTGCAAATTGTGGATTATCCAATAAAACAGATTTTCAGCCCAAGAGAAGCTTATTTCACCAAATTAATATTTAGTTCTATGGAGGAAAATTTGCAGACTTACTTAATAACACTTAATTTTTACCACTTCACATGTACAATCTATATAATAACATTCATAATTAAGAGAATTCCTTTCCACTTCAGAACTTGGTAGTAGCAGTTCCGATACTTTCTAGATATGTACAAGTATCTGTTACACAGCTTGACTGCTCAAAGTTCAACAGGGTTAAATCATGGCTTTGACCATCTTGCTTTGAACTGACGATACCTAACCAGGGAATCTTAGTGTTTCTACATGACATGAAGAGCTTTCCAAAACACAGTGGATTTATGACTCTCCCGTGCAACTTCGTATCACAAGTCTTACCAACACAGTCCTGGAGGGTGTATGTGAAAGTCTCTTCTTCACAGCTTACTTTTAGTTTTGGCCTTCAGAGGAAGGTTTCTAAAAACTGATAATGTTAGTACAGCACTTCATTCACTCTGGTCATCATCAGGCATCACATAAAATACTAACTGGGAAGCAATTATGAACAGCAAACAAATAATATTTCTGATGCAAGTTCATACCAGTAAAACTAAAGAAAAAACAAATAATTTCTTGGTAACTATACTTACTATTCTCAAAAAATACAGTAATTTTACAAGCCACCATTCTTCATACAGCTAACAATGTCAGGCCTCTATCTTTTTAAATATCCTGAATACACTAAACAAAGCATAGACCCCAAAGCTCTGTAAAAGAATAAGCATAGACCCCCAAAAGCTCTGTAAAAGAATAAGCATACATAAATGTACAGTAATTTCACAATTATAAGCCTCAACTGAATATAAGCTGCACTTTTTTTTT
>VRYO01001269.1:17856074-17873512 GCA_009812075.1 Sialia sialis | reverse complement strand
CTTACTGCTGATCCAAACTGAGCCATCAACACAGAATCATAAATGACATTTCAGTAGAAAGAAGTGCACAGTTGTGATATTATTACATTGTTGTAGTATTGTTTAGTTAATATTTTTGAGTTATTCCAGTTCTTCAGTCCCCTGCTTTTTGAAACCAAACCAAGCAAAAAGCAGCTCTTTACAATCTTATAGCCCAGTGCAACATGGCATCTAGTTGAGATAATTCACCACATTTTTATAGGACAAATTTCAGTAAAGGCATCCCAGGGAATGGTAGGAACTGACAAAGTAAATGCCTCTTGTCCTTCCTCTCAAAAGAAAGAGAAGCAATGTTATCCAACACACAGAATCTTTGCTTCCTTCCCAGTTTTGCCCATCTTGCCTATTCAGAGAAAACAGATTGAGAGACTCATGTTTGAAGGTCTGCAGAAGGAAAGAATGCAAGAAGATAAACAAGGGGCCAAAAAAGCATGCTCAGAAATTTATATCCACATTAAATCGGGAAGATCTATGGAAAAACAATATATCATGACTCTTCAAAATTGATCCTAACACTAATCCCTAATAGCAATAAGTAGTTGTCTAAATAAAATAGACATAAAAATAACATTTAACCTAAAAATAACTTCATTAGTTATAAGCCAAACAAACAACTCTTCACTGCTGCTTCAAAATACATTAGTAGATGCTGGATTCTCTTTTTTCAGTCAAGAAAACATAGCTCTCCATTGCACTTCCTTTTGACTTCTCCTTACTCCAAATTTAACAAAAACCTAAAGAAATGAATGACCTACAAAATATGCAAAAAATAATCAGACTTTAGTTTAACAGCTCTTTGCCTTTTATCTTAAATTCATCCTCAGTATTTCTTTGGGAAGGAAGTGCAAGTGACATTTACTTTTTTGATTCCCAGGTATTCTTGGAATGCACTTTCAGTTCTTACTATTTACATCTTGTTTGATGAGCTAATGAAGAAATAAGAAATCTCAGTAAGCTGAAAAGCAGAAAAGTGTCTACTGACTGTAGAATCCTGAAATTGCCGCTCCCTTCTTTCCACTGAAGCCAAGTAACTTGCCTCTTCAGAGTTCTAGTTAGCTTTCATTATATCAGCTTCAAGCAATACACCTCACCAGGAAGTGGTTGATAACAACAGTTAATGTCTTGAGAGAAGATCACAACACACACTAAGCTAATATTATCTGAACAGGAAAGAATTAAATTAATAATTCCATTGAAAGAGTCTACCAATCTAACAAAAACTGATGCTCAAATGGATTTTTAGTGCTGTTTATACTCTTAAAAAATTAATCGTGAAACAGACTATTCCACTTGTCAAAAACAAAACCAGCACCATGGGGCTCACAAGTCATTTTAGTTAGTAAGGCCAAGAAGACAATGCTGAGCGGATCAGCTTTTACCGCACTTTACACTAAGACACTCTGCTAATTCCTGCTTGTAAGTAATTAGGTTACTAATTTAGAACATACCTTGATTACTGAAACAAAATTAAACAGTAAGAGATTTTTTATGTTGGTTTTAACTCCTGTACAACAACAATCACCACCTTTAAATACATATATCCTGTTCCATTTTAAATTAATATCTTTCTCTCCTGCACTTGGGGACTTTTAGTACCATTCAAACAAAATGTAAATGTCCCTGCATAGTGGCACTAAGCAATTCCATCACCACTTGATCCTACAGGAACTGATTCTGTGAAAGCATGTGACATCCACTAATGCTACAGTGTCCCAGTAAAGAAGGACTAAGTTTCTCTGCTGACATCACATGGCCTTTCAGACATTGGGAAGAAGAGATTTGTTCTCTGAAAACAATGATTTACATTTGTAAGAAACACAATCAAAATGATACAAATGTATGAAAATCCAAGCCCTCACCTGTTTCAAATCCCGAAGCTTAACCCAAAGGCTTGAGCTTTGCTTTCAGAGATGAGAAAACATTTAGAAAATAAGACATACCTGAGAAATTAGCAACATGCTCCCTTAGCCAATACAAGACTTGCAGTATTCTACAATGCACAATGCAGTTATCTGTAACACAGTTTTTCTATAAAAGCAACTTTAATTATCTTAGCCAAGGTACACTGAATTAGCCCATAATTAACCTCTCTGAAGTTTCATTTACAGTAGTTGACAAATAAATGGCAATTTGATAAGACAAACAAGGGCGATCACAAGCTCTCAACCACAACACTGCACGAACGCTGCACAATCTGGTATTAAGGTGAGGCCTTAGTTTTATACACAAAGGCATCACATTCTAAAGAAAAGGTTGCCATGGTATCCATGATACCAAAGAATTTAACTCGGCACCACGAACACCATGCAGACAAACTTGCTTCCCATCCTAGTCTTCTCCTGTGCCTCACTAAAACCAGTTTCTAAATAAGTGATTAATAGTGAAGGCATTACCAAAGCATACAACCTCCACCGACCTTACTTGCAAAGATCCCCCCCTGTTAAGAAAATACTTGAATATTCAGGTGAGAGCTGACCCTGCTGATCTCTTTACTGCCCAAACCAAGATCAAAAGTTGGCCCCAGAAAACCTCAAAAGCTAAGTAATTTCTGTCCAGGGTGTTTTTACTGTGACATCACGCCAGTTATATTTTATCTACCTTCAGATAAACTCTTTAAAGTTTAATTCCTCTTTAATAGACATTTCATTAAACACAAGTCACTCCTGTGACACGTACAGCTAACAGCTCACATACTTTTCATAATACACTGTTCAAATGAGAAGTGACTCTTTTAGGTGCTAGCATACATTGTCCTCCTTTGAGCTCACACATTTGTACTTGGAACTCCACTCAGCACTACTGGTACCTAAATGAATACTTTTCCTGCTTCTCCTTCCTGACTTTAAAAATATACACTTATCCTTGGAAACAGACTCGGAATGCATACCAGCCACCTCCCAGCACCATCACCAGGTCAAAGAGCAGATGCTGAGGTTGCACTGGCACTTCCCAGTTATCAAAGGTTTATGGTTTTACTGAATTCAGCTTTCTAGAGAGCTTGAAGAAATCACTGAACAACTTCACACAGGACAATTCATTCTGGCTATTCAGTTGATTTAGATGCTAACATACTATTACCACACTTGAGTGCTCCTAATACCTTTTGTAAAGGACCACTTAACTGTCCTATCACTTAATAGATCCTTGCCAGAAATCATGTCTGGTTTTAAACTGCTTTACCCCCAAAAAACTCCTACATTTGAGTCTTCTGAATTATGTGTTATGGCCAAATAACCAAAAATAACCTAAAACAATTTCCCCAGAAGATGCATCCCAATACAAGAATGAAAATTATGGTTTGGTTTCTATCTTCTATTTCTTAAGAAAAGCTGTATGTTCCCAGAATTTCTATTTAACATCTATTCTTTTGTTAGACCTCTGCAGGACATGAGAAGTTTACTGTCTGTGCCGATAAATTATACCAAATTCAGACACTAAAGACCATGAGCTGTATTGTCACATGTATCAACAGTCAAGACTTTACTCTAACCATAGAAATGAAATTTTAAAAATACAACACTAGAGGCAAAAATCAAGTATTAAAAATGTTCAAACATAACCTATTAGGTATTTCTTAATCATTATTTTTCTTTAGAAAACAATTATGGCCAACCAGAACGGACAAATGATGCAACAGGCAAATCATTTAAGGAAATGCAAGAATCTGACCAGACCTATTATAACAGATAATCATCACAGGTATGCTGAAACAATTTCATTTCTATATCTAATTATTTGGTGTCTTAGAAGAAAGCGGAATTAGACCCACAAGGGAACCTAAATGTCACGCCACCTACTAGACTCCATATCCACAGATAAACAACCAAGACCTGCTCTAAAATGAAAAGGACACATTACAGGCACTGTTCAAATATCTAATACTCGAGTGGGAACTGGCTGTGTCAGAAAAAATAAACATAAAGATGAGAGATTTAAGGCTTCAAAATTTCACGCCACAATAGGGGGAAAAAAAACCCACCCCCAAGAAAAATCCCTTTCCTTTACTCTTTCAAGATTTTGTCTGTAAGAGAGAAAGCAGACCTGAATCCATATCATTATTCCGTACTTGATCAAGTCAATTCCTGGGCTACATATTCACTCCCTTCCTGACCATTGCTCCTCAAGAATCAAACCAAAACACCTGCAGGTCTGGCAATTTCCTTTTGGGAACTGGCAGCTCCCCTCAAGAATAGGTTTTGAACCCAAATCTCAACATGCTGGGTAGGTACTCAAACCACTTTGATATCTTTAAAGAAATGCAACATTACATCCTTTTTCTGCCAAAAGACAAGTGAGCAACATTAGGTCTTTCTTCACTGAATTGGGGCATTCCTTTTAGAAGTGTGCATTATTGATGGTATCTGTGTTTGCTTTCTAATTTAACTGATGCAAGCTTGGAGAGTTACATTTTTTTCTTCCCACACAGTTATGTGTTAGTGTGAGTGTGCAATCAGACACCTCAGCATTACAAAACAAGTCTTTACCAACAGACATATACAGCCGATCACATCCCGTTTAAAAAAAACCCACAAACGCTAAAAGCTTACTGTTAAATAGTCTGAGATATAAACTTAGTTATTATTTCCT
Source organism: Sialia sialis (assembly GCA_009812075.1). NCBI lineage: Eukaryota > Metazoa > Chordata > Aves > Passeriformes > Turdidae > Sialia > Sialia sialis. The sequence goes on along the minus strand of VRYO01001269.1, from coordinate 17,868,886 downwards.
TCCTTCTGCTTCATACTTCAGCTTGAACTACACTTAATATATTTTGTAGAGTTTGTCCTGGGAGAGCAGGAAAGAGGATGTGGACAAATTCCCCCTGTTGTCTGAACTGCTGTATTGAAGAATGCTCCAACGTAGATAACTGCACTAGAAATGCAATTCTGCAAGCTGACCTGATTTTCATCCACCACTTAAATAGTTTCCACCGAGTTTTCTATCATGAACATATGGCAAACCCTTTTAAACACACAAATGCCTCTCTTTGCCCATTAATAAAAGGAAAACAATAGAGCAGTATTTAATTAATATTTACAAAAAGTCGTGAGGTTTTCAAATGCATGACCCAAGGCATAATTAGTCTTCCAATACCATAATGTCGAGCATTTCTGCAAAAGTGCCCTCAGAAAGTACTTTAAAAATGTCGGTTGCTAAACATTTAAAAATTTTAAACATGGCACATGAATACAAATACAAATCCTGCTATCTAGGAAGTAGCACATTGTTTGAAATTTCAGCCTTCAGCATTCTAAATGCCTAACAATGTAAAAGGAATGCACTTCAAAGTACAAATTGGGAAAAAAAACAGTAGCTGAAACAACAGTTAAAACTATTGGCATCTGATTCAATCTTTGAAGAGACATCACAATAGCATTTGCATCTAAAAATGCTGTAGGTTTTTTAAAAGCCTGCAACTTTTAAGTATAGCAGGAGATTTTTAATTAAAACAGCAAATGAAGCATTAGGAAAATGTAATCATCTTATTACAACAAATGTAATTATTCTATTATAAACAAGGGATAACCAATGGATGCATGTGAACTTCAGACTACATTAAGTTTTCTGTGTCCATAACTCTTGTCCATAACCTCTGCACTATATTTTCAATGATTCTACATGACATACTGCTGTGGTACTGAAAGATGCCTGTCACCCCTCAAAAATCCTAAGTAACCCCTGAACATTCCTAAGCTAGATAAATTAGTCGACTGAAGAAATATTTTGATGCACATTTCTAAGTTCAGGACTTTTGAGAAGAAATTTAATAAAAGCTACGTAAAATTACAGTCTTTACTATCAGCTTGTTCCATATAGAAAAAAAAATCACCTTCCACTGTTATTCCACCCATTGCAAGGCAATATGACACACACTGTAAGAGTGCAAACTCTGAAAAAAATACTTAAAGAGTTCAGTGATCATGGACTAACATTTAAATCTCTATTACTTTATTAACAGTAATGATAATTAAATGTAACAATCTACAACTCTGCTTCAAAATGCTGTAATATTCTTGACACCTTGTTAAAAGTGTCTACAATACTAACAATTAGTTAAGCTTTTAATATATAAAATACTTTTTTTATGCTCAGCATGTTGGAAAAGACTTTACATGTGTATAATCCAGCCAGACTCTAAAAGTGTTTGGCATTCAGATTTGTAGTAACAGCTCTAATATGACCATAAGAAAAAAATATGCACTGTGAAAGTTTGGACAACAGATTAAAATCAAGAGCTTGCAGACTCAGCTGTCTAAAGACAATACAAAGACACCTTATTTTTTCACAAATTCATGAAAAACACCTCGATCCTCAAAAAGAGACAGCCCTTTAAGGCACAGGAAACTGAACACAGAAGCAGCAAACACATAGAATATCACCATCACTCACTTGTTAGAAGTCTGACTGCAGTCAGCGATTTATCATCACGTATTTAGAATGAAAGTATTTTGCTCTATTAAGTGAGCTATGGATACAGTCCATACCAAAATAATTCCAATAGAGGTTTTATTTTTAAGATACCCTCACAGCACTAATTCATGTTCGCCTCTTCTAATACTCCTCATGAAGTTATTTTTGTGGAGCTGTCCCATGTGAGACATATAAGAATATTGTTATTTAAGACAGCCTTTGTTTATATATAAATATTCTTCAGTAAGGACAAATAGAAATTAATTTAATTTTCTCACGCGGTCTGTCTCACCAAGCTCACAGTGCCCGCGTTCTTTGTTGCCTGGCTTTAGTGTGTCCCTCACTCCCACCACACATCCTCGATCCCTCCGCTAGGAAAGCGGCAGCGCCGCAAGAGCATTTCCACTACAGCTCTTGGAAAACGGAGCCGCTCCAGCCGGGATGTGCGCTAACTACTGCTGACTGGAAAACACACTGCAAGTCGCTCACGCTCAACCTGCTTTAACTTAGCCCCGCAAAGCTTCAATACGAAGCGAAAACTTCACAGAGCAATCATTTCCAAACGCAGAGCTGCCAGAGCATCACAAGTGCACGGGAGGGGGGGGCTAAAGTTCCCTCCTCCTTGTTTAAACACGTACACAACCCACTACAAGGAGGCAGAAAAAGCACACAGCCAAGTGCGGGAGGTTTTCTTACAACTCCTGGGCCTAAGCTCCCGAGAGGCACCCCAAGAGAGGGCGGGGGCGAAGCCCCAGGAGCCGCTCTCCGGAGGCCCCCGCGCACCCCGCAGCGCCGCCGGCACCTGTAGCCGCCGCGGCCGGGGCCGCCCCGCCCGGCCGGGACCCGCGGCCAGGGTAGAGCCCGGGCCACGGCCAGCGGGTGCGGGCACCGGCGTCGAGCCCCGAGAGCCCCCGAGCCCGGCTGTGTCCCGCCGTCCCGCCCGGCCTCGGCCCGGCCGGACCCCCGGGCCTGCGCGGGCGCCGTGGCCGCGGGGAGGCTCCGGCCAGCCGAGTCTCGCGGCTCCGCGGCGGGACCTGTTGCTCGCAACGCCGGGCACAGGCGCTCCGCTCACCGTCCGTCTCCTGCCGCCGCTGACACGCTCCGGCCCGGCCGCCGGCTGAAAGTCAAAGTCTGCGGCGTCCCGCGGCGTCCCCGCGCCCAGCCCGCGGAGCCGCCCGGCCACAGCCCCCGCAGCGCTGCGCAGCCGCCGCCCAGCGCGGCCCGGCCCGGCCCCGCGCCCGGCCCCGCGCCGCCGCCCCGCCCCGCCGCGCAGGCGCGGGGCCGCCCCGGGGCTGCCTCAGCCGGGCGGGGGCTGCGGCGCTGCCCTGGAGGCCGCGGCGGCTGTCGGGGTAGCTGGGATGGGGCAGCCCTCAGGTGAAGTGCACGCGTGACACGTGGCGCTGCTCCCGTGTCTCCTTCCTTGCAGAATCACGGAATCGAGTCGGTCGGAAAAAATCGGTGAGATCATCGAGTCCAACCTATGACCGAACGCCACCTTGTCAGCTGGACCCTGGCACTGAGTGCCACGGCCAGTGTTTCCTAAAGCACCTCCACGGACGGTGACTCCACCGCCTCCCTCAGCAGTCCTATTTCAGTGCAGTCCATTCCCTCCGTCATCTCTCTACCACGGCTTTCTTTGCGGCCCCGGCGGGGCCACCACAGGAGCCCGTGCCCCGAGCGGACCTGGCTCGCCCGCCTGGCCCCTCGCTCCTTCCCGCTCGCCCGCTCCAGCTGCCGCCCCCGCCCGCTGCAGCTCTGCTGTACCAGGCCACTGCAGCCCCTTTCTCCTCCGCCTTCCCCGGCATCCACCCGTTCGTCTGCTGCTGCCGCATCCGCAGCCCAAGCTTGAATGCCTCAGCCAGGCTGGAGCGATTGTGGGGAAAAAAATATTTAATCTCATCGAGAGTCCAGTCTGCCTCTGAGAGGCTGGGGCACAGAAAGCGCCCATACACGCTCTCTGGAAGAATGAAGAAAACAGGAGGTTACAAGTAGTTTTCCCGGGTTGTTTCAGCATGCTACATTTTGACTTCGAGCTGAAAACGGCACTCACTTTCCTGGTTTTTCAGACTAGCCTGCCTGGATCATTGCTCAAGGCATTAGAAGAAATGTTCTCTGTAACCAGACTAGCAAAAGGCTTTCTTAGATAACCGAGAAGTCCTAAAGAGCTATCTACTTCAGTCCATCCCTCCTTGCTTCAGTTTTTTAACCGTATATAAATCTGCATCATTTAACTCTGTCATTCTTCACAATGAAATCCACACTTTCTGTAATGGTAGTCTATACATAATGTTTTCTTTTGCATCTGTTCTAGACACTGAGACACAAAGATTTAATTTGAGTCCTTAATAACGATCTTATGTTTTTTCTTATTGTGTGAAAAGGCATGAGACACTAAGGTATGTCCTGCCCAGTTACCTGCCAAGAGAAGTCTGAAAGCCTTTTACCATTTCACATTGTGGCTCAAACTCCCCAGGGCAGCAATACCTTCTAAGTGCCTTTAACATCTATTTCTGTTCTGACCAATAATGAGGGGCTTTGCATCAATTGAACACAGCTGGAGCACTGCAGGAAATACAGATATTAGTGGACTGCAGAATTATTTACTTGGGAAATCAAAGAGAAAGGGAAACCATGACACTGCTAATTTGTGGTTGAGTAGCACCAAGCATGGTTCTTCTCACCTTTACATGAACATGGCTCATGAAAGTTCACATGCACCTTTTCTTTTTACACCCTTTCTTTTACTTTGACAAAGGACCTAAAAGCAAAGGGTGTTTTCAAACTGTGATACATGTCTAGAAGATATGACTGCAAAATAAAAGTAGGTAGGTTCATCAGTTATGTGTTTACTGTTTAATTCTCATCCAATGTTGGGATGGTGAGACAAAGCAACAAATTCTTCTTACAGTGTCCTTCAGCTGATAGCATTTGTACTTCCTTTCCACAGAAAATCTAATTGCCTCCAATTTGCATGTTGCCCATTAGCCAGTTTTAAAACCAGGACAAGACAATTTTCCGCAATATGGTGTGTGTAAAGTAAAGGAGGATTCTCATCAATTCTAGAATTTCCATTTCTCTCCTTTACTGTGTTGTACCTGTAGCTGAACTTTTATTTTTTTGCTAGGACAGCTTACTAGACTAGGTTAAGATTGAGCTTGGGATATCTCTGGGATATATCTGCTTAAAGATCTGTTTGTTTCTTTGGTAACCAATCTCCTCCCTCTGGCTTTCAGAAACCCTAATATTAGCCCGTGCCCAGCTGGCAAATCCATTCAAATGGTACTTGAATGAGGTGTGCTTTACTAATTCTATCCACCAGATTAAAATAGTCTGTCAGGCCAAGAAGCTGTCATACCTGAAAACAATTCATGATAGAGCATGGGATCAGCAGCATTATTTGTAAAGACCCAGATAACCTTTCTGTTTTGAATCACCTTACTAGACAGCTCTTATGGTTCATTTTGCCTTGTGGGTGCTGTTTGGTGGTATGCTGAGAACACAAAAATTGCTCTGAGAAAATAAACATTTTAGCTTGAATTTGACAAAATCTTCAAATTAAAAAGAAAAGATACAGAGAAAGAAGCTGAATAGGAGGATGAGAAATGACAATGGAATGATGATTGGGAAGATCAAAGCTTTTAATCTTCCTTTGTTTTGTCTTAGCTGATTAATCTTTCATATGAGGATCTACAAAGACAGCTTTTAAAGGAAATGAGAAAATTGCTTACCAAAGTAGTGTAAAGATTTTTTTCCCCATCTCTTGTTCAAAGTTTTCAGTTATTGTCTTTAAGTAGAAAGGAACTGAAGTGAAATACCCAGGTGATACCTTTCGTGAGCTTGGATCTTTGAACATTTTAATTTTAGGCAACATTTTTTTCTATGTTTTCACTGTCTGGGATTATGGAAACATTAAAGCATGCTTGCAGCTGCTGAACCAGTGTATTTAGGCAACTTTATTTATTACAGAACTTTATTTTTAAGATTGGTGCATTCATTCCACAGACAATTTTTTTTAAACAAAGAAAATGTTCATCTTTGATGAATTGAATTTGACATGACTTAGTGTCACTGTTTGCTAGCAGAGTGCAGATATAATTGTGATCGATGTAATTCTGGCTGATTGCAATCAATGGAAAAGAGAAAAAATAAATTCTGATTCAAGCTGAGGAATCAGACTAACAGAACAAAATGTTTTCTTTGAAACCATTGCCCTCTGGAGGGGAAATGAAAAATCACCGGGGAAATGAAAAATCACCAAAGGATCAAGTAAAAATTCCTTTTAATGTCACTATTTAACTAAACCTATGCTTTTCAGTCTATGAATAGTTCTACAGACAGGTGCAAAAAAGCAATGCTGTCAGAAGAGCCTCAGTGGCCACAGCGCTTTTGTCAGTGGGTTGGAGAAGTAATCCCCATCTGTCTGCCCCATAACTCTCCTCCCCTTTATCTCTAAACTCTTTATCTCTAAACTCACCAAGCATCAGTTCTACAGCAGATGTACTTTCTCTTCTAACTCCATCTTGGATGCCTTCCAAGCTGGCGTCATCCCTCTTTATTTGCCAAATATTTTTTATGCAATCCCTAAAGCATTCTTATCTGCCTGATGCGAAACTCTGTATTCCATTCTCTTTCTTGACCTTTCTGCTGTTTGTGTGTTTGGTTAGTTCTTTTATTATCTGATTACCCTTTTCTTCTTGATCTTTTATTCTTGCACAGCTTTGAGAAATTGTGTACTCTTCTTTTTATCTCTCTACTTTCATGTCTGACGTCTATTAAAATAGACTTTTTTCCTCCTGTCTCTGAGAACTTCACAGGGATTTTTCCCTTGGCCTTCAGATATTGATAGCTTGTATCTTGGATAATCACATTTAAATGTCACCTGTAACTGAATATAAATGAAAATGAGCTCCTGCCTGCTCAGACTTTGTCTATATATTCCTGTACTGCTGGGGAAATGACAGCATCTCTCAGTGAACTTTCCAGTCTGATTTACAGCAATCTGATATCTCCTGACTACAGATCTGATGAGTGTTTTAACTCTAAGTAGACACATGCCCCAACTATCTGAAAAAATGTAACAGCAGCACTAGTCCACATGTAGGTCTGGTTGCATTCAATATCTAATGTTTTGAAGAAGAGTGCGAAACAGAAAACTCCGTAAGCCAAATTCTGCATTAAGCAAGAAAAAAAAGTAGAATTCTTGGTCTCCATAACCCAGCAACAGAAACCCTGAATTTTTAAATTAATACAGTAATCCAGTTACATTTCAACATTTTTCAATCAATTTTTCATTGCTCAGGACAACAAATATTGAGGGATCAAATGCAGTTATGTTTTCCTCCTTGGTATCACCTAGAACTTTTGCTTATTTCCTATTCAATAACCTCATTCTGCATTCACTTTCATCTGGGTAGCCAAAACATCTTCCTCTGGTTTCTAGAAGTCCTCTGCCACTCCTTATAATCCTTCAGATAAAAAATTGTACAACTCCAAGTAAGGTCATAATATTTATGAGTAGGGTCATAAACCCAGCAGAAGTTCAGCTGCTGAAAAAGGTTAATCTCCAGAAGGGTCGTCTTAAGTCTAGAGTACTACTCATCTCTCAGTGTGGGGTTTGAAGCCAGAAATAGGAATGGTTCCCAGAAGATAGGTACCCCAATAGAAGCTGGAAGTGAGATTGTTAGTGTAACGGTTTGGAGCACTAAAAAAACCCAGCCAGGCAATAAAAATTATCCTTCTTCCACTGTTTTCCCTTACTAAGTTGTACTCAAATTAGTGATTATCTTATCTGTCTCTTTGTACCTGTTTGCTGACTCTTGGTTTTCCTCTATTTGTGAAGAAATAACAAGTATGAGATAGCTGAGAGTTGTGTGAGAAAATGGGGAAGAACCAACAGAAAGAACAAAAGTTTCAACAGTTGATACCACCTAAGGAAAATAGGTCGTAAATCCTATTGAAATAAGACATTTGTGGTTTTTAGATCCTTCCCGGGTACAATTGTCTTTCCTGAAAGGCAGTATAGTACTGGTAATTATGTTAAAGACAAGGCCTTCTTATCTGATCATGCTGCAGTGTAAAGCTTGAACTTTATAAATTTATCACCCAAAAGCGTGAAACTATAGTTCACACATTCTGTAAACCTGAAATGCAGTAAATCTTTCTCTTGAATGCAAACTAGATGTACAGTAAGACATTTTTAAGATAGTGTAAAACATACACAAGCAACATCATAATTCTCCTTGTTCCCTTTCTAAGTTTTCACTGAAATACGTAATTTTGCATGCTATGCTTTATGATTCTTTTTTGGTATAGACTAGAGTTTGTGGATCCCAGTATGATAATTCTCCCCTCCTATAATTACTGACACAAGAAGATTTCTGGCTAATCTGTGCTGTACCTTTAACAACATAGATGTCTGAATACGGCATGAGGAAGAATCCCTTTCAAAATTGTTCTTTTTAAAACCTTTGCTTGAATATTCATCTGTTTTTTCAGCTTTCTTTCTGCAGATTATAAATAACATGTGGGGCAATTAACTGCCAGCCAGCATGTCTATTGTTCCCCAGCATTTGAATTGTTGCTCAAAATCTGCTTTATTTGGATCCCTAATTCTGTAAGTTTTATTGCAAATATTCTGAAACTGAGACCAACTTTTTTTTTTTTTTGTTTTTTTCATTGAGAACCATGCTCAGACAAAATCCTTTTTATGTCATTTCATCACATGCTGGTCTACTTAATACCTTTAAGAAAGCAGTAGTAGCTACACAATCACCTTTAGGAAGGACAGTGTCATTTTGATACTAACAGAATAATAATTTCCACATAACTGTGAGGAGCTACATGGATGGTCTTCATTACCCTTGGATAAATCTATAACCTGCAGTGCCAGTTCCATACTGTACCATGAATCTGCATCTTGCCAGAAAGTTGCAAAAATTGCTTTGGAATATACTGCATGAATACTGCTCTACTTTGAAATATTTCCTAAAAAGCGTAGTCAAAACCATTATGCTTGGTAGCTCTACTGCTTGCAGGATCTTCAATGACTGTCATTCTCCCAGCAGTAGTTTTTTTTTCACGGGACCTGATAGACTGTATTGGCTTGGTGAGCCAGCACTGCATACCAGTCTACTGAATCAGCTCAGTATAAGACTGTTTTGGTATGTAACCCAGCAAGCATCCATGCTGAGTTATTTTTCTTTGCTCCAGGCACAGCAATTAAGAGGTATTTTTTACTGCATTTGCAATGCGGGCAATTCGTCCTTCTTCCCACTGTTGCAGTCCCGGAAACACAATACTCTAACATTATTTATTCTTTGCAGAACTGCCTGAGAGCGTTTTAGATGGGATTCCAGTAAACCTAAGCTGAATAGTAGCTCCATTTGCATGGGGCAGCAGTCCTTTGCCACACCCTGAAAAGTCAGCACAGGATATTTTCAGTGATCCTGGTTTCTGCAGGACTATATCATGTTCAGTCAATCAGGAGAAACACAATGCCCAAGAGTAGTTATTCTGGTTTTGCTTTGCCAAATTAATGACTTCAGAACAAATGTCATGAGCTTTGTGGCCACCTTTGGTTCATTTACCACAGCAGAAAGTAAGTCTTTGTGGAAGTATTTCATTAATTCTTCAGTATTGGCTTGTCACCTTATCTTTGATTATGACATGCTTGTAATTTGGGGCAAATGCGTTTTCTTAACAACAATTCAGCTCTCAGAATTTGAAAGAGCATATCTCATTAAAGTAATTTCTCATGAGAACAATCACTCTGTGCTTGGCATCTGATCCCTATATTTTGATGGATTTAAAATTTTTCCTTAGGATAAGGTTATTTCTGATGGCCCTGCTGTTTGCATCCAGACAGGTTGTCTGAATGCAAATAAATGTATTATTGTAGTCAGTATGCAATGCTTCTCCAGACATGGTGTTTAGCTTATGACGGAGGTATTCCTAATTAAATCTTAAATTTATTGCATTCTATTATATGCAGCATATCTTGGCATGAAATCATTCATAGCTGTTACCTCTGTGTTAGCAAAATGATAATTTCTGATTATTATAAACATCTTTACTCTATAAAAGAACATTCAAAATTAGTTGCGTGAATTTACCAATATTGTACAATTTTCATCTTCTTCACTTCTAATGTGTAAGTTTAATGTGAAGACCGATGGTAAGCATCTGCACCCAGTCTGTGCATTGATGAGTATGGAAATACTGTGACCGATCTGTATTTTTGCAGCATTTAAAATTTGTTCTTGTAGCATTCAGCAGCACTTAATAAATTTTGTGTCATCCAAGTACTTACTTGAACAGAAGTACCTTGAGCAGAGAATATCCTGTTATAACCATTTTCTTTGGGACTGCCTTGTCAGTAAGTGCTACTTTACTCTGTTGATAAACAGAATCTAGACTTATGGTTTTTTTCTCCCCCCATGGAAAATAATGTTGTCATTTCCAGTTATGCTGAATGGTATTGCACTCGTCTTCACAGTATGGGTGCTATCTAGAATTTGAATTTGTCACTAGCTTCTTACAGCATTCTGGACTTGAATCTGATTACACATGAGCTGGCTTCAAAGAGTATTAAGTTAATTTATATTCTCAAGCAACTTTAGACTGGCATTTGTCTCTTCAGATATTGTGAATTATGTATGTCTTCTGTGCTCATTTGGAGAAAAGCATAATGAGTCTCGCATCTCCTATGCTTTGCTCTGCTGTGCAGAACTTATGCTTCAAAATTCCAGTATAATACTGCACATGCTGTGAACGACACAGAGATGTCCCAGTGACAGGTAGCAAGGGTAGCAGCAATTTAATGTGCTCAGATGCTAAATGATCCATAATGCAGTAAGTATGTTCTGCCAAAAATTCCCCACAGTATTCCAGTATGATAACAATCTTTGTAGCATTTAAATAATAATAAGAGTGACAACAATACCAAATCCTGTATAATGGTTTTTCATTAGTATGTTGGATTTTCAAGAGACATCTGTCTGTCCTCAGTCTACAAATGAAGAGCTGAGTTAAAAAAGGAGGAGTGATTTGCCCACATTTATAGAAGTTCAGTGGCAGAAATAGAACCTGTGTTACTAGGATATTGTGCCCACTATATGATATTTCTCTTAATAACTTGCCCCCCTGGAATGTTCTGAAAGTTGGTGGAATGAGAAGTGTGAAAGTGTAAGCCACAGTCAGGTTAATTCTAGGGTCTATTTCTTTGCCTTCTGCTGCAATCTACAAGTCCTCTCCCTAAATATTGGTTTCTAAACAAATGTAGATTCCACTACAAAAGAACCAAATCTATTGGTGCTTGTGCTTGATATGAGCTAATAAAGAGGAATACACAGTTTGTATTTCAGGAGTACTTAATGGTACTATAGTAAGAGGTTATGAATGGAATTTAAATCTGCAGTGGAAATTTTTCTTCCACGTGAACATTTTTTTCTTTGTTCCAACTGCATCTGATGTTTTATTCTTTTATTTTCTTACTAGAAACTTTCATCTGGGATATTACTTAAAGCTTGACTTACTGCCACTCTCTTGATTTCCTGGAAAGAAACACAAGTAAGCATCAGAAAACAGCACAGTAAAGTAGAAAATGAAAGCTAGAAAGAAGGACAAGGAAGCAAAAGAGAGAGTAGGATAGATAAGATGAACATAGATCAAGAATCACAAAGCAATAAAGATTGACCAGCAGGAATTGAGCTCCCTTTGGGGGAAGTTTACTAGAATTTGAGCTCTGTATTCCAAACTCCAGCCTTTTCCCAGTCTCTCCCTGACTGTTCTCCTTCAGTCACTCCTACAAGCTATCTCACCTACTCAACTCACAGCAGTAATCATTGTTAGTCTTTGCAGAACACCTGAGAGGTGTGAAAAGCCTCTGCATGACTGGCATGAGTTGTCCTGATATTGTCATACTTCTCAGCTGCCTGGGGGTATGTGAAGATCATTATTTATTCTTTACTGAAAGCTGATCAGCAGGTTGAGAAGACAACAGAGTCTGCAGCTCTAAGAAACCCAGCAAGAACACACCCTGCCTTTACCTCTATATGGCAAATTTGGGAACTGACAGAGGAATGAAGACTGGGAGACAACATGGTAAGAAATTCAAGGAAAAGAAGGGACAAAATTTAAGGAAAAGAAGGGGCACAGGAGGAAAATATGTCTTTGAAGGAAGGTACTATTTATAAAGAGGTACAGAGTAGAGCTGAAGGAGTATGAGAAGTGAGAAAAATAAAATCTAGCGCTACAGAAAATGAGTGGGAAAAATGATCAGAGAAAAAGCTGAAAACCTGTGAGCATCTGTGGAGAAGGATCAATTAGACAGAAGGAGGCAAGGACAGTAACAGATAACAATTGGAATACAATACATCAGCTATTTTTCCTTCTCTATAGAAAATATAGTGAATAAATATTACTGCAAAATTAGTATGTAAAATTGTTTATATAGGACAGAAAATGGGGACAAAACTCTTGAGGAGAAGTGATTGAAATAAATAGGCAGGTCCCCTTCCCTCAATGCAGCAAATCCAAATGCTGTGTTTGTCAAGACAGGCATTTTTTGTCTGAATGATATTGTGGTGATATATGTCTAGCAGGAAAATATCTTCAGCACTTATATTCTGATTTCTTTCCTACTTCTCATATTACAGTCTTTGCAATAAAATCACAAGAAATGCAGTATTGTAGCACTAAGTACTAGTAAAATATAATTTAGGTGTTTGGCACTATATGTCTGTCACAGATTATTTTAAAATGCAGGAAATTAATTTGAAATTAGAGTATAATTAACCTAATGCACAAATTTGTTATTTTTGATTAAATAATGCATTACTATTTGTCTCCATTTCATGTGGAGTACTAAAATAAGTTCTTGAGCATGTACTAACATATCTCCTCATAGCCCATTGCTCTCTGCATTACCCCCATTTCTAAATGAATGGATTTCAAGAGAGGAGGTGAATGAAAAAGAAAATAACAATGGGAAATTAAAAATTATTCATGTACCAAAGCATGTAGAGAGAGAAGCAACAGGCAGATAGATGTGTGGATGAAAAGATGTGAGCAAACAGAAAAATTAAGAAAACAGTTAGATGAGAACACATCATAAACTGAAGTACAGTAAT
>VRYO01001269.1:17811934-17855074 GCA_009812075.1 Sialia sialis | reverse complement strand
GAAACTACTGTACTTTTCCTGCAGGTCATGCAGATCACTTTAGGATCACCAGCTGGCAATTAGGACAATGAGCTGCACAAAGGCTGCTGTCCAGCTATAAGGGGGACCACACAGTAACAACACCAAAAAGGAGGTTGATTGAACAAGAGCTCATTCAAACTTTCATGACTTAGCATAATGGAGAAGTGTGTGAAGGAGGATCATTAAAACTTTTGTTCAAGAGACTAATTCAGTCACATGCAAAATGATGATGAGTTTAGACATAAATTAAGGAGCATCAATAAGCTAAGTAGCTTCATTTTTTGTCATTCCTTGGCAGGCATAGATAACAGTGTTTAATCACTGACAAGAAATGGAGAAATATAAACAAAGGGAACTGTGGACATTAATGAAGACTTTCTTTATGTGCCTACTTGTTCCACATGGATATTCTGTAGAGAATTGTGCACAAATACAGGATGTCAGAAAGGGTGCTAATGCTAATCCTAACAGGACTTCATGGAGAGTGATTCAAAACATGTCCACATTCTGCTCGAAACATGAGCCTGGAACTCATGCTTGAAGACCTGCAGGCATACTATCTGGAGATAAATTAAAGCTCAGACAAGAGGTTTTGGAAAGCCTTACATCACACTGGAAGGGGAGGTATGGACCAACTTTATCTCTTTGAACTGGCATACATCTGCAGCTTCCTCAACCTTTCCACCATCCTGTGTTTTATCTGTTTTGCAGTGGAGTTACAATGGCAGCCATCTGCCCAGCAAGTCAATAGCAAGGCCTTTCCAGAAGAAACCTGCCACTGAACCCTGGAAGGTGAGATATAACCATAGCAAGGATTGAGCATAGGGTATCTTCTAATAATATGGACAAACAAGGGCTCATCTATTGGCAATGAGGACATAGAAAAAATTGTTCTCAAAAAGTCACAACTCAGGAAGTTTCAGCTTCTCTTATCTATTATTAAATTAGGAATAGCAATAGGCAAGTGAGTAAATATCAGAAAAACTGTCATACCTGAAATCTCATTTTTCCCCCACTCTTTTTCTTCATTGTATTTGACCAAAAAAAAGCAGGAAAAAGGATTATGCCATTGCCAACAAACTCAGGAATAAGCCTTACCCTAATAATGTCATTATGTACCAGGCTCAGTATGAAATGGGTGCTATTTTAATCTCTTTTCTGTGTGCAGTAGAAACATGTATTGGTAAATGATGCAGTAAGCCTTGTTTTCAGGTGCAGGCACACGAGATATTTGAATGGTATGGGCTGCACTTATGTACAACACATCTGAACACAGCATACATCTGAGCATATCACCTGATACATAGATACAGCTTGAGAAATGATTGTGGTGAAGCCTTGTTCTTTGCTGTGGTGCAGATGCTCATGTAAGAGACAGTTTTCATTTCCTTCTGCCATCTAACTTCTGCTTGCCTACTTTGTGCAACACCACTGACAAAAAATCTGCTCCTTCTCTGCACAAGCCAGGGTGCATATGGCAGAGCAGGAGATACAGTAAAGACAGATTTCTGGTGCCAGGACATACTGCTGATTTTGAGCAAAAAGGAAACATTGAGTCTGCCTCACAATGTATGATTCCTTCACATAGTGGGAGTCTAATTTTAAGCTATCTGTATGCCGATCCTTCACCAAGTAGACCAGTGGCACTTCTGTCATTGAATAGTCACACACTTTTGCTTGACTGCCCATCTTTGTGAACACAAAGGGTTATTCTTGAAATGGTCTTTCAAAAGCCCTGAACATCTATCTGAGAAACAGAAGTCTGGAACTACCACCTGTGTTCTACAGTAAACCTGCAAGGGTGTTGCAATAAAATATCTTCTGAAGACAAAAATATTACACATTTTACTTTTCAAAGTCAGCAGCAGAAACTCAATATATTAGATTCATTTTCCAAACATACATACCTAGTTTTCATGTTTTCTGTGCTTTTGCTCTTGTGTTTGTGCTCCTATTTGGAAACTGAGATAAGATCTTTGCTCTCTGCCCATCCAGATTTTGACACAGGTCCCTAATAAAATCTTTCTGTCTTCTTTCAAGTAGCTGAATTAGGGATACCTGTAAGTCTCCCACATGCAGAAAAATTTCTGTCTAAACAGGAAGAGAACGGGGAAGATATAATAATACAAAAGAAAATCCAAACTTAAACCCCAGCTATAAGGAGGACCACACAGTAACATCATGTGCACAAAAAAGGGGGTTGATTGAACAAGAGCTTATTCAAACTTGCATGACTTAGCAAAATGGAGAAGTGTGTGATGGAGCATCAAAGTAGATTTTAAAGTAGAAAAGTTAGTGAGTAACAGCCAACACCTCAAGCTATTGAAGCTCTGCTGGAAGTATGACTAGAAAAAATAAGACATCTACTCAGTAAAGCAAAATAGAGATTCTAGTTCTGGATCTTGACTTTATTATATTGCGTCACTAGTGACAATGGCTGTACATGCAGGAGCTGACATTCATGTTTGGTCAGCTTATGACCAGAAGCTGGTAAAGGATCTAGTCTTTAACAACAGAAGAATGGTGTCTCTGTGGGTATAGTTGAAGCAGGAAAATATCAGCTGAGAAATTTTATAACTCCCTTACTTACTTTCTCACATTCTCTACATTCTTGTCTCTACAATGCCTTTATTCTACTGTCTTATTTCCTGAGAGTCCTATATTCCCAATCTTGCTACCAGCTTTCAGCATCTGATATAATTAAAAAAAGGTTTATTAAGCATTAGTAGTCATTTTCTATCCATATAAATGTGGTTAGCATTGGCCTGAAATGATTATTGGAGTGAGGCCAAAAGGTGTGTTTTAAATTTGTTTGTCCTGACTTTAAGGTGTCAGTGCTGAGATAAAGAGCCTGTGCAAATATGAACTCTGTAGAGGCCTAGAGAAGCTGGCTTTCATGTCAGAGTCAAAAGGTCTATTAATAAAGTCATCCTTAAAAGAAGAAAAACAGTGTGTGGAAATGGAAAATACATTTATATTTCTTATTTAATCTTCAATGAAATAATTAGCTTCTTGGTGCTAACTCACCTGGTAAGTTCTACATATTTCATGTAGGATGGCAGCTGTGAGAGTTTCCAAAGTTTGTCATACTTTCCTGTGGGAACATGGGCTTGCTGTCTGCATCACATTAGGCATTGGTGAACAGGGATTGACAGCACAGAGATCAGTGATCACACAGTTGGGTCAGTTGTGGACAAATGGGTTCTGCTTTTTGATTAACCTGAACAAAAAAAAAAAAATCTTCATCAATGCTGACATTTGCCATGAAATCTATCAGAGAATACACTACTAATAGATTTCATAGTGTTTTGGCTTGGTGGCTTAAAGTTTATCTGCTGGGCTGGTGAGGGGAGAGGGAATGTGGAATAATGAAACAGCAGTATGTATAAATGGAAAGAAGGCAAAGAAGTTGCATAAGAATAAAGGATGATTGGAAATCACTCTTCATGTGTAATTCAAAATATTAGATATCTGATTGCTGTGGTCAGAAACCTCTTGAGTACTATTACCATTAATTTGTTCTTATGTAAACATGATGAAAGAGACACTGTTCTGATGATTCACTGTCTTTGTAGCATTACTCTGATGTTAATGGTTATGAACCAGGATCCTGCTAAGTGCTGTACTAAAACAGACTGGAAGAATAGCTTAGGTAATTTATGCGTAAGACATGAAATTACAGAAAAAGAAAAAAGAGAAAATACAAGAAAGTAATAATAAGTTGATAAGTATAATCACATGATTAAGTTGATAATCAAATCACATGTTATGTACCATTATCAGAGCTTGGTTTTGACAGGCATCAGAGAAAAAGTGTCCTAAGAAGGAATTTGAGGGAGGACAGTGCATTACTTTTCTGTATGTGTAGTAGAATCTACTCCCAAATGTGAGACACTGTATGTAAAAAAGATCAAAGGCTACTTATAAATTTTATTTGAGTGTAAATGAATCAGTGATGGAGCTGTTTTCTAGGGTTGATTGGTTAGGACAACTGCCTTCTTTGTAATACATCTGATAACTAAAGCAGGAATAAATCATAAAGAACCCTGAAAAAGGAGACTCATAGCTCATTAATATTCTGCAGGTGTATCAACAATGCAAGATTTAATTAATCAAGGTAAGACCAAAGGATGTCATAATTATCACAAAGGGAGGTAGTGAAATCCTGTGAAAAACACTGTTGATGTACAGCATGTAAATAGAATTCACATATTTTAGACACATTGTGAATGCAGAATTGTAGGCTGTTGCCAGAATCCTGCAGGGCTTTGGGCAGTGCTGGGTGACAGGCAGGGAGAGTAGTTACACTGCCTGCAAGGGTAGGAAAATTTGCCTACATTTGGCAGAGATTGCCCAGGAAGGGCTGGCTTTGATTTTGACTAGGCTGAACTGCCATTGGCGGCTAACAACCTTAACGAGGTAGACAGAACCGTATTTGTTTCATTTATAACTGTTCTAGCTGCTACTGCAGGAAGGAGTAGGGCCTCACAAAGGAAAATGAAAACATAAATCCTTGTCTGCAGCATTGCTATTGCTGGGTTTGGACCAGCTGTTCTTTGGGTTTGCCCACCCATCATTCTCTCTGTGACTGTTAGTGTGTCTGCTTTTTATCCCACCCCTTAACAAAGGACTGTTTCATTAGGCTTATTTTTTTGTTGTTGTTGGTTGGGGTTCTTTGTTTGTTTTTATTTTGTTTTTTTTTCCTTTGTTTGTTTTTGTGTGTGTGTATTTTTGGGTTTGGTTTGGTTGGTTTTTGGTAACCCAAGTCACCACCTCTTTAGAAAAAATCCAATTAATAGAGAAAGCTGCAGCATGATACTTAGCAATGCAGACTGTCAAGAGCACATTAAATCCTATCTTCTGCTCTGTTCTCTGGATTTTCATAGCACATTGGGCAAATTGATTGGATTTGGCCATTAGGGAGTAAATTACAGAAAGTCAGTCATGAATGTACAGTGCCAGCTCTCTTTTAGTTACCAAGTAACTATTGGGCTCAAGTACCATAGCATCTGCATGTGTGCCTCTTACCTCCTATGACTGGCAGGTAAATAGTTCTCAGATCATTTTTATTTTCATTATTCAATATCTTTAGTGATGAATAGCTACCTAGCTCTGAGAGAAAAGTCCTGGCAGGCAGCACAGTACACCACAACCAACCTGCTGTCATCAGCACTGGCTCCAGTTCACTCGCCTACACAATTCCCCGAGCTCATTCTCTTGAGTGCAGCCCCTGCCCTGAGCCATGAAGCTCTGCAGAGCCACATCCCAGGGGACTGATCACCAGCCTTGATCATGAACAAGCCTGTTCCAGCAGCCTCATCCAAAAACAAGAAAGCTACAGAAAAATATTAAGCCCAATTCTTTTCTCTGCAGCATCTCCATGAATACATGAGGAAGGTCTTGGTCACGTGGCAGTTCTCCAAAGCAGTGCAACAGCATCCTGAAATGAGCACAGCTGTCAGCAGCAGCAAGAAATCTAGCTGGCAAGAAACCACAAGAAAAGATCAGGCATAATAAGGTAAAGTACCAATATTACAGCATAGTTGTTAAGCCACCAAAGCAGGTCTTTCCACAAAACATAGAACAGATCCTCAGTAGAGGTAATCACTGCAGTCTCCATTATCAGATTGAACTACATTCCAGGAAGATACCCATTTACCAGGAGCAAGAACTGCAGATGGATTGCTCAAAACGGAGTGAAAGTGACTTAAAACAGCTAAGGAAATTTAACACAGATAAAAGTACTCATATGAGGAAATTATTTTCTTAAACTGTAATTATAATTACTGTTCTTAGGTTGAATACTACCAATAAAGCATGAGAATTCAAGTTTACCTCTCTTAAAAAGTATTACCAATAAAGCATGAGATTTTTAAGATCCATAAATACATATCAGTCAGAAGTACTGAAGAACAAAAATTACTAGGAAGTAGAGAACAAGCATAAGTCATCATGATGTGGTTAGTATGAGATAGCGGTGCCTTTTAACATGTGTGCAGTTCTAATCTCGTTTCTGACAGAATATAATAAACCTGAAGAGGAGCAACAGGGATGGGTGATATGGTTTAGGGATGACAGTGACAGAGTTGCATTTGTGGTTGGACTTGATGATTTTGAAGGTCCTTTCCAAGCTTGATGGTTCCATGAATCTGTGATAGAGATCATCCACTTTACACACCCTTGGATATGGTCAGTGACCACAAAGTGCAGACTACATAGATTAGGACATTTAATTCAGAAGATAGCCATCTATAAAATTATGGGTGGCAAAGTGAGGGTGACTTCTCTTTGTCTGCTCCAATAAAAAAACTAAGAGGCATCAAACAGAAGTAGGAGATGGCAGATTCAGAATAAAAACAGAGGAGATGCTGTTCACGCTGTGAAAATGGGATTTTTTTGTCACAAACACTGGGTAGAGGTAGTATTTGGAAGTTGGATAATTATCTCGTTACCATGCATTTATACTTCTCTGGAAGGGTGAACTATTGGCCAGTTTTTTACACAAGGCCAATTTGAAAAAAAAACAAAAGAAAAAGAAAATCTGAAAGTGCACAGGCCACACAGGGCAAGGATGATCCTGGCGTTACGTTGTTTCCTTCTCAGCAGTTTCTTAAGCAGTCCCACAGAAGCCTCTCTTGCTAGTATCAGTCACTGCCAGTGTAGGGAGGTGTGTTTGAAAATGTCCATGTTGGCTTCTTGGCCCACTTACTGGTCCGCACATGGTTGCAGAATTGGGTCCTCCCCTCAGTGGTCCAACCTGCACAACATTTCAAAATGACTAAGTCACTGGTTACTTTGCCATAACAGAGAGACCTGGACAGGAAAGGCTCTTGTCAGACACACAATGATGTGCTATATTGTCTTGGGCCACAGTAAAATCTGCATGAGGAAAATGTCAGGTACAGATAAAAACCACTTTGCATGCTTTCTTGTCAGTCCAGTGGGGCAGTTTTTTGTGTGCTAATATATATGTGCATATATATATATTTACATCTATACTTACCTTCACTTTATCTTACACTTTTCTTGAAGTAACTTTATTGTTCAATCCCTGGTTATCAAGATCAGGCTAGCACCTTTGTCTTCTGTGGTATGCTCAGATAATCTGCAGTTAGTAGTGTCCAGTAAGGTTTCAGTTTTGCTTGTGAATTAACTCTGCAAAACTTACCTGGTTACACACCTTTTTAACACAGATTGGGACCACGGAAATGCAGAAGTCCTTGCATGGGGACAGAGCATGCTGTGTACTGCTGTATGGTGCTGGGATGGAACAAGTCATCTGAGTCTGATCAGTCTAAAACTAGAGAGCTACTGAGCCTCTGTGCATCACAAGACTTTATATTCCAAGAACTTTATCAGCTTGTGTGCAATGTGTGCACAAATGCACAGAGCAAGTCTTAATTGAATGCTAAATATGATCACTGGGCCCTTCCAGAAAACATGCAGATAGCAGCAGTTCATGAGGTTGTAACATTTGCAAAATGTGCAGGCTTTTCCTTCCCACAAATTACCCAAGATTTGCCTCCAAGATTTTTTTAATGCTGACTTCAAATCCAGCATGACAACTTGTCTCTCTGAGTGGAGGCTAGGATAGATTTACTAGAAAACAGTCAAGTTTGAAAGAAAACAAACAACCAAACCAAAAAAACCCTGTGAGAAAACACAGAAGAAACATCATTTTTTCTCTTAGAGTAAATATGGATATCCAGCTGCTGACAGTACCCTGCTGAAAATGCTATGCTTTGTTCTCTTGAGACCAGCTGGCACTAGGAAGGTGAAGAGTTAGTTATTAGAGATCATGTTCTTCATCATGAGGATAAGGCACTTAATTATGGACCAAGTATTGCTATGGGAAGCTATACCTTGTTCTACAAATTGCTGCTTTAATGACCACCAGCTGCTACAGCTGTTCTGCCTGTGCAAACCCTTTGTCATCAATAGTTGTGACTTTGATTGTCCTCCTCTCCTAGAGGAGTCTCTGGTTTTTTTTTGAGTACATGCAGAAATGCTTTTCCATGTCTAAGTCTTCAAAAAATACTATAGATAAATGCTCTGCCTTCACAAATGGATTTGGTGGGATATCATTTTACCCCTGAAGTCCAAGAAACAAGGTGTAGGTCACTGCTATGGTCTTCGTCTCAAATGAAATGTGAAGCTACCAAAATACACAATCTGGTGGGAGCTGAAAAGTCCTTATCTCATGGGGAAAAAAAAAAAGAAAAGAAAAAGAACACTTTATCAAATTCCATACAGTGCAGCACAAGAGCTGTTTGCAAATGCTTTGCAATTTAGATGGGTAAGAAAAGCATTCTCCAGCTTTGATTAGTCTGTTTGTAACCCCACCCCAGCTCCAAGTGCTGTTTCTGTTTTGTCCCTCGGGATGTATAAGGGAGAGCTCACTCTGTAGTTTCAGTTCACTCACTCTTTTCAGCCACTGTACATGAGGAAAGGCCCTAGACTGGATATACTAATTCTCTTCTTTCCTAGGCTCTTCCCCCACCCCAAATACCCTCTTAAATCACTATTTTTTTGTTTCAAACAACAAGGCTGAACAGGTGAAATTTTAAATAATGATTGAGGATTTTTTTTATTCATTTAAGTTTCAATATCATTACAGAAAATGTTATGGTACAGAGTTGTTTAACATTAGTTTTATTTCTTTGCTCATTTAATTTCCACACGAATGCTGGTAACACTAATATCTGTACAAGATCAGTCTTTGATTTTTTTTAGTTTTTAGTTCTGTACATTTTTAAATGTATTGGTTAAAAAGGCTGTCAGCACTTAAGGAAGCAATTTTTTTGTTTGTTGAAATAAAAGGTATCCAGTTACTGCCCAAGAGTACTGAGCTGGGTGGCTGCTGGGACAAGAGACATCCCTGAATGCGCGGCGAGGTAAGAAAACCTCGGGGCTTCATTGGGTTCCCAGTGCAGCCACTCTGCTTTTGGCACTGTGCACATCAACACGAGATACAAGATAAAGAACAAGCAGAAGCTCTCTGTGAAGCGGTTATGAAGCATACTAATAAGGGAAATCCAAGTGTTGTCTACGCTAGTATAAATAAGCAGACAGCCTTGTTTTAAGAGCGTAAGTAGTTGTATCTTAAAGATGAGAAAAAACACAAGTTCTGCAGGCACCTACTGCTGTCTACTAAAAGCTACCGCTATTAGAACTAGCATTGAACACACAAAGCAATTGCAAGAAAAGGAAAAAGTTGCTTTGATATAATCAGAATAAATTTCTTTGTTAAGATTTGTTTTAAAGTTTTTTTTTTAAAAGGTATTTATTTAAATTCCATTTGAAATATATTTCAAGATGTTGACTATACTGATCAACTTTTATCCAAATCGGAAAAACTAGCTGTGCCGTTGCATATTACAGGATACAGTCAATGATATGTGGACATGCATCAAAGCTTCGCTCTTGCTGGTGACATCATAGCCTTCCAATGACCATGACATCCACCACCTCCCCCTTGTGAAGCTCCACATACTGCTCTGTCTTTGGAGGTAGCATCAACAGTCCATTGGCACTGCGCATACTCATCAGACGACTGCTCATCTGATTCCCTACAGGAGAAAGAACAATTTCAGTTGAGTCTCCAGTCAATTCCAAATGCTGCAACACAGTGCAACAAATTAAAGCTGTTACGATGAAAATGTTTATGTGGCTAATCTATTCATGGAGCTGCAATCTTGCTGTTCCAAGGTGCATGGAAACAGAGAACTCTGTGGAAATTTAGTCAGCCTCTCACTGCACTGACTCTCAAAACTATCACTCTCTTTGCTGATTGCTTTCCTATCCAGCCTTCCACATTATCTGTACCATGTATCTTGTCCTAGTAAATTGCTAATCCGGTGCCGGCAGCAGTGGGCAGCTGGAGGGGGGGAGCAGTGGGGAGAGGCAGCGACGCCCAGCACCGGCTGCAGGAGCACGGGGAGGGGCAGCAACGCCCAGCACCGGCTGCAGGAGCGCGGGGAGCGGCAGTGGCACCCAGCGCCGGCCACGCGAGCAGCGGGGAGCGCAGGGAGGGGCGGGGAGTGGCAGCGGTGCGGAGCGCTGGGAGCGGCGGGGGCAGGAGCTGAGGGGCGGGGAACGCCTGTTCCCCTTGCAGCTCGTACTTCTGCCTTGACAATTCTCCTGAAATTGTCCATAAATAAGCCGCACCTGAATATAAGCCGCACTACTGGGGTAGGCTGGATTCTTCAGTGAAAAAGGTGCGGCTTATATTCGTGAAATTACTGTAATAAGATCTCCCGTGATTCTCCTTTTCTCCATCCTAAACACCCCCAGCTCCCTCAGCCACTCCTCACAGAATTTGTTCTCCAAACCTTTCACCAGATTCACTGCCCTTCTCTGGATATTCTCCAGCACCTCAGTGACTTTCTTGTACTGAGGGGCCCTGAACTGAACTAATATTTTCACTGTGGAGACACATTTACAGTGCTTTTTGTTGAACAATTTGGATGTAACTAAAAGACAATTAGTTGTTTAAGGACCTAAATGTCTTGCAAAAGTGTCCCAGTCACCTTTCTAGCAGTATATAGCTAAACCAATATTCAACTCTAGCGTTTACCTCAACTTCAGCTGAGTATCCAGAAGTATTCCTAGGTGGCAAACATGACTAATAAATCCTTAGTCTTCTTTAAGAGAACATATAGAGCCTCTGCTATCTTTCCTACTTTTTCAGTTCATCTAAAATCACATTTCTTTTATTTGTATTGCTCCTACCTCTGCCCCAATCCATGTTTGTTTTGTACATGCACAACAGCAAAAGAAAGCAAATGTGCCTGACTGCAAGTAAGCTTAGTGGATGTTTATAAAAAGGAATGAGCACATATGCAAGCAAACAGTGTGTTTGTGTATTAAGGCAGCTTATTCAAATAAAGGATGTTTTACTGGTTGAATTGAAAAGCCATATCAGCACTGAATTTTGTACTAATGTACATGTATGCATCTGCACAAGTGTGTCAGCGAATACGCCTAAAGAAGGTTCTATGAAAAACACATGTGCACACTCTTGGTTGTTCTCAGACACATCTGTAGGAAGGCAAGGCTGTGTGTGAGTGTCTGTCAGCCTGTGTGATTGGCACTGACCTGTACTCTGTGCCCAAGGTAGTGGTTCTTGGTGATGCCAAGTCAGAATGCACCGATGATATTCTGGGCGGGGGTCCAATTTTACATCACATGATAACTGTAGGATTGAAAAAGAAAGGATGAACATGTCATGCATTCACATTGCACTGTCTAAGATAATGGAATCATCTGCTCAGTCGTTTTTCCTTAAAAAGAGTCTTTTAAAAACTTGCATTTTGATGTCAGATGATCTCTAGTGCAAGGTTAAATAAAAGCTATAGAAGGCAGAGACTGCAGTATTTAAGGAAATATAACTATGATGTTACAACATCATAGTGTCTGAAGGAGTCTGCATGCATTAAGTGGAATATTCCAAAGCTGTTCCTTTGCTGAGAGTTTACAGATAGTATTTCTCTAGAAAAAAGCATGGTCTCTTTGGATTACATTGCATAAGATAAAAATGTTATTCGCATTCAAAATCCTGCTAGCTCTGACAAAAGGAAAATGGCCAATCTTTGAAATGAAAAGACATACAGGGGATGGCTCATAAAGGAAAATGCATGCAAAAGTGAAGGTCACTGCAAATTGCTCTTTTAGAATATTTTAGCTGTGAGATGAAATCTGGATGCTTGAGGAAGGGCAAAAGAGAGACACGAGATAAGCTCTAAGAGAAAAGTGCACAGCCAAGTACACTAAGAAAACT
This sequence comes from Sialia sialis, assembly GCA_009812075.1. Classification (NCBI taxonomy): domain Eukaryota; kingdom Metazoa; phylum Chordata; class Aves; order Passeriformes; family Turdidae; genus Sialia; species Sialia sialis. Next base: position 17,843,274 of record VRYO01001269.1, on the reverse strand, counting down.
TTATTTGAATCAAAAACAAAAGAAGAAGACATTATAATAATATGCCTTGCTGCATCTATTTTAAATGGAGTTACACCATCCATGATTTATTAAAAAAGTGAGAAGAGTTTAAGGAATTTATATTGTTTAGGGTGAGGGTCATGGGGGTTTCTTATACAGATAGCTCAAGTAAAAGGCCTTAAAGTTTGTATTTCCTATTGCTAATACAGAACTGTCCAACTTTAGATATTCACAGATCATTCTGCATTTTTTACCATAGCCTAAAACAAATGTCTTTTTTAAACAGAAGAGAGTCCTTCCTGCCTGACTGGCAAATGGCTGCCTCTGCATCTGTATATCTTGCTCCATTAGATGGCCATCTAACTCTAAAAAATTATGGGACTGAATATTACCATTAACAGAGAGTGAGAATGTGCCTCTATTTGTGTGAATGTCCTTCCAATGCCAGAACTAGTCTAGGACTCAGATTTCACAAACACAGCAGTCTTTCAGAGCCCAAAGAGCTGTGCTTCAACATCTTGAGAGAATTTTTAAATAGAGAACAAGTTTCTTACCCTGGCTTTGATGATGGTGGGCCGAGGATCCAGGATACCCTGCATTTTCCTCAGTGCAGGAACCACAAAGAGATTGCAGGTGACGACAGCTGACACAGGATTGCCTGTAGGACAAAGAACAGTTGGTGGTGATGCCCTCTTGGTTTATTCTGAAATGCGGAAACTGAACTCATGTTTTTATAGTGATTTCACTCTACAGAACTCTACAGATCTTTCCATGCTACGTACTGCATACAGTACAGACTGCAGTGGCATGTGGCGAGGGGCATGTGGCAAGTACACCTTTTGAAAGCTACACTCTGGATGATGTGTGCTGAGGCCCTGCTCTGACCAGAATTGCCCCAACAGGCCCCAACATTTGCCTCTGTTCTCCTGCTACCTTTGTCCTACGCCTACATTTGTCTGGGGCTGGAACAGTTAATTGTGCATAGTTATTGGCTCTACCCTCACAGGGCTCTTTATTTGTGACTAATGGTTCCCAGACACCAAAGGAAAAATAACTTTCAATTCCCTATCAGAGTAGCAAAATACTTTAGGACAAATTCTGAGAAGAATCCTACTGATTTATATGTTTTCTCTTGAGTCACAAAGAGAGGTGTATGACCAGTTGTCAAACACCACTATATTACATATCTGGACTTCCCTAGACAACAGTTTTAAAACAAATACTATGATCAGATGGATGCACCACTGATCTCTCCCCTGTAAGAAAATGTACTGCAGACAGGGTAGAAGCACTAGAGATACATCTGAAAACCATCAGTTTATCAAGAACAGGATTCCTTGTGTAGTCAAAATTCATGGAAAGCCAGAGCAATAAGAATAAAATCAATTCCTTCTCATTTAGAAGGACAGAAATCCATAAGGAAATGTTTATTCTGAAGGAGTGCTTTCCTGGGGCACACAGCTGGCAGCAGTGCGGTCGTGCTGCCCTCTTTTGGTTCCACAGCATGAGCACGATAAACAAAGATATTCTGTGACATGTTCTCTGGCACGCCCTCATTTTTGTCTTTATTTTCAGTATGTCACAGTGGATGCACTCACTTACATCCACAGGATATTTACGGTGAATGTGTAGGGAGCTGTAGGGGAAAAAAAAACCTAAGAAAAACCTCAGGAAATTGTTGGATGTAAGAAATAATAAGACCTGTACCAGAAAATTCTGAGGACAGGGACAAAAAAACATCCTTAAACATCCCTGTAAGTCCATCTCTTCTGGAAATTTCTGAGAAAATCTTACAGGTGCCTTCTTTAGGGGGCAACACCATGCACAGGTGCTGCGAAGTGTCACTATTCTGTTTCATGTCTGTCATCTATGCACAGCAACAAAAGTAATCCACAAAACATCTTACCTGGGAGCGCAAAGATTATTTTTCTTACACCATCAATATCCAGAGTTGCAAAAGTTGTTGGCAGGCTATGGAAAGAGAAAGTTAATTAATATTTGCATTAGAATTTGACTGAACATTATTGTATTATTTAAAAAAATTGGAAATAAAAGAAAACAAAACAGGACATCTCTTTCTCAGCAATTCATTAGCACCTGCTGCTTATTCCATACTGGAGGTGAAATCCTCTGTTTGTGGTGACAGAATAATTTTTCTTGATATTCAACTCTAAAGTTTTAAGTACACAAATTTGGAGGGGAAATATCTAAAAGGAAATGAACTAGTAATCAAGAATCTAAATCTTGTCTTCATGCTAGAAGCCAATTAACAATGAAGTAATACTGGAATCATGCAATTACAGAGTTGTGTTTGTTTTTCATATAAGGGTTTCCAATTTTCCATAACATTGGTGACTCTAAATTCTCTTACTCCAGTCTCTGCAGCTGTACTGACAAGGGAGCAGTATTTGTGAGCAGCAAATGCCTGCTAGTCTGCAGATGAACAAATTCAGGTACACAGGCAGAGCTGCAGCCAGGTGACACCCTCGTCTATTAGTGAAGAACTCTCTCTGCCTTTCAGAGCTGCTCAGTGATCTTTGGTGACTTGCTGTGAAAGTTATTACTGTTACACAAATAGGACAGTAATGTGACAACTCAAGAACGTGGCTGGCAAAGAAAAGGGACTCGTCCATGAAAAAAAGAATTCTATGTTAATATAATCCTTTCAAACATTAGAAATTATTCCTTATAGTAGCAATCATTAGGCTTGTTTCCTTGGTTTTACTTTGAGCTGACCACTACCACCTGGTCAGTAGATGATAGTTTACAAATTTGGAGGTTTGCTGCACTTCGATCATTATCACTTGGTTTTGTATCTGTTAAGACTCATCAATATTCTATTTTACCAAGGGAAGTTAGTGTTTGATGTTCCTGTTTTGAAATGCCTCTTACATGATGGGAACTATGTGCCAACCTCCAACTGTTGTTACCAGTGCCTAAACCAATGGACAAAAAATTGACTTGCTAGTTCGTATTTACTGGAAACTCTGAATTCTCGTATGACACTTCAACACCATCACTGGTAGAATCTTCCAGTACTTCCTCCTGTCAGTGCAGCTAGACAAGATAACCTTACATGAGTGCAGCAACTTTCAGAACAAGTGGAGGGATGGTAAATCCCAGGCACCACGCTGCACTCATGAAGCACATCAAATACAGGCATTCAACAAATTCTGATTTCCCTCTTGAAACTTAAGGGATCTTTTCCCAATGCAGTTAGCACAATCTACAATCTTTTACTAAGCAGTTAATAAAACTCAAGGTACCATATTTGCTATTGCACTACAGCTAATGAAAAAGAGAGTGCTTACATTCTCAGTAAGAACAGATGAGCAAATGTTTTGGTAGCAATAAGAGATACCTTTCTTGTGGCATAAAATGAAAAGGGACATTTAGGGGAAAAAAAATGCTTTAAGTTTTTCCAGTTAGTTATTAAAAGTTTATTGCTGCAGGTCTACAGGGGACTCACCAGAAAAAAATTATGTTTGCTTGCAAGTAAGCCAGAACCAGAATTTAATACTCTGAATTCTCTAAATCGAGTTATCCATTCTCGTCAGCAGCAGAGACTGGAGTGCAGATTCTGCTTCTGGGACTTCCCTACATCAGTTGTAGCAGTATGACAGAAGGAGTGGGCAATTTCCATGCCTGGGCTACATCTACCATGAGAAGAAACAAGCTTTTAGCTCCCTCATTCCTTTTGGGGAAGGGAGGTGGTGGTAGAAGCAGCCCAAGCAGCAAGCCCACACTTAGTTCTTTACCAGACTGTACGCATAGACAGTAAAAGTATTTGTCTGTTTTCACAGCAAACACCCACTTGCAGCTCTGCTCTGTGACAACAGTTCTGGGCTAGAGGGAATCATTCTGCAAAGCTGTGTTTGATCTTGAGTAGCTGGACCATTCTGATCCAGCTTGCAAACAAACTGCCCTCCACAGGGAGTGAGGCAGAGGTGCAGACATCTTTCTGCTCTTGTACTGTGAAGAAAAGGCAACTGTTTTCAGCATGTGTGATTTTCATTCTCTCTACAGAACACACTTCCAAACTCACTGATCAGCAGTGCCATAGCATAGAAAAGCACAGAAACAGTTTTCTGAGACAAACTAAACAAACAAAGGACTCTGCTTACTTTAAAATTACTATGCTCAATATGCCGATTAGACAAAGCTTTGTAAATTAGCTGTCATTCCACCTCTCTCAAGGATCTGCTTGTAGGAATATAATTTATGGAAATCTGAAGTGAAATGAGATACTCTTTAAGCAAACCATCCATTTAATGTCCTTGTATTTCCTGGTTATTTCATGGTAATGTCAATGTGAGTTCTGTGATCACTTTAAAGGCTGTGGCAATGTTTATACCATGCTGGTTTCCCACCAGTCCCCAAACCCGATTTGCAACAGTTATCAGAGAAATATCTCTTACTGATAAAAAAATAATCTCTCTGTTCCAGTTAATTTCACCCATAAAGATGATGACTAATCTGAAGAGCACTGATTTTGCGGCTTTTCCCACATACATCTATCCTGAGGGTTATAGTATATCTGGAAAAGTGAAATCTACTGAATCACTTCACTAGGGTATTTGGCCCTATGTAGCCTCCATCTAGGCTGCCTAAGCAGAAAGATTTCTTACCCAGGTTTCATAAAAACTCTGCCAAAGTGAATCTGTGCGTGAAGATCAATATCCAGCACCTGTTTAAGATAGTCCTGTTTAATGAAAAAAAAAGTAAAAAAATTAAGCAACATCAAAGTGGCTTTACATCATCTAAGCATTCAAAGCAATTAATTAGTATCAAGTGAAGATGAAAATTTGCATATCCTGAAAGTGCTACAGCCCAGTGGGGAATTTCCAGTATTTGAAAGAAAGTGTTTTGGAAAAGAAGAAGTAAAGAACAGACTCATTTAGGTGCCAAACCTGACTCCATGAGGACATATATTTCCTTAAAATTCATCTGCACCATCAGAACTTACAGCACCCCACAAATATCTACTACTAAAACATTCTCTATGTCAAAGATGGAAAAAAACCTTTACAATTCAAAGTTAAGGCTTTAAATTATCAAGGTATTTAAATTTTGGCATAGAAGCTATCTAGCTGTAGATTTAGAGATCTCCTACTTTTTTGAAATCAATAATGTACTGTAGAAATCACAGTTTTCCAGAATACTGTCATTATTGAAATTTCTTGGGTCTAATGGTCTAACAGTGGTTGGGTTTAACATTCCTTAGAAAGAAAAAAACTGTGTGTGGCGTGTGAATAAGTTCAAATTAAATGATTTTGCATAAATATGATTGATCCAGTTATTAAAACAAATGGAATTACTTGTTTAATCTTTAATGACAATTGCTGTACCTAAAGATGTAGAACCGTATTTGTTGTGTTTAGTGAGGCTAAAGACAGGGTACATAACAGTCATCTGTGAAGACAGACTTTGAAAGCAGTAAATCTGAAACTCCCTGGCAGTTAGCTCTTGGAAAGCAGTAACTCATTTCAGCCAGGCATTAACTCTCAGTTATTAGCTGCATAACCCCCTCTTTTACTTTCTGTTTACTATTTGGATGTTCACAACTATTTCATTAAAACTGCAGAAAGCTCAGTATCAGAGGGCAGACCATCAGATGAATGCAGAGCTGTTGCCTCAAATTCAGACTAGGGAGAAATGAGCTGAAGATCTGAATGTCTGTGAGACCGTTCAGCATTCCAGCCACTCCTCAGTGCTACCATGTCTGTGCTATGCTGCCACTTTCCCAATTTAAAGACCAGTACTTGTCCTCGATTTTTTTCTAGGCATACTGGAGACAATGGGAGTAACTGGTTTAATTACTTATCCATTTTCATTATATATCCAATGATATGATTTCTACTCAGAAGAGTAAACAAAACCAGAACTCATGTTTCCTACCTCCTAATGACTGTCTTGAGTATGTGTTAGTTATAAAAGATGTTTATTTTACCTGCCAAACTCACAGATTCAGCCTGGGATCAAAAAGTAATTTGAGTTTTCCTTTGCATAAGTCATGATTAATAAATGTCCTGCAGGTTCATCTATGCCCCACCAGCATCTGTGTATCCCTATTTTCTTTGATGGTTTTGGCACAGGGATAATCAACAGGAACTCAAGCAACACTTCTGTTAATGATTCAAAAGGCAAATGTATCAGCTCACTGGGTCTCATACATATTGTCTGTAGGACTATCAGGTGCAAAATGTGATAAAACTATTTTTGTAACAGATACAGCTTTAGCACATTCAGGAAACAGATGTGCTGAGTAAAAAAAAAGCTATTTATATATTCAGGTTGCTTTTCAAAGTACTTTCAAAGTACCTTAAATCTAGCTACATTCTACCTGCTGTAAAAATAAAAAGAAGCCTGTCGTCTTCATGTGCTATTAAGCCAGCACCTTCCTCATCTACATAGATCAATCCTTAAATAAAAACACATTTGTAAATCACTAACATCATGAATTAAAAGCTTCTCTGTTGTACTATGTCAGCTATAGTACAGAGACAAGAACAAAGGGAATGAACTTTGAAGACTATTTTTCTAAGTAATTCACATGTAAGTGTTCCAATAAAAGTGAGGTCCCTTTTTAATATACATTAAAACAAAAGCAGTAGCTCGGATGACAGACTCTGGTTTGAAATTCTTACATATATTATAGGAAGTCAAAGTTAAACTTTGCATACCTTTTCCCCCATAGATACACCTCCTGATGTAATGATCACATCAGCACGGCTGATACCCTCATTCAGTGCATTCAGTAAATCATCTGGGCTACAGGAAAGAACAGGCAAGCAGATTAGTGGCATGGATTGATTATGAGTTGTAATATAAGTCTGTGTGCACACATACAGATGCATCTACACGTGTTTTAAGAGAATACTACAAGCTCTTTTCCTTCTTAAGATTCCACACTGTTCAAGTCAAGAACTGCAATCTCATTAAGCGAATGCCACTCTGTTTGGCACCTTTCTGTCTAAGAGCAGAAACAGGAACAGTGGGATACTTTAGACTGGGAGTGAAAAATGCTAATATAAGTGTCTAAGACACTTGGCACAGTAGGTAGTAATACAAATTGTGACTTAGATGAACTGATAGGGATATATAAAGGCATCTGACACATGAAAATTACTGACCACCAAGCAGGCTGCAGTAATACCTGTCTAGTTCATTTGATGTGTGCAAAAATTGGGGGTGAGGCTCCATTTCAAATTTTGATCAGTGAAGAGTAGGAGTAAATCCTTTGTTTGTCTTCTCTGTTAGAGGGCTCTACAGCAAAGCCAGCCACTTCACAAAACACATAATCCATCGTGTTAAAAGGTCTATTCACCTTCATGAGAAACAGTGTGATGGGAGCTATGATGTTCTTCCATACAAGGAGTATAACTGTGAATGATATTGGTGTCCTAACTCTTTTCTTTCCATTTCAGATCTAAGCTGGAAACTTTGAAGTGAACATTAGCTATTTAAGAGCAGTATTGATGCTAATACAGAGCTTCAAGGCACACAGTGGAGAAACTCAGTAATGCAACTCACACAGGTCCAAAGGAATCAAAACCAATTTCCAATATGTTAAATTCATACTTTGCATTTAACTTTTGTGAACTGACCAGAAGTTGACCGGTTGCTATGACTGTATGTATTGTTTCTTCAACAGTATATTTTCACTTCCATGATCCTGAAAGTTTTTAATGGAAGGCTGTTCCTACTTAAAATGTCATTGAAAGAGTGGGCAATAATGCTAGTGACTGCATGAAGACTTCACCTAGAATACAGCACCTCAGGTAAATACCACACTACAACTACAAAATGCCATTGTGGGTGATGTTGCAGGCTGAAAATGGGGCATGGGGCTGTCCTTTGGGAGCTTTGACTGTATTTCAACTGAAAGTACAACTACAGCAGTAATTTTGGAGTTTGAGCTGAATACACAAAAGTTAGGAATATTATGCAAGTTCCAGTTGACCTTTCAGAGACTAGCAGAAACTGTGTGTTTCCAAATGTCTCAGAAAAAAAATTCTTTCCTCTGAGCATCCTTTCTTTGCCCATGGTTCAGTGAAACATAAGCAGCGGTTAACATGATGTGGTGCTGTGTGCACTCCAATTTATGTGACACAAGAATGACTGCACTTCCTCACGGAATAAATAGCTCAGTGCATGCAACCTTGCACATGCCTCATCTCACCAGAGAGCCCTCAGGTGTCCTCTACCCTGGTCATGCCCTGCAGGCAGGAAGGCTCAAGACTCTTTCACCACAATATCCAGTGAGTGAAGCACCATGTTCTTTGGCATCACAGTGCAGTCATCCTGCACAGCTTTATGATCTGTGCTGGGTTACACCCCTCTCTAGGGTCAGACTGATTTGTAAGAGGTAACTGCAGAAAGAAGGGCAGATTGCAGACTGCAATCAATAAGACAGAATTATACACTACCCCGTTTTTAAAAGAAATAGTGGCTGCAGTATTGTGCCATGCCATCATTGCTCAGGGTACTGGCTATCTTGGAAACTCTTAATGACCTACAAAGAATGCCTAAACTGTTTTCTTTGGGAGAAAATAAATGGGCTCAAGCAAAAGCATCTCCTTTGTTCTTTAGGAAACTGAGACATTTTATCTGCTGCCCCTTCTGAAATCTTGGGATCATTTTCTCCAAAACCCAGCACAAGGCTGGGTCATTGAAGGAGAGTAGAAAGAAGCAAGTCTGCTGTTGGCTACTTCTTCAAAACCAATTGTCTCATATTGATTGTCTAAGTAGTATCTGTATGTAATAAGATACTGTTTAAGATTATTCTAGAGTTTGTAATAGGAAAGTCTCTCATGATCTAAGTATTCCTTAATCCTTGCCAATGAGGCTGCTTGGGATGCAGCAAGGAATAAATATTCATTACACAGGTCGATACTGGCGTTCCTGAGGCTCAGACATATCACCAGCCTAACACTGCTCTCAGTACATTTTTCTCATTAGGTTGTGATGGAGCTGAGGACCTTAACTGGAGCTTGCTCCAGGCTGTTTCATTTTATCTTGTTTAATTATTTAAAAGTTATTCATAGGGAGCAAGACTACCTGTCTGGGGACATGCTAATTCTGGATAATGAAGTGGGCTTGCTTTCATTGTGGTTTGAGAATAACAGAAGGAACAGTAAAAAGCAAACAAGTATATATTTAACTGTTGTTAAGTTAGATGGAATGGAAGTGCAGCTACTTATATGCCGAATATATGTGTTTGTATATCTATTAAATCACTTAACAAAGGAAAAAAATCAATAAACATCCTTCCCCCTCCAAATAAGCCTAAACTCAAACTGGGTGAGGACTCAATTCACATCTTTCCTTACCAGGGCAGCATACCACTGGACTAGTTTATCATTCAGGTATTTTTATTTTGTCATGTAAAAAGCTGAATATTACTGGGCTTCGTGCATGTTTAGAATTTTCAGTAGAATGAAATGTATAATACACTTTTATTCACCATTAAAAAAATTATTTTCTTTACCATGTGTATAGTACAAGGCATTAAAAAATTCTACCACTACAACGTATCCAGCCAATAGCACTGCATGTCATCTTCAACATAGTTACAAAATAAATTTAATTTTTCCAAAAGGCAAGATGTGTGGGAAATTTTGTTGCAATAAACTGAAATATTATGTTTGTTTGGTTTTTATTCTGAAAAAATGAGACAGAATTCCCCCCTTGCTGTTGCAGAAAATGTCTCTTTTTTGAAATTTTTGGCAGACTTCTTTTTGTCACTCAAGTCTGCTTAACTTTATGTTGTGCTTAAGGCTGATAGTTCCATGACTCTGCAATTAGCACCAAACACTCCTTACAGGAATCACCTGTTGCAAATTTCAATCAATACTGTAGAGAACATCTCCCTTGCCTTTAGTAGATTTAATGAAGAGAGTCATTACTCAAATTGCACATTAACACTGAGTTGATATAATCAGATAACTAGATACTACTTCTTGTTTCATTTGTTGTGTAATAGTGAGCAGCTGCTCCTTTAGATTGAGAAAGGAAATAAAAGGAAAGGGAATAAATAATGAAAACTGTTAAATTCTGAAAGAACAGACAAGATAAGTTTGGCATCCGAGTATAGCATGACAAGACTGTTTTAAAAGCTAAGAAATAACACTCACTGTCTGAGCAGGTACAAATCAGAAGCTATATTCTGAAGTAGGGCAGGATACCAGATTAGCTAGATTAATGGTCTAATTTACTGCAATAAATCCTTTAAAATATCTTGTCAAAGTGCTATTCTTGGATATTTTTCCTTCATGGACAGAACTGTAACAGGTGCTCAAATACAATGGTGAATATCTTAATGTAAAGTAGATTTCAATGGGAAGTCTAATTTCCAGATGGCAAAATTACTGTTTCATTTGGTGATTTTCAAAGTCAGAGTGACATTGTGCACAAAAAAAGGGAGTGTGCTTTTCTAATATGCTGCAACTTATGAAAAACTTTGTACTCAGATTTGTTTCAGATGACACCTGATCATCTTTTGTTAATACCTTGAAGAAAATCTGTATTTAAGAACCGCATACAGTTTATGAAACTATTCATATACATAAATAAGGAACAAATCCAAACTTTCTTTCAACACCTGGAGCAGATTGTGTCTGCACAAACATGATGTGTACTGTACATACATTTTTGAAGCTGCATAGTGATTGCATAAAGAATGCATGTATTTTTAAGTAGATCTTTATATTCTCTCCTAATTTTGTCAGTCTGGCAAACAGAGTATCTACTCTACTATCCCTGACCCTTCTTGTTCAGTTTTATGGAACAGAATGAGCAGCACAATCTGGAAATTAGTTGGAGGGTAACTATTGTATAATGTCAGCAGCAAGTATCCAGTAAGAAGATGTGTGACTTTGCAGCAGACACTTGCTTTCATTGATTTGAAGAGAGGACCTGCAGTACAGCAGGAGCACCTTCTGGATTCATGACAAATTCTGGTTATCAAAGTCAGTTTGTGGAAAACTTATTCAACACTTGAGCTGTCAAGTGAGCTGTCTTTGAACTGAAAAGATATACAAGAAAGCTTAAGAGCTTGATCAAGAAAATGATGCAAGCCTCATTAAAATAGACATCAGGCATGCAAATTTTCTCTTTTTCACTCTCAAAAGAAATAGCTACATGATAGTCAAGACCAAAGAATTCTCTGTGTTTTAAGTGCCAGTTTGAAGTACCCTAAATTACAGTGTAATTTTCTCTTTCACACAGAAATCAACACATGTTAATTCACTTTTGTTGATCCTATTGTTGTGCTTCACTGTCATTAATTATCAATCTTTCAGCTTTTTTTTAGCAGCAGCAGTTTGATACATGCAATTAAACCGCTCAGTTTTATAATTTAATACAGAAAACAAGTAACAGCAAATGTTCAAAAAATGACCTACCACTCTGCAGTAAAATGGGTGATCCCAGTTAAAATTGAACTGGAACCTTTAGTTAGGACTGACTTATCAAAACCATTGTCACACTACAAAATCCATAGTTCATTACTGATTCCCAGGACCATTTCCACCACGTTCTTTACCACAGGAGTCTCATTCATTCAATGTAACCTCATTACCTGACAGTCACTTCCAGTCCTCGCTGTCCATTGCCATATACAGCTGTTACTATTGGGTGACTAACAGAAACACTTGTGGTTGTTGTATTTCTCTATGCAGCAGCCTGGGCTTTTACAAACCCAGGTCTTATGCCAACCAGTACTTGCAAAATGTGTGCATGCACCATCACAGTCAGCACCTTGAACCCGTGTGCTTTACAGGGACACAGATACAGAAAGACACACATGCACCATAATGCACCAGATGCATGCACAAGTGTCTATTGTGAGTTCAAAAGCAGAGCTGGCCAACCTTCCTTGCCTAAGCATCTCAAGTATTTCAGTTATATGCTAAAAGACACGATTCTTCACAAATTCTGAGGAGCTACAGATTCCTGGACACACAGTGGAAACAGAAGAACTTAGCAGTGATCCTACACAATCACACTACAGAGCAAAGTAGTTCAGCTGCTCTCCAAACTACAGTAAGTTGACTGTAAACTTCAAAAGTCTGGAGGTGTCCTGAGCTTAGCACATTCTGGGTATATTCCCACAAACTGGTAACAAGTGGTTTGTACTACTTTCACATCTTAGGAAGTCTCTTATCTGCTAAACAGATGCTACAGAAGAACAGGTTTAACTGAGACACTAAGATCTGCTAGAAATTCCCCTTGCATGCAAAGATCCCAGTCAAACTTCTAGTTCTATCTACAAAATAACAAAGAATTCACCAAATTAAAATTTTCACCAAATAACCAACAGACTACTTGTACTCAGAGATCTCATCAAGCTCAATGACATTTCTTCTTGAGGAAAGATGTGATATGGACTTGATCCTTTATGATTAAGTCTCATTTTTTAACGGCTTATTCAGCTGAGGTGACAGATTTCAAAATGAATAGATGAATGCAGTGAGGCATAAAGACAAAGTCTGTCACCCACTTCTCACCTCATGGCCAAGAGGAGTATTTTGCATATCAGTAATTTGCAGGATGCAGACTGGTGCATAGATGCCACAATTTTTAGGCAACTAAAATACATCTTCTGTGGAATATAATATTGAATGTAAATCAATGAATACATTTCAATGAATGCAATTCAATGAATGCAATAGGAATTCTGTGTTTTGAATAGTATGGTTTTTGAAAGCAGAAGAAAATTCAATTTTGATGGTGTGTGTAGTAACATATGGACACACTTCTGAAACTGTATTTGTTTCAAAGTTCTCAAGCGCATTTCATCATGTTCTCATAATGTATCTTCCTTCTACCTTCTGTGGTATCTCCCTGGATCACTCTGAACAGATGCAATATGTTTTCCCTAGGAAAACAGGCCAGCTTGTGAGGAAAGCTGGAATAATTACAGCAGCTTTTGGCTTGTTCAACGTGACTATGTAAGTTTTGTCAATTTGACAGCAATATAGAAGAATCTGTCTTTGGTACTTTTTGCTGTTCCTTTAATTGCTGCTGCTGCAAATATGAATGTTATTTTGCAGAGTATTCTTTTTCATGTTACATTTATGAACTTGCAGAGATTTTGATTAGAGGCCTCCAATTAGAGGTCTTCAACTTTTTTGCTTAAGTAACCGTGAGAGCTGTCTAATGCCTTCAGTGTTTTTTCTATATCAGGATGATAATATATTTTCCTCCACTGTTTCCTTGACCTGCTTCAGAGGACTCCCACTCATATATATGCCAGAATGACAAAAGATCAGAGAGATCAGAAAAACAGATAGTCATGGGAGTACTACAGGAAAAAGTCTCATGCATAGAAGCCAGGTGCTTATGCACTATGGACACATTCCTGCGTGAAGCGTCCTCGATCACATCCTTGTCCGCTGCTTGTGTACATTCATCTGCCAGCATTTAGTGTGAAATGTAATTTTCTATAAATGCTGAAAGAACAGGACTGAAGCTTTGATAACAACTGTCTTTGGGTGCTGTGCCACTCTACTAACTCATGAGCACTTAATTCACTCTAAATCCGGTATCCTGTGTGTCCTCTGAGTGTAAGAAGCAGCCTGAGAACTGCTGGTTTCCACTAATTAAAAAAATGTCCCTGGCTATTTTTGCTGGCTGAAGATAATGAACCTTATCAGTACACTTACCAGAAATCCATTAGTTTTTCTAAGAAATTGGGTGGGATTACACAGGTAAAGATTTTTGTTTTATCTTCCTTCTTACAAAGGAAGTGAGTCAATATGGATTCACTGAAAAGTTTTCACTTTTGGAGTAGAAAACTAGTTGTAGCTGGGTTGAAATAAGATGACTGAAGATTACACCATACAATATAATAATCAATGCCAAAGACATTGCTCATCAGTAAAGATGTCAGTGCACTGTTGAGTCTGAAGGGCAACTGTGGTTCTGCAATTATTTCAATGAGAGCACTCATGAAATGAGAATTGGCTTATACTGACACAGCTGAGAGTAAAATATATGATGGATGTAATTAGTGCCAGTTGTTTCTATATAACAAATAATATCACCAAATCTGACACACACTGAATGGCATTGTTATCACAGAATTTCTTACCTTTTCATTTTACTTTAGCTTCAACTGTAAGAGTAAATGTTAAATAAATTTAAAAGGAATTTAAAGTAATTTAATACCCCCTTTACACTGGTGTAACTGCTATTGATCTGTAATATGGATTTCTCTAGGACAGGCAGAAACACAGTCCCCAAAAACAATGCCTCAAAATGAAGGCTTTCTCTAGGAAGCTCCACCCTTTACAGAATCATAACTTAATCACTTGGAAAAATGTTTATCTCCAGAACAAAAATGATTTGAAAGCCACAGTTTAGAGACAATATAAAAAGACCTTTTAAAATTCTCTGTCATCAGCTGTGTCCTAAAACAAATAATTATTTTTTAGAAAATGTCAAATGAAATACGACATTGATTTTTGTTCTCTAAAAAAAAAAAAACCAAAACGAATTCCCAGGAAGGGTAATCTACAGTGTAAGAAAAAAGTGAAGAGAAGGACCTGAGAAACTTTTCCAACTTATCCTGTTTGAGACCAGCAACCTAATTTTTTTGACAGCTGCTAGTTAGTGGAAGGAACAAGAACTTCATTTGTCTCTACAATGCTAGACCATATTCCTTCAAGCACAAAGATGTTTTTAACATAACAAAATGCCCATTGCTTTTTCTCCTGCTCTGGAAGCAGAAACGTTTTTTATTGCTCATACTTTGGGTAGGAAGATTTATTCTAGGGGCTGCTTTTTGTTGGTGCTTTCCCTCACACTGCTTAGAAGAGACCAAAGGCTCATTTAATGTTTTATGCAGTAGCAATCAGGTGCGAACTCACTTGTGTGAGGAATTCCAAGTCCATCATCTGCTGGTAGATTTCATCTTTTAAGCAATTTCAGATAAAGCAGACAGTCTTGACAGTATCATGTTCTTCACATTATTTTAAAGTGTTTTAAATACTGCACAATATCATAAATTAAGTTTTTTTGGATGCGTAGTATAGCAGAAGGTTCAAGTGGGTTGATCTCTTCAGTCCATTACATGAGGAAAATCTAGATTTATAATAACCTGGCTTCAGCATGAATAACTAATTGCTAAACAAGAACCAGTTTTTTGGAACCTAAGGATATGGGAGATTGATTCAGTCATGAGAACAGCAATTTGTTTTCCAGTATGCAAAGCAAACATTAAGCTATAACCCAATCCTCCAACCTTTTCTTACATTTACCCCAGAAAGGATCCTCACATCTGAAGTTTTCAGGTATTAGCCTTCAATAGGATTTTCATTTCTTTTTAACCTATTTTTATTTCCTACATGAATGAAATTACAGCAACTATTTTTTTCTGTTTGTTAATGGAGGAAATGACAGGTGGTTTACTCTTCCTCTGTCACCCCTCCTGCTCCTTGGGCCTGTCTATGTTAGAAGGCAAGTTCTGGAAATTCATCTATATTATTATATTATTATCTCCCTAAGTAAGATATAGTATTTTGGAAAAAAATCCACAGTGCATAGTTTAGAGATTTCCTGAATGTTCCAGTTAGAAATGATCAGCATAGTGGTGGAAAACCAAGTATGCAGTATCATAGACTCATAGAACATCCTGAGTTGGAAGGGACCCACAAGGTCCAACTCCTGACTGAAGAATCATAACAGTGACTTCCTTGGACTCCACTACTACCTTCAAGCAGGATTTTTCTTAATTTGCTCAGTTTTTAAAAGGGAAAAGCCTTGATGGCTAAAGATGTTTCCTGCTACTGATGGGTAACGTAAACATATTCATTTTATCAATGCTGTGGAGCTACATAAGTCTACAGTGCACTGGTGCATAAGAACTTAACTGAAAAGGCAGTGCTACTTAATGGACAGGATAAAACACCATCTGCTCCTGCACAGCAAATGCTGGTTGGATTGGTGCTCCAAGCTCTGCCCTGACAGACACCTGGCCGAGCCTGCCTGTGAGCATGCACGTGCCTCAACGTCCCAAGTGGTTTAAAAACAGTGCTCACCAATCTGGTACGCCTGTCTCCGCAGGGTTCTGGAAGCTCTGTGTCCCTTCTTCTTTAAAAACATCTGGCTTCCTGAGGGTAAAGGAAGCAGAAGGGGTATAATAAAGAGCCAGGGAAGGAGAGAGTCTCCTGGGGTCAAAGGGAAGCTCTGTGCCCAGCTGTGTCCCCCTTGGTGGCTCTAGATATTCAAAGTCACCTTGGGAAATGCTTCCTCTTTGCAAGGCCAGCCAATGGGAGAGAAAGGGAGTGCAAGGGAACATCTTTCTGTTACAGTTTGGATGGGCTTCTCATAAGGAATGAAGAGTAAAATTATGGAAGGATTTAGGCTTGACTGGGCATGCCAACAAAGCATAGTTCATGTTTTCTTGCAGTGTCTATGGAGAAACTTCTTTATTCTTGACTTCCAAACAAAGCAAAATGAAGTGTTAAACAACTTGACATTTTGGAAGGAGGACCACAGATAATGGGAAAATATTTGGAGATGGGCCCCATTGAAACATTTTTATTCACACTTTTAGCTTCTTATTAAGGAAATAGGTCTCAAGGCATAATAACTGTCACCTTCTTAACTACAAGGGGGAAAGAGCTGTAATTATCCTAATTTTATAACTACATAGTCAATAAAGATGCCACTTCATTCATGAGAAGCTTTATACCCTGCTGCAAGAGGCAGGATTAGAAAAAATGTCCAAAACTGAGAAAGTTACTCCTATCAGGACTTTATTTAAAACAATTGATGATTTGCTATGGATTCCCAATTCAAGAAAGCAGCATTACCTTTTAGATATACTTCTTCCAAGTCAGTTTTTTGTGAAAAAAATATTTTTAGATATGTCTTTTGTAACAGAAATATCAAATGAATAGAAATGTTTTTATACCCTTACATATAGGGCAATTAAATGTAAAATGTAAAAAAAACCCTGTTTATAAATATACCTTTTAAAAAAACCTGAAATCAGATATTTATAATTGAAATGGACCGTGTCATCAGTCACCACTGTGTGACTCTTGAGCCATTTCTTCATTTCAGCTGGCTGGACAGTTAACAACAATAAAGTCAAGCTCCCTCACCAGTCCACAGCCAGCTGATCCTGCACCAGGCAGCTTCAGTCTGGCATTTAAAACATCACTTTTGTGCACACTCATGTCCTGTGTGACTGGGGAATGTGAGAAGAGGAATGGACCAATGTTCCTACACTACGGTTACACTTGCCCACAGTCACTGCTAACATGAAATCTAAAATCCTCTTTTATCACCTTGTAAATCCATGCCATGTTTCTCCTCATAGTTCATAAAGACTGAATGCATACTAACGTTGATAGGAAGTGATGGAAAAATATTAGAATTATTCAGGTTAAAAGTTTATATGTTCCATTTATTTCTGACAGGCTTCCCAAGAAAGCCATTTCCTAAAATGGCTTCCGTCCCTCATCTGCTCTTCTATTCATCGCCAGAGTAAAAAAGTCAATCTCTATTTCTCAAAACAGAGTCCCTGTGTCATGAAGTGACACACAAAAGACTTTCACATTTCATGAATGATCCCAGATTCTGGTTTAACCATCAACATTATAGACCGCAGTCTCAAAAATCCAAGATCTTTGCCAGCATGATGCTAAGATCTGTTTTGTAATTTCTGCTAGTACTAGCTTTCTGATTTTGTGCTTCTACTATGCATTGTCCATTAGAATAACACAAAAAGTAATGTAATTCTCTGAAATAATACTTAAGAGATTATTTGCAACCAAGAGAAATAACTTTTTTTTATAATTAGTATTTAGAATAGTGTGAGAACCTCCCTGAACTTGATTCTGTTTGACTTGTAAATAAATATCCAATCTCACTCTCAAATGAATATCAAAGCGTTTGATTTAGTTTGCTAATAACTAGTTACTATCACTGTTAAAATTATGCTTTACTTACACTCTGAATTAGTCTAACTTGAATACATGGGCATTGCATCTGAAATAGAAACTTTACTTAGTTTATTCTCCATGTGGCTCAGTATTAATGGAAGGTAATCAAGTGTTCTTGTAAGAACATCTCTTGAACTAAACAGCTTGAGTTCTGGTATTACTTTAATACACAGTCCATCTTTTAACCACTTAAGAAATTTCATGGTTCTTGTCTGGGGAATACGAAGTAAGGACAAAAACAACCTCCTGATTCTATAGGAGATTAGCTCTTTATATTTATGCTAGAACTTGTATTTAGATGATTCCCAAGTCTTTTCCTAAAATTTACTTCTCAGGATATAAACCTCCATCTGTAGGTTTTATTTATATTCTTTAATCTTCTATATATCAGTTTATGATTGGCTTTATTAACAAGATACTTAACCAAACTTTATAAGTGATTCCTGTCACTGACACAGTGACCCATCTTCAGTTCACCACTTACTCAATTGCTCTGTATCTACTGCCTTTACTAATTTTCATTATTTTCTTCTATGGTATTAGTAAACTTCAAGCCTCAAAAATTTCTCAGTGACTTGGGAACTCAAATTTCTATATATGCTCTAGGCATTAAGAAGGTTGAAAGTCATTTAAGTGAATGATACTTTGGCCACTAAAAGCTGAAGTTCTCTTGAATACAGAACTTACTGTTCTAAGAACAGTAATTTCACACTATAAGGCACACCTTTTTGACTGAAATTTTGATCCAAACCTGGAAGTGCGCCTTATACACCAGTGCACATTATATATGGACAAAGTTTGGAAGTTTGCCAACCCAGAAGTGCAAGCTGCGCGGGTAGCCCCCGATGCCATGCGGGGAGCCGCGGCAGCCAGCGCCGGGAGTGCCGGGGCCCGTGGCATGGGGAGGGCACCTGGGGCTGCGTTTAAAGGCTACGCTGATCTGTGAAAACTGTTTGCAAATTGAGCACGTGCCAGTAAACCCCACAATTGCTCGATTCTGTTACTAATTCATTACTTTGTTGTGCACAGGTCCTCACTTTTAAAACAAAAAAGTGTGCCTTATAGTACGGTGTGCCATATAGGTGTGAAATTATGGTACTTTAAAAATTGTTAAGTTATATCTCAAAAATAGACTATAATAATAGTAATTTTTATTTTCCTCCAACAAATAGATTCCCTCTGCTTTCAAAGACAGGATTTTCAGAGTATTCTGCCCTCTTTGTTATCTGCTCTGTACTGTCCTGGGGTTACTACTGAGCTGTGATTCTAAAAATTCCTTGAGGAAGGAGCCCATGCTTGTGTTGAACACAGTTAGGAAAATGACACACTGCTGAGCATTAGCTTTGCATCTGTCACCTCTACAGCATGAAATTTTATTACCTTTCACACTACATAGTTTCCTACTGGTACAGAAGATTCCTTGAGACCTGCACTGCCCCATTTCACAAGTTCCTTTTTCACCTCTGTTTTGGCTCATATGCTCCTTTGTGCTTTAGGAACATGTGCATTAGATGAGATGACTTGTCAATATGGCAACTTATTGGAAGTTTTCCCTAATGATGATCAAGCATTGTTGTGACAGCTATTAAACATTTCTGCTTGAAAAGGAGAATATTCTTGATAGGGCACAAGGAAGGAGAGGAGCTCCACCTTCAAACCATTACTCAATGTCCCTGCATTCATTAGGCTATGATCAAAATTTATAACACCATCGTTTTTTGAGCAGAACTAGAAGTGAAGTGAGTTTAGTAAAACCTAATATTGTGACATTTAATGCAAGGTCTTTTCTCTAACAAGCATTTTCTTGCAGTTATTTGTTAAATGATACTACTACAACTACTAATTTTGTTCACAATATATTTGCCTTTACCCAGGCTGGCATTAAGTTGGAGCAGGGAGAAACTAGGATTCTGTGCCTGATTCTGCTCATAACTCATATTCTAACTCATATGATGATATATATTAGGCTGATATTACATGAGATATTTTGGAGTTGGTGCAGTTTCTCCACTCTCCTCACTCCACTCCAGATGTTCCATCTATATTATAATAGTAGTAATTACATGCAAGCCACACAAATACAAAAGATTTAAACCTTTTTTGGGATGGCTAACTTAAAATTGAAGCAGACTAAATCCTTCAGTAAGATTTCAGTATCCATTTTAAATATGAAGAGACTCTATCAAAGCTTTTATTTTAGTGATATCACAGAGTAATGCTGTTATGACAGCAAGAGTGGTTTTTAATAGGTTTACCTGTCATTTAGGAGCTCTATGCCCAACAGTATGTCAAAAAGGATTTAATAACTAGTTAGATAAATCTTTTGAGCAAGGGAGGAAATAATATTAATTTCCTGAATTTTTCTCTAAGGAGAAAGATTCTTTCTCTCTCCACTGTGAAATCACAGGCTCATAAATGAAAATGCTGCTGGAAGCAACTAAATATTATATGCGTCTCTGAGAAAAACGATAAGGGAATTAGAAAATAGAGAAAAGAATGCAAAGAAGGGGAAAATGCACTCATGTAAACAAAGGCAAAAGCAGAGGAAATTGAATTCATTACATACGTGATCAAAATTCCTTAGCAAGCTTAGTAAGAGTCTTTCATAGAATAAAAGCTGTCATAATGGAAGATGACTTTGTAAAACAGAGGCCCACACTAGAGGAGATTTTGCTAGGGTTAAAATTTACACTTTAAACAATGGAATACAAACAACAACACAAATGAAATAATCAGACACAAAAATATCCTGATAACTGGACTCTTACAGAGCAGATCAGAAGTGCAACTTATTTTTATCAATGGTTTCCAAAAAACCAAATAACTTCATAGACTATATGTAAAGCAAATTAAATTAGAAGCCTTTTTAACTTGGTCTTGTTATTGGGAGGCAGCATTCAAAAGTACATTGGAATACCAACTTTAACTGACCAGTTGTTTTTTAAAATTATTTTTAACAAGTGAGTCTGAAATTCAGAAAGAAATGTAAGACACAACAGCAACAACAATATCAGAAGGATTCTTCCTTTCCTTAGTTTTGCATTTGCTTCTTGTGTTTGCAGTAGCTCTGGAAATGGATACATCTTCCATTTCTACTCAGAGATGTGTGCTTTTTGAACAGCTTGGCTTTTACATGCTAAGAACACAAATTGAGAAAATCTTGGCTTCTGATCAGACCTAACTTCAATTGTATCACATTCCCAGGTCTGTTCTTTTTCCTCTTGCTTTCTTCTAGGATTTCAACAGTAAAATTTATCTAAGAGTTTTGGAATTTCTGTTTTTTATTTTGAATATTGAATGATATATACAATTTATGAGAACAGAAATAATGGTGACAATCTCAGAAATCATTAAAATACTCCCAAAAGAAATATAACATTGGTTTCAAATGAAAGCACAGCTGTAGGCTAAGTCAGACTTGAGTGGTCAGTTCAAAATGTAACTTCACGTATGATTAATATGCAAACGCATTTTTTAAATGCTTCTTACTTGTCTTCAGAAACCCAGACATTCATTCTCCATCTTTTCACATTCTCTGTGTTTACATATGTCACAATCCTGGGCTTTGAAGCAGCTGGACAAACTATTTTTTTTACCTAAACACCTCTGAGCGATTTGTACGCTGAAATGATATACAGAAATAACCTCCCAGTTTCTCTTTGCAAATACTACTCTAAAAAAATTTTTATGCTTGAATATTAGATCTGCAAATATGATTGAAGATGATTTCCATGGTTGTTAGAAACCTTGACCCATTACAGCAATTGTAATACTCAACTGTGCTCCCTAATAGCTACTGTCTCAAACTCCATTAGTGCTTATGGTGTACAGGAAGTGATACTCCCAGTAAAATGACGTTAAATTCACCGCATGAAAATTGAATAAAGAATAGAAATAGGGAAAAAAACCCCCAAATCTAAAGTATGGGAAGGAAGAAATACATACCATGACACATTAGAGAAAAAAGTACAAGTTTTAAATTTTCCCTTCTGGAAAGTATGCTTGCCAGTATTTTTACTACACCAGTACATATTGCAGGCATATAAAATGTTCCTGTTTTTCAATGTCTGGATACATATTATACATACAAAATACATATATACATGAGCACACACAAACACACATAATCTATGGTTTAACTTCAGTAAACCATAAAACAGACACTGAAGGTTTGTTCCTCTCTTCTACAAACATGCTAACTAAAGTGTCAAAATTGTACCCTTTGTAACATCTTTCTGATAAATCTTCTGCATTTGTTCAAGTGCCACAGTACTCCATCAAATCAGTCATGTTAGTCCAAAAGATATGTACTGAACTATTTGTATGGGCAACACTCTGTTACCTGTATTACATAATGAAATAACACCGTAATTCTTATCAAAGTAATTTACACAATTGGAATTTTCCTTTCGAGTGAAACACAACTGCAGATGCATTTTGCTGTAAAGATATGGACTAGGCATGTGAGTGCGGAAGAACGGCAGAAGACTTGCCAAGACTGAATCCTGATATCTGGTACAGAAGATTTGTAGCTAAGTCAACAGTACTGAACTATTCTTTCAAAACTTACTGCAAAGTACACTCTGTGATTGCAGGCTCGTTATTTCTATTCTATGAGCTAAAGTAACTACCCCTGCAGAAGCTGCTTTGTTAGCATGAAACAGAAAAAAGCAGGAAACCAAACATTTGAAAAGAAGTTTTACTACCTTTGCCAAGGTAATACTATCTCAAGACTCAGAGATTATTTTAATAGTGAAGATTCTAAAGAATCAACCTCTCTCAAAACTGAAAGCAAAGCTGCAGGCACTTCCTTAGACTGATAAGATTTATTTGCTGCCTGGTGTTCAGCTAGCATCTGAGAAGTAAAAAAAGGTCATAAAATATATTTGTAAAAAGTATAGAAGAGCAAAAAGTTCTCTTGGGCCTCAAATCTCACTACAAGAAAGACATTCCTAAGAAGAGCAATGAAGCTGTTGTAGGGTCTGGGGCACACGTCTGATGAGGAGGGTCTGAGGGAGCTGGAATTGTTCAGCCTGGAAAAAAGGAAGCTCAGGGGAGACCTGATTCCTCTCTACAACCACCTGAAAGGAGGGTGTAGTCAAGTGGCGATCAGGGATCTTCTCCCAAATAACTTGTGACAGGATTAGAGGAAATGACCTCAAGTTGCAGCATGGGAGGTTTAGATTGGATATCAGGAAAAATTTCTTCTCTGAAAGGGCCATCAAGCATTGGAACACGCTGTCCAGGGAAGTGATGGAGTTTCCATTCCTGGAGGCATTTAAAAGACATGTTCACGTGGGGGGCACCTGGGGGCATGGTTTAGTTGTGAACTTGGCAATGCTCGTTGGACTTGATGATCCTAAAGTCTTTTCCAACCTAAATGATTCTATGATTCTAAAGTTGTTTGCCATTTATTACTGAGAGCTTTTGAGATTATTTATCTTCACAGACTCTCCATGCCTAGGAGGTCACAGAAACAATTCCTGAAGGCAATGGAGCACATAGATACAGTTTGCACAATGACCTTAAGTTCAAATTTTCCTTTTGATATGTTGACTTCACAGCAAAGCTGAGACTATACCTATTTGATTAGGACAAGGCCATAAAGAACAAACAAGTTTTTTATGCTCTTATTTTTCCAGAGGCACTACCATCTTTTCCACTGGATGAAGCCATTGGTGATACAGGATATAAGTTGTTGTTGACAAAAATGCTGGTAATGGTAGCTGTTACTTCTGCTCCTGCAGGTGGTAAAAAGTTCCACCTGCAGTATTTTGCTGAAGAAAACCTTTGCCAATTGCTCTACATAGAGATGACTCTCAGGAGCTAAGAGACTTCTTGTGGCTGTTTTCTTTTTTCTTAGCTTACATAAATCTAGAACCTGATCTCTGGATATAACAGTTTGGTTTGAAAACTATTCTACTTATGTTTCAAAGTTTAAAAAGGTCCTTACAATACAGAAAGCTGTAGTGATCCAGGACATTTAGATACTATTCCTGGAAAGAACAGTCTTATGAGCTTAGACTCTGTACGACATCACCCCCTGAAACTGGAAGCATTCATGGGCAGGAGGGCTCGATATTATTGCTATTTGGAACTGCAGTGGTGTTTTGCTAGGCTAGAGAAGCAAAAAGGGAATACCTGGATGCAGTGAGAGTATCCAGAAGGATTTGCCTTCCCTAATATCACAACTATGATGTCACTTCAAGTTCAACTGCATTTCCTGCAGCAACCATGCAGGTTGGTTTAATTATTGCAAAACCATGGTGGCTGGCCCATTCATATACCTTCTGTCAAGCTAGTGAGGTTTTGTATTGAATACTGCTTTAGGGAAGGCTGGGTTTGAAATGACATGTTCTGTAATAGTAACCTGTTTGGATTCCCTTTCAGTCCCTCACTGGGACCTTGTCATTTGCTCATCTGTTTCTTTTTTTTTTTTTTTTTTTACTTTTAATTACCCTCTAGGACAACCTGAACAACTCCCTGTCAAACCAAGTCTGTCAGTTGGTTTGATATCCAAACTAAAAAGCAAGAAAGACTATTCAAAGCCTCTAGGTCTCAATAAATTGAGGAAATGCATTATGCTGAGACGCTCATGCCATGGATGGCAGTCACTGCACAGCCTTGTAAAGGACAGAAAACTGAACACTTCAATCACTTATCCTAACGTTCTCAAGAGATGTCACTTCACTACCACTGGGAAACAAGGAGCAATTGCTGTCAGATAAACAGAAAGATTGATCAGTAGGGTGCTACTCTGTGGCAGTCAAAGTAAGACCACTAAAACTAAAAAAAATGCTCTTCCACATATTTCTGGAAATGTTGGGCAATATGCAGCAGTAGGGCATTTCTCTACAGATAATTACTCAGAATATGACAAAATTTTATACTCTAGATTAATTTTGGCATGGAAAATAAACCCTGAGAGAAACTTTCCTTCTCCCTTTATTTGACCAGCAAAAAAGTATAGCTGCTGTAGAACTGTATCCCCTTATGTGTTTTAAGTAGGGTGCTTGGAAGGATACTGCAGCAATAAATTCAGTTTGTAACAGGAAATATATTACCTGTTTCAACAAACAGAATGCAAAACAAACACCATTAAATAAATTCTTTTCAAAAGATTTGTCCTAATACTAGAATAGACTTATTTCTTCCTCTAATGAAAAGGGTGAAATACTTCCTCCAAAATGTGCCTTGTCACAACACTGTGACCCTTGTAATGAGTGACATTTTCTCTGGTATTTCTTTTTCCCATGGATGCTGTAAAGTGCATCGCATGAATATGAAGTGACATCTTTACTAATATGTGGTACTTACTTATCACCCACAATTCCCAAGTTGATTGTTGGATAGCCATGTTCTTGGATTGTAGCTAGGAGAGTTGAACGGTTACTGTCCCGAATCTTTCCTGGCAAGAGGTCATCCTCAGGATTCAGCAGCTATGAAACCAGAAACACTCTCAGTCAGTCTCCTTGGAACACTGTTCTTCACACAAGTGAGAATTTTTTCTTCAGGTTGGACAGGGTATTTTTAGACATATATCATGAAACATACATATAGAGTGATTCAGTGACTTTAAATTAATAAGGTATGTAATATGCTTGTGTAATCCATGTTGTTTCGTTTGTTTCTACTGGTTCATGTCTGCAACACATTCTTCTTCCTTATGGGTACATGGCTTCTAATCTCAGACATTAACAGTCAAAACAAAACTTCTAAGTTTTTATGTTATTTTTCCTCTTTAAATGGTTTTAAGGGAATCTCATTGATATTGTTAATCAGATTTAAAGGTATTAATGGACATTTTGAAGTTCACTGTCTGCTTACCAAAAAAGATGTCTTTTAAATACAATCTGCATCAGATTAATAGACAGAAGCCTTATGCTTAGTTCTTATATCTATTACTGTTTTGGATTAAAAACTTTCTCTCAAGATATTATATTGTGGCAACTACCTCATACGTGGTATGTATTTTGGAAGCTAAACTACAAAATACACATATGTAAATGTATAATTTTAAACAAACTTTTCTTACCTCATTCCCTGTTGACATTACTGCAACCACTGGAAACTTGTTAACTTCTACTTCAGTTACTCCAACAGTTGCTAAGAGACCAATCTCAGAGGGACCCATGTGGGTTCCTTTTGCCAGCACACATTCACCTCTTTTAATGTCATGTCCTATGGGTCTGAAAATCAGGACAGAAAGACAACATGAAAGAGAAACAGAATGAGATTCAAAGCGCCTTTCCTTGATTGGTCCTGCCTGTCAAAATGTCAGCACTACTCATGATTAAAAAATTACTTTGAAATTCATCAGCTCTTCTATTCCTCACGGAGATATTTTAATAAATACAGACCTGATATCTTGGCCTGGTCGAGCTTGCACCAGGATTCGAACTTCTAGTTCTTCAGTGCCCTAAAACACAAGGTCATCACATATGGTCAGCTGAGCTATTCAAAGAAGATTAATGTTTGATTTCTCAGAAGTCCACACAGCTTACAGCACCCATTACACTGAGACATTACGGTTTAAGCATCACATTGTTCTCCTGATTTGTTTGTCAAGGTTGTAACAAAATGTGTGCTAAAACTGAACAGCATTTTAAGACATGCTTTTTATGATGAGCTCACTGGGGGGGTACCAGTACTGAATATGTAGTTTTAGCTTCCTATTTTTTTTTAACAGCATCTGTGTTTATATACCTTTCCTATGTTGGTTGATCTGGTATACTGACTGGCTTCTTTCTACTCCTCTCATCCAACTTAATCTGACAAAACCATTTCAAAGATGGCACTTCAAACCATTAGTCTGGCAGACAATAGGCCACTACATTAGCAGAAAGGTGGGAGGAAGCTATGTGCTGCAGCTGTTTCAGGATTTTCATGCAGATTCCTGTAGTGGAAACTCCTACTTGAGAGCCTTGTATGAATCAGAAAGGGGCTCATTCATCTTGTTTATTTATTGTGAACAAGAGACAGTGCCCTGAAAAGTCTGACGCGTTTCTTTGTTCACAATGTCAATGGTTTGGTGATTCATTCAATGCCAATAAATGGCATATGACCTATAATGTTAAGATTTAATTTTAAGCCCTGCAAATGGTTCGTGATATATGCACTCAGCTTTCAGATAGTGTCAGCCTGTCAGTAGCACTAAATCTAAACTTAGACTGGAACAAATTTTGTTTTTACATTATTATGTAGTATTTCATATTTAAATACCTCAAAGTTATAAATCAGACACTCATATTACAAGAAAAACAAGGCAAGTCAGTGTTATTTGGAATTTTTGCAAGAACAGTAGTGTTGCATTGGACAACAGGACTTTTATCTTTTCTTAAAGGTGATATAGGCCTCAGTTTCTGAGTTCAAGCCAAATGTTCTGACTTAAGGCCCCAAAGTTAAAGCTAATGAATGTGTTATTAGAGATTGACATTCTGTTTACTTACTGTGAAGATTTAAACCCCTGAAAACCAGAAAATTACTAATGAAAATATTTCTTACTTTATCCCACTATTTTCATATGCTTTTCAGAAGCTTTTATGGCTAACTGAGTTTTTTTGGTAGTTGCTATTTTTGTGTAAGAGATGATTCTTGTCTGTGAGTGTTCCAATTGGTTATGCTGGTGCCTAGAATGGCCTTTTGCCCCCTCACTGCCAGCTGAGGATGTAAAAGACTACTTAAGTCTTGCAATAAGAATTTGGAGCGATGCTTAGTCGCAGAATTATTTTATTTTTATGACACTCTGGGGATCGTTGTCCAGCCAGGAAGATTTGAAATTTACTTATCTTTGATAACATTTAGAGAGGGATAGAAGATTTTAAGGGAATCAAGAGGAGAGGCAATGATACCTTCCATTAACATAAAAGGTCCTATTTAGGATGCCTGGATTAGGGGCAATAACTAAAAAAGAGGCTTCTGTGGAATTCAGCAATTCAGGTTTAAAAGGCACTGTGGAAAGTGTGACTATAGACAACACAGTGATATACAGAGATTGACATCTATAGAACTGATGGATATCCCAGAATGTTTGAGGAATACAATACAATTCAAGGTGGCTAGAGGGGTTTGCAGAGAGGTATGGCATTACACTGAGAACATCTTTCCTCTGGTGTGTGTCAGGCAGCATTCTTGCTGTGTATTAATATATTTTGAACTATATCTGTGTAGCTTGGTCTGGTGGCTGTGAACAGCTGGTGGACTCACTGATGCTTGGGCTTGATGCAGGATCTAACTCGTGTTTTGGTTGATCACACTGGGCTCCCTTCTCCTACAAGGTGACATAAAACCTCAAGATGAAAAGGGTGTAGACATGTTTTTTAATGAATGTGCATTTGGGAAGCTGATGAGAATTTTTCTTCCTGATGGATAGATGTAATTCCTTTCAGGTCTATGACTTCTAAGGTAATTTAGGGAATGCTTGCTACAAAGTTTAAGTACTACTACCATAACTAGAACTCAAGGCATTAGTTCCTTTGAAAAGTAATCCCTTTTCAGAAGAACATTTCTCAGATGTTAAAGATTTCTCTTCAGTTAAATCCCAGCCCTGAAGGAGTTCTTAACACTAAAAAGAGAAATATTCTTGAAATATGCAGCCACCCAGACATGAAAAGGAAGAGAAGAAAATAACATATTAATTAAATGATTCTAATTATTATGAACAGGACTTGTTGAGTGGTGTATTCAAAGACAAGCATAAATTAGAGAGTTCTTCCCACACAGGCAGGAAAAAGAGGTTGAAGATGGCTGACCATTCGTGAAAAAATTCAGACTTTAAGCACACAGCCAAATAACCTGTTCTCATGCAGAAGAGAACATGCACATAAAAAGTGGAAGGCAGGACAGAGTCATCCAAAGAAGAAGTAGAAAAAGAAAAGGTTACCATGTGTGTTGCTCTGCAATGTGATAGTCCTCTCAAGATAAGGTGGGCAATGGCCACAAAAACTTGCTCAATAAGGCTAATGGAATGATTGACAAGCAGTGAAGGCAATGGTGTATTTTGCAGGAAGATATAATCTATACATATTAAAATCCTCAAAGCAGGATTGATAATTTCAATAATTTCCCTGGCAGGAAGGAAGACAGCCTAGACAGCTTGTTGAGTTCATTAGACGTAAAAATCTATGCATTTAATAAGATTAATAAGGCATGAGAAAGGATCCTGAGAGTGATTTTCAGTTTTTGCAGTCTTTATCAGTTTTGAAACGAGAATTCATCTGCTTACACCCCAGCTGCAATCACATTGCTGACACTGAGCTGTGGCAAAGTGGAACAGCTTGTTGGAGCAGCAGCAGTAGAGCAAAGGCTGAGTTGAGCACAGAACCACACATATAGCGCATTCCCAAGCTGAACTGGGAAGTTGTGTAAATAAAAGACATATCTCCTTGCCTTGAAGTCTCTCAGATGACAACAAACATGATGACAGTGCATTGAAATCACAGCTGAGATTCAGAAGCAAACACAGCAACATAAAGGAAGTCTAAGATGGAATCTTTGGAATAAAGTTGTCTACAGTGAGCTCCTCTGCTTCATAAAAAGCACATTTCACTATGTTGAGATAACTGTGCATACAGAATTAGTACTACAGTACTCATATTTTTTCTGTGTTTTTCTTTCTGTGTTCTTATTTGCAGCATCTGTAAGGTAGTGAACTAGTATGATTTAAAGGTAGGCTGGAAAATCTGTTCAAAAACAGGGTTATGTCTACATTCTGGAGGAATATGCACCTTATCCACTTGGTTTTCAGAGGTCTTAAATTCAGTAATGTTCTCATTTTAAAGGAGCACAAATAGTCTTTTAAAAATCTCAGTGGTAGTTTAAAAAAAAACTTCAGAGGCATTTACTTCCCATTTCATAACAAAACCTCTTTTTCCAAACAGATTCACTGGAAGGTATTTGTACAAGAAATATTCTTCATAATCCATCAAATTCACCTTTGCTGAAACAAGACCAACTCTGATAATACAGAAATGTCTTCATAGCAC
The DNA here is from genome assembly GCA_009812075.1 of Sialia sialis. Taxonomy (NCBI): domain Eukaryota; kingdom Metazoa; phylum Chordata; class Aves; order Passeriformes; family Turdidae; genus Sialia; species Sialia sialis. The sequence continues at coordinate 17,813,333 of VRYO01001269.1, read as the reverse complement.
AGTTTAAAAGAATCCAAGTCATCCCAAGGATTTTGCAGCACTAAAACAGTTAACTTTCCCACAGAAAATCATATTCAGCTTTAATTACATCAGCAGTAATTCAATGCATTATTTTGAGATCAACATGTAATTTAAGAAAACATTTCCCCTTGTTATTGGTGAGATTTCCATTAGCCTTTATTTTAAAATACAAGTACAGCAGGCATTCAAATTGGACTTGTAGGCATGGATTTCCAGGAGGCATTTGCTGTTCATCAAATCATGCTCCCAAGCATTTTAGAGTAAGCATTCAACAATTCTGATGAAAAATCAGTCAGAACAGGAAGGTCTGTGGTACTGTTATCATAGCCTGAAAAAGTGAGAATTGCCACTAGGAAGTGATGCAAAAATCCTCAAACTTCTGAGATAGCTGAAGAGCTTTTCTGTATGACTGTCTTTCATATTTACAGGACTGTGTCACATATCATTTACTGCTGCACACAAGAGAAAAATGAGTTTTCTAACTTGTGACTCACATCATCTGATTCCCTGATGAGCTCTGTATCTTCCACTTGCACCACTGCATCAGCACCACATGGAATTGGAGCACCAGTTGTAACACGCATTACCTGACCAGGCATCACAGTCTGAGTCGGCTGAAAAATGAAAACCCAGAAATTAATCTACTTTTGGAAAACGAAATTTCAAACCACTTGAACGTTATGCAAGTAATCTATCTGAAGAAGATGCTTATTTGCACCATGACTCTTGATATGCTGTGAGCAATATCATGAGGTACAATAAACTCCAATTCACACCTGGCTTTATTTATATGGCTACATATTAGGTGGCTTCAGTTTTTCCTCATATTTTTATCATATGAAACAACTTTCAGAAGAAGGAATATACAGATACTCAGAAAAATACCTGGCACAGAAAGATAATGGGTTAGAAATTTAACTGTTAAGATGGTGACTGTCTGGAAACTTCCATAAACAAAAATCTAGCAGTTCTCAGTACATAAATATATTTGCAGAGCACTCTGGTCACCAGGGCTGAAATTGCTTTGCTTTGGTTGGATTTTTGTTCTATTTTGTTTTACCTGCACACTATATAAGAAAAACCAACATATAATAGTAATGTAACCAACTGCTTAATTTTTAAGCAGAGTTCCTAACACTGAGACAGGTCAATACTAGTTCACAGAGAATATCTATATTTGTGAGGGTCAATTTAGAATAGCCTAAAATTGATGATATTCTACAATTCTATAAAGTCAAAGGATACTACAAAGTTTCAGCAGAAGCAGTATAGAAAAATATCGGAGCAACGTGATAAAACAAATGATGTGGTTTTAGTAACACTTCTCACCAAACTATTTTAATAAACGTTTGTCAAAATCCAGGGTAAAACTGTAATT
>VRYO01001269.1:17766762-17810934 GCA_009812075.1 Sialia sialis | reverse complement strand
ATACGATGACGGAGATTTCATTGCTGGCTCCCCACAGCACTGCAGTAAGCCTGGCTTATTTAGGCGTCACTGTTATAAGTGCCCATGTGCTACACACAGATCTATGCAGCCGTGATCAGAGCAGCACATTCTGTACGTGTCACACGTATAACTCATGTGCAGATTGCCTCCATATTCCATATGCAGTACTGGAATACATCCAGCTCTTCTCAAACTGTAATTAGCACACATTTGGCAGCATCCCACAGGTTGCAGGCAGTACTGCCCAGCACTGTTACCTGCTCCTGCCCAGCAGGAATTTACTCCATGACTTCTGTCAGGAGGCTGACAGACCTGACCAAACTCTAGACCAGAGGTCAGCACTTCAGCTGCATAAAGCTGTTTGCCTTGTCCATTCTCCACTTCAGCACTGCCACAACCTCTGAAAGGGGAGTTTCACTTTGAAGTGTGTGTATTTCACACATTTGGGACAGGCTGGGGGTGGTTTTTATCTGGTTTACCACAGTATCACAGAGACCTTTGTATTCCACAAAACAACTGAGCCTAGAACTGACTGAATCTTGACCCTTTTCTACAAGTAATGGAAATCTAATATCCTTGGAGAAGAACATCAATAAAACCCACACTTGCCATATGTCACAGTTAGTGTATTTTAGGGCAAGATTCATGCTATCCTAATGTAGGTATCTAAACCAGATGACATAAAAAAACCACTTTAAAGAAAATGGCATTTATTTCTCACCACAAACTGTTCAAGGAGTTGTGGATGGATAGCAGAGATATTGCCATTTAAAGCTTCTTAAAAAGGTAAATAATGCTATCTAGTTTGTAATTTAGATTTTTAAAAAAATGTTTTACAAAAGGTAAAGCTTATGCCTTGGATTATGTATTTTGCATACCACTGTAGATATAATCTGAAGGTACTTTACAAATAGGTAATACTGTGTTGAACTTATTACTAAGTATTGCTGGCTTAAATGACAAATTTCAGAGGAAAAATGTACTGCATAAAATTTTTTTCCCATTTAAAAAGCACCATAAAGAAGACAAAATGTCTTCTACTGCCACAAAGAGCCTATGGTGATCAAATGTGCTGTAATTAACCATGTTTTTGGAGTTTATTGTTAGATGAGTTAATTTTTTGAGATGCAATGATGTGATACATTCAAACAAATTCACGATACAATTGCTTTTAGAATGTTATGTTGCTCATATATTTAATTTCCTTTTTGTCTGCTGAGAATTTGATCAGATTAACTTTATGAACAAAAGTCAACCATCAGATTTATTTGTGAATCTCTAGGGCTGTGTTCCTCTGTGATAGAGACTATGAAGATAAAGAAATGATTGCTTCTCAGAAAACATATTAATGTGCAAAAATCTCACAGCTCTTCTAAAGGCCTTTGAGATCTCACTTTTACCTGCAATGGGGCAATACCGGTTTTGGTCCTTTGCCTTCATTACTGATAATCTACTCAATTTCAGTCACTGAATAAAACCCAGAAATAATCTACGAAGCACAACCCCTATCTCAGGAATTTTCTCAGGCACACCTCTCTGTGTGATTTAGAATCACCCATGCTCCTTTCTGTAAAAAGGCACAAGTTAATGGAATTGTGCAAAATGACTGTTTTTCATCCTATATTCTAGCTGGTTAGTAGTGTCTCTTACAAACACCTTTACAAAGTCTTGCAGGAAATGCTATGGTCTATGTTAGTCTACAGAAGGAAACTAATTTTTCTTTTGGTTGAGTGTTTCAAACACAGACCATTGTGAATGACTTGTGACCAGAAATCTCAAGTATGCCCTAACCTTCCCAAAGCAAGGTAATGTCTGAAAGCTTTCCCTGATATACAATAAAAAAGGGTTAAGGTAAACAAGTCCATCTGGAGATGGAAATCAGAAAATAACAAATTAAAAATTGATATAGAAATGTCCAGCTTGGCTATATGGTCTCCCTGCATTTCCCAGTCCCATCTTCTTCCTTGCTACTAGCTTTTACATAACCTTTTTCCCCACAGGAGGAGCCAAATCTAAATCTATCTTGAACTCCCTGCTGTGAATCATTCTGTTAATTGGTCTGTAACATGAAAAGCAGAAAGTTGCTGCTGAGAGTGACTGAAGGGTGAAATGAGACTGAGGAGCCTTCCAAGGCTATAAATAATTTCTTGGGAAGGAGATGAACCTGAAGATGTGTTTGCCCCAGAAAAAAACTTTGACCAGTTATTCTGAGGTCAACAGCCTTGTTTTTCTAACTTGCCACTGGTATTTTCAGAAATAGTCTCTCTCTGCATGCCTGCTTCCCACCCAATTTTTGCTCCTTGCCTGAGAGCCTTCCTATTCCCTGTAATCTGGGAGGACAGACTGTCCCTGTATAGAGATATTTGTGAGCTCTTGAACTTTGTAGGAGGGAAGCAGCTTCCATTTGCCCTTTTATCTTTTGTACAAACCTGCTGAACTGATTAGGACACTGAAATGCTTCAGACTTCTAATGGGAAGTACTCCCCATTAGAGACAGCTTCAACAGCACTGCTTTTAAGCAATGCTGTGCTGTGCTATTTAACTAGCAAAATGATAATATTGATGACAGGGGAAGAGTGATAGGAGTGATAATTCAGCAGGCTGCTCTGCTGGTTCTTGCTATTTTATAGTGATCATAAAAAGGGTTGTAAAAAAAGTTGTCAAGTGTTTTGGATTCTAGACCAATGCTTGAAAATGCAGTCAGGAGGGCTAAAAACATAAGGCAGGTAAAAAAAACTGCTGAACTAATTTACTTCTATTTTTCTAGAGTTTTAAGTAATTTTACATATTTTGTACAACAAATCCATTAATCTAAGTTCACAGGAATATCAGTACAGAGAAGGTGTCTATTATACACAAGTATAATTCATGATGATGGATGGCACCTAAAGCAAAAAAAAAATTTACAGTTCTTCCTACCTATCATGATTAGCCAAATTAAATGTCAATTACACATTCAGAGACAATTCAAGCCCATTAAAAAAAAAAAAGGATAATCCTGTGACTGGTAATACTTCCAAAATCTGATACAATTTTTGAAATATGTAAATTTTACTTGGACTTTTTTTATTTATCAGTCAAAATGGACACAGTATAAAATCCTCATTAAAACTGCTCAATTCCTTGTTTTGCCTGTTACTTATCCCTTTCACCATCATTTCACATACAACACACAGAATTATAAATCAGGACTTGAAATAGCTGGAGAAACATTTTGGACTAACTCACATTTTCCTGAACACAGCTGACAGGTATGATTAAATTGGACAGAATAACAGTAGTTGAACATAAATGATTTCCTTTCCCATTAATCCCACGATTAGTGCAGAAATTCCAAGAAATATGCTCTGGAATTTGAGAGCAAATCACAAAATGCGTCTATTCATGAATATTTATAGGGCACAGCAGGTCACAAACAGGTCATGCCTCAACTTGCTTTTAAAATCAATCCATGTATCTGCTAATGTGCACAAACATTCTTCTCACAAACCAGCCTCAATCCAAGCTGCTGCCAGGCTTTCTCAATATTGTACTAATTGCTACCTATCCATAAAAGCTTAATAAAAAATTTATACACTTCATTTTGCAGGTATCAGTGTGAAAAATGGAAGCATCTTATAAAAACAGCTATTGGGCTGGCATCCTTTAAAAATCTGTCAGCAAGAGGGGGTTAAATAATTCTTTTCTCTGCTTATGAATTGTTGCACCACTAGAAATCTCATGTCCTCAAACATTGTACCAGGGCAGAACGTTACTGTATGCACTCCTATCAGACATGTCAGCACAATGCTCTGAAGTATTTTGGGATATCCTTGTTAGTTCCTTATGTAACTGTACTACCTCACTTTCTGAAATCATGTCCCAAGGCACATAGCAGGAGGGTCAGTACAGCTGTGTCCTACTTCACACCACATCCAAGACTATTCAATTTGGAGTACTAGCACGGCTTTGAAAAGTACAAAGCAAAATCTTACAGAAGAAAAATACATTAAAAAAAGAGAAAAGAAATTGTGCTCACCTGTTCACCAGCCTGGGATTCCCCTATGATGAATCGATCTCCCGGGCCATCAGCAGCTGTTAAGAGGGACAACACAAATGGTAAACACTGAACCTGAACAAATTATGGCATTATAAATTAAGAACAGGAGAAGAGCAAAGATGATCTAATGTTCAGTTCTTCAGTGTTAGCATCACTAAAGTTATAGAAGTTCTGCAAACATTTTACCTTTCAGGTCCATTTAAAGTGTGTTTATTATTCAGAAAAACACAGGTTCTAGAGAAGAGAGTATTTTTAACTGAAAATTTCTGGGCAGTTTGAGGTCATGTAAATGAAGAGTAGGAGGAATTACATTAATAAGAAAGATTTAAGGGTGTTCATGACAGTATTGCAGCACTGAAAATCAGGAGTCAGAGATCATTGATTTAACAAGTCTTCAGGACTTCCAATTTAGCAAATCTGCATTTTTACAAAGACAACAAAGGCACAATTAATAATGACTTTATGCTCCTGCCAGCCTCAAAGGTCTTTCAGCAAGTTGCAATAATGATATTGTAGGATTTACTATGGTGTAAAGCCTGTGTGAAGCACAAGCAACTCTGCCTTTCCAAGCATAGCAGTCATGTTGCAAGAGTGCTCAAACAAACTCGGCTCGGATGATCATATTTAAATCTGCATTATTATTAATTTTAAATCTGTAGCTGTCAAAAGTTGATTTCCTAGCGATGAAGTCTAATCAGTAACAACCTTTATCTTAATAACTTGTGTTTTACTTCAGGAGCCCTGAATATTGAGAAGAACTACCTTCAGGAAGGATGTCCAATCAGTCTATGGTTTATCATATTTGTACTCATGCACTGGCTGCAGCTTTGCAGATCATTATCTATGGTACTTAGTCATGTTTGAAGACTAATAATTAACTTAGCTTTAAAAGCCTATCAAACAGACTAATCTATGAGACTAATCTTTTTTATTTTAGAGTGAACTCTAAAGTAAAAAAGTAGAAAAGGACTCTTCAACTAGATATCCTTCAATAATACATGTAATACTACTGAAGACAGTTGTTAGAGCTTCACTGAAAAAAAATGCGCTTGGATGATCCAGCAAAAAGAAAGAGAAAGAAATCCCTAATATCTGAATTATTTTAAACCTGATAAAATACTACTGAATGAGTTTTATTCCCCCACTAATAATAATACAGAGACAAAATTTATAGATGATGCACAACTGATATAAAATGAGAAAAGGACAGGGGTTTGGGCAGACATGTTATGCCATTAAAGCTAATTCTTATTTTTTTTTGTAAGGAGTATCCATTAATGCAGTCAATATTATCTCTGCCTAAAAGCTTTTTTTTTTTTCATATCCTAAGATAACTGGTTCACAGGGATAATAAGAATAGAACAAAACAGTATAGACTAGAATAGAACTGCCTGATCAATTCAGGGCTAACCAAAATGTAAAGCAAATTACTAAAGGCATTGTCCAAGTGCCTTTGACACACAGGCTTGGGGCATCAACCCACTCTCCAGGAAGTCTGTTCCAGTGTCTGCCCATCCTTTTGGTAAAGCAGTATTTCCTAATGTCAAACCTTCCCTGGCGCAGCTTTGAACCATTCTCATACATAACGTCACTGGACGCCCTGTGCCCTTCTCCTCTGCAGGGAGCTGTACAGAGCCATGAGAGTCACCTCGCAAACAAGACAAACCTGAACTCCTCAGCTCTCCTCACAGGACATTCCTTCCAGCCCTTTCCCCAGCTTTAGTGTCCTTCTCTGGATGCATTCAAATATCTCAGTGTTACTCTGCTTGAATCCACCACCAAAATTAGGGTTTGTGAGTTGGTTCTGACAGAAGTTGCTGAAAATGGCGTTCATGATCACTCTGCTCATTCTGAGCGTGTTTACTGAGATTGTACTCATGCTTTGCCTTACCCTGCAACAATCAGGCTGCAAGACAGCATTGGCTTGATCCCAAGCCCTTGTCACTCAGCATTCTGCTCAGAGCTTATTTTCTTAGCTTTTCTCAGTGTTACATTACCTGTATTTCTCTGGCTACAGATGCACTGCCTTCCTGCTATTACTAGTCATTTTGGTCTGCCTGTCTGTAACACACTCATCTTGAGGACCTGAAATTTTATTTTTCTATTGAATGTATGGGGAAGCTACTGGATTATGTACGTTGCCTGAGTGTGCAAACAGTCTATTTCATAGGCAGTTGCTTTCCATGGTTTCAGCTGCCAGTAACAAAAAATATATTTTAATGTCCTTAGAATAAAGTTGGCTATTGTGCACAAATTCAACATGGTGTTATGATGATTCATCCATTACCACAATTAAATCACTACTAGTGTAATGGTCAATTCTGTATATTTGAAATTTCCTTCATTGATGTATGAGGTGAGCATCACTATTCTTACTTTACAAAGGGTAAAACTAGCACGCAGAAAAGCAACTGGCTCAAAATAATGCAACAACTAGTGGCAAAGCAGAGTGTGCATTCAGGTCTCTTGGGAAATCATATTTGTTACATAAAATGAATAAAGTCATACAACTAATTTTATTCATATATTGCAGCTGCAATATGCAGTATTTCTAAAGTAAGAACTTCTTCTTTTGATGTGTCTCCATAAGAGAATATTATGGTAAGTTTATTGAAAATTCTCTGATGTAATCAATATCTGTAACAGATCAACAAGAAAATCCTCATTAAATCTACCACAGAGGAATGTAAGATGAATCCATAATTCAGAAACAGATGTTCTGTTATTGTCCTGAGTTTTCAATGTTTACAAAAAATGCATGAGCAACAGAGGTGCACATCTGGGAACACACATGGATGTACATTTGCTCGTGTACACACTTAAAATATCTCAGCTTTATGGCTTTCCTTGAAGACAGTGCATATAAATGTGACCTCAGCAATGATCTGTATTAAATCTAAACCAAAATAACCCCTGCTGGATCCAAACCAGGTGAATTAATATGTTATAAAGCAGCAGACACTATACTTGATATCCACAAATCGTTTACCTCTGACAGCGTAACCGTCTTTTACTGATGCTGGGAATGGTGGTAGATTATCTTTTGCATACACATCTTGAGCAAGGACTCGCCCCATTCCATCTAGAAAAAAGAGAAAAGACCATGCTCTGTGTCATTAGAGTGAGTGAAAGGGTGAAACAAAGTTAATAGCCATGCTCTTCAATAGGTGAAATGTGTGTGTATGGGACATAGAGATCTCTCAGGCTTTTCATTTTTTGACTCTACAGGCAGGAAAAAAGACTTAAGCCAGAAAGGAATGACAAAGGATTTGTTTAAGTCTCTGCTCCTGGTAATGGTGGAATTGCTGACAATAGATTTGAATGCCAAGTATCCAAACCTAAAGGTGATAACTCTGATTAAGGACAAGACAGAAAAGCAAGTATAAGTTTCTTCAGGACAAGTTTCTTCCCTAAGATCTCTTAAATATATGCATTTTATTTATTGTCCTTTACTAGAATTTTTATTAAATTTCTTTTTAAAAAACTTGTAAAATGACATTTAAAAAGTGAGTCCTGTGCACAGAAAGTGAGAGGTGATGAATTGAGAACAATAATGATGGACCAGTTTTCATAAATTGACAAAGAAGTTTTGCAATAGATTAGCTTCACCTAATTGCTGAGAGGATTTCTGCTTAATGGAGGGTGAGTACACGTAAGTGTCAGAATTATTTATATAAATTTACACTGTTATAAATATTTTAATAGCGGTTTCAAACATACTCTTTCTCTTCACTTAGCAACTATGACTGATGAGCTGTAATTTGGCTCAGCCTCCCTTTAGAGATTGGTATTAATTACTTCACCCTCAGTCAAGTGGCTGGTAGTTTTATGGCGCCAGCAAGAGCTTTATTTTTTAGTATGATATGGAACAGAGTGGAAAATATGTAACCTGTCCCTTGATACTGTGTGAGAGAGAAAGCAGATTTATGACATGTGTGATTAGATGTACTGGGAAGGGCCACATGGGTCAGAACTATAGAGACTGGCTTGATTCCAGTAGGTCTAAGTAGAAGGGAAGCCCTGCTTATAATAGAGGCCACTTGCTAGGATGCATTGTGGCACTGGAAGGCAATATCCAGCTGAAAGTATGATGGACTGAGAGGATGTATGATTATTTCTGCCAGGAGAATTTGCATGGATATGTGCTTTAGAGATGATGATCTTCGAGAGGTGCCAAAAAAGAGAATTGCATGAAGCGTTTTTTTTTATTTTACAGACAGGGAAATCTGCATGGTTCTGTATTCACCAGGAAGGCAGTAGAGCTAGTGCTGCACAATAAATGGATAGATTTTGTTAAAAAGTGCACCTACTCTATTTGAAAACCTTCAGCTCCAGTGAGGTGGTATTATAATGAAGATGATATTTTATTTATTAACACAAAATGATTTATTAGCAACTAATTATTTTAACTATAACATCATTGTGTTCACAACCATATGTATCAACTTTCAGCCTGAAGTTACTACTCATGCTGCATTGCTGAAGTAAGTATTGCCATGAAAATGCTGCTGAAACCTGTCAAAGCAACCAGAAAAGCACTTTCGTAATGGCCATTAATTCACCTGTGAAAACCCGCATATCAGTGCCTGTGATACACAATATAGAGGTTATAAGAAAGCTCACAAAAGCTTGAGAGTAAAAGAATTCAGACACAGACATTTAAATTACAGCACAGAAAGGCAGCTATCAAAGGTCTAGTAAAAACACCCTTTGTTCATAGATGCATAAAATCTCACTCTAAAGTGATACTTCCAATTTTAGCAGGCATGTTGTGCCTTCATTTTGCTTCTTGTCTGCATGCAAAATCACACCAATTAGTGCAAAGTTGAACAGTATGTTCTTGGCATACTGCCATACAATATTTGAAAGGAATAAATGGCTAGCCAGTAATGGAATGAGTTTCGTTACAAGAAGAAAAATGTAAGAATTATTTGCTGAAGCAGCCTTGGGCATTTAAAAAGAAGGAAGTCAGCAACTAGAGTACCTCTGTAATCTCTTTTATTTAAGAAAGTATTCTAAAAATACAGTTTGACCCTATTTGGATTAATTGTAATTCAGAATGATGTTCTGAATTATTTTAACATCATCAAACTGCCCCTTGTGATACCCATAGTTTTCTGATACAAAATGGAGAATTACATAAAACTCACTTTTCAAATGTGGGTATTTGCTGAGCTTAGGTGGTGAACCTGGTACAGTTCTGTGAAAACCTTTGATTTCTCTGGGGCACAGCAATAAGACAGATCTTGTACTAGGAAGTGATGGATTAAATGAATAAATAGGCCGTTCTCTGGCTTAAGCTCATAAAATGTAGATTGCTTCTACATTATAATTTTATTATCAATTAAACTTCTGCATCTTCTTAGTTTCAGAAGAATAATCATAATGATGCTGTCTAAGAACTTAACCTTATGTTCCCACAGAGCTCTACTCAGGTAACTGCATTTATTTGGAATAAAAGCCTAATTGAGGGGTTCATACCACATATCAAAAATGGCAGGTGAGAAATATGCTTCAGATGCCTTTGGTTTAGGACACTTCCATAAAATGCTTCAGGACTGCGCAATTTTTTTTAATATGAAAGAGATTAAATGATCTATACAGTCACTAAGCAACACACCAGCATGAAAGTCATGTTTCAAAAGGTAACTTTCATAATCCTTTCCCTTAGGTTAGGAGAGAGCAGACAGGTCTGTGAGACTATAGCATCCCTTGACCTAATCAAGAATAAAATCAGGACTGTACTGGGTATTTGTACAGAGTAACATTCAGCAGCTTTATTTATGAGGATGAATACTACTATGTTTCATTTTAATTAATCACTTTAAATTAATTAGGAAATTAGCACTCCTAGAATTTTGCACATTTCACTTTCCTTGGGGAAAATCTGAGCTCCTGAAAGATAGTTTTCAGAAGCTCAGTGGTAATTCAAGACACAAAATCACAAAGAAAACAAACACAGTACAATAGTGCTTTTCTAAATACAGTTTCAGACTTCCAGAAGTAAATTTTTACCATTTTCTGAAATTAGATGTATATTAACAAAAAAAACCAAAACTGGAAGTAATGAAAAACTGATTCTTAATTCATTGCATTCTTCAAAATTATCAAACACAAAAGTGTGTGCATGTGCACACACACCTATATAAAACAATTCTATGTATTTGTCTGTACAACATTATGCTGATCATTTAAGAACTTCTGAAAATGCATTTCCTTCTTGAGATTTGTATCTGTAGATTAAGAGAATTGAATTTGCAGTATTACACACACAGAGACATGTTCTTTAGGCTGTCTCTTATAGGCTCAATCCTGAATTTCATACTATATACTTGGAAATCTTACAGGGCTAAAATAAGTGTATACTACTTGAGAAATAAATTGCAAGATAAAATTTTTGCACTACAATGCAAAATTATGAAGGAATTGTTGGTATAATTATGTGAACATTAAATCAAGAATCTGTCTCTGAACCCACTAATGTTACCATTGATCTAACACTTGTGTTTTGGGTGAGAGGGAAGAGGGTCAAAACTAAAGTGACTCAGCAGACTCAGTTCATTATTTTTGAAAAAATAAGAGTGCCAGGAATAACAATACATATGTTCTGGACTTAGAATCGAAACTTATTTTATTCAAATAAGAATAATAATCCTACAGTATCTGACATACCAAAATAAATATATGACGTGCTTACTTTTCAGGGAGGCAGATTACAGTCTTTTATCCTTTATTTCAGGAGTTCAGGGTTGCCTACATAGCCTTTATTGGGACTAAATGTACCCAACACTGCAGCTTATCATATTGTTCACAAAGGGCTGTCCTAGAGAAGACATTTAACTGTCAGCTACCCAAAAAGGCCCAATAGTTATGCTCAGGCATTTATGCTTTTGTGCCCTCTGGTCTGCACACCATCATGCAAGTGCAGGGCGTATTATGCATATTCCTTGGTGATCCAGTATTGGTGCTATTCTGAATGCAGGATATAGAGCATTTTCTCAGAAATCCTGCTGCCAAGGCTCAGGGGAGCACTGAATTCTGCTTGGAGCCACGAAATTCACAGGTGTGATGTTACATACAGTCTGCTAAATCAGTATGCCAATATGAAGACATCTTGAAGGCTTCTGGTAGCACAAAGATTTGGCAAAGACCATGAAAACTTTGAGTTTCCAAGCCAGATGACAGAATATTCCATTTAGAAGCCATTTGAACCTCTCTGCTGTCTGTAGCAAACCACTGCCCCAAATGTTTTTGCCTTTCGAGGTTTATAGTTCCACAGTCTCTTCACTCACCACCTTACTTGTGGACAATCTGGAGAATCCCTGGAAGAGATTTCTACTTTCCTACCTAGTTTAGGTTTACTTGCCAGCATATTTCCTGCCATAGTTTTGTTATGTGCTGAGAACATTCTCCCAGACAGCGCCTAGGCTTGATGTAAGGAATAGCAGAAGCGTAGCGAGGCACCTAATAGACAATATGAACACAGTATTTCAGGAATAGTTTAGCTGAATTAACATGAGGGGTGCCTTGCTAATTCCTTTTAGGGACAGAAAATCACTTAATCTATCCCTACTTATTCATGAGAATAGATACAAAGTCTGATACTGTGCTGGCTGTTTGGTGCTTTTGAAGACAACCTCACCATGTATTTTCAAAACCAGTTATTCTTTAATTACAGGGTTTTGATAGATCAAACACTAAAAGGAAGTAATTTCAGAAAATGATCATGTAGTGGTAGAATAGGAAAGGAATTGTATTTATAAACAGAAAAGGAAAATTCTGGAATGACTAATAGGCTAACTAGAAACTGGAAAAAGAGACTGAGATGAACTGTTAAAGATATAGACATGGAAAAAATGATCTGGAATCAATAACCACTTTGCTTTGATCATTAATCTCAGATTAGAAAGGGGCTTCGTGAGAATCTTCACAGTAAAACAACAGAAGAAGCCAGTCACAGTATAGCTTAGAGCTATTTGGCATCTACAGTTCACTGAGAAGTTCACATTCAGGTTGAATATAATATGTTTGCTGCATATAATACAAACAGGAAGAAAATTAATTAATATATTTTATTAGTGCTCCATTACAGACTCCTTCAGGGAGCACCACTGAGTTCAACTGACATTCTCCTAACTTTGAAAGATTTCCCCTATTACTGGTATTTCCTAAAGCACTTTCTCCTGGAGAAAGCAGTTTCAGACACCTCACAACATGAATAAAAGAGCGAGAAGGCTGCCAAACAGGGAAGTAATCACCCTCATGCCCACAAAGAATCCAACTTAACATACCTCTGTAATTGATGATTTCTGTTCCAAGCACTGGGGTCATCTCCAGAACTGTGATGAAGGCCTTGTCCATAGACGTCAATGGGAATGGAGACATGCGATGTCTTCTTGCTACCTTGGTAATGTCAACAGCACTGTGACCTAAAATGAGAAAGAACAAGTTCATGTGTGCTACAGTGAGCAGATTTATGTAGTGGTGCTCAGTTAAACCATTTTGCTGAATCTAATCTGGCACTTCGCAGCAAATTAAATTAGTTAGTTATCACTACTGAGCTTTCATGTCTGACACTGGGAAGACACTGCATTCAACTAAAATCAAGAGAGTTCATATCCTTATCTCTAATGAGGAACATACCAGAAGTCTTGATGAGCATGAAAAGATTGGTTAATCTAAAACAGAAACGCTTCCAGGTGATGCAGTATTTCACAGTGAGGATCACAATCTGAGACTAATTCAGTTCTGTAAGCTCAGGACAATTCACTCTATTCTGTTCTGCACAAACACATCTCAACATGCTCTGTGCCATGCACAGATAAAGCACAACAGTAGATTCTGGGCCGTGAGCCTAAGCCTACAGTCCAAGTGTGAGAAGGGAGGCAAAAGGTTTGAAAAAAGATAGAGAGAGCACAATGAAATCACTGGGCGGTCAAGCCAGCAGACAGTGTCTCCAGCTAGTGGGCATCCTACCCATTGTCAAGATTTTGTCTTGATAAACACCATAGCAAAGTGTTGCTTAAATGTATGATTGGAGTGGAGGCAGTAGGGCAATTTAAGAAAAGCTTACTTTTCCCAAGTGTGAGGGACAGGCAGGGAGAAAATATGACAGAATTTGCTTGAAAATTAAGCCAACAGCATGTCTGATTTCATGATACTTACTGAGAGATTAAACAAGGGGACAATAAGCTTTGAAGAATTTTGCAAGTGAAAATAGGCAACTGAAGAGAGAACTACTGCAGGAATACATAAACAAGAGTAACAGATAAAAATCAAAAGATTAAGACAATTACAATTGCAGAGTATCTTGAAAGGATTTACTAGAACAAGAAGGCATGTATGAGAGTCAAAATGGATGGTGTCCTAAATGCGATATGTAATGATATTCCTAAGTAATATAAATTACAGTGCAGAAAACATTAACAAATAATGGAAATTAATTTTTATTGACATGATTTTTCTTTGCAATCAGTACATAAATATCTCATCTGTTGCTGTACATGCCTTCATACTCAGAAATAAATAGATTATTGCTTCAAGTGTAGTCTTCTGATAAAAACAAGCAAAAAATAGCACAACAATCACGAAGTCTAAGTCCTTCCTTCAGAAGAGGAGATTTCTTAATTAATATATATATACAATACTTGTTCTGCACTAACACATGCTTGCCTTTTCATGTGAGAGATTGTTCACTAATTTTTTTTTGCTATTAACACTGTTACTATCTTTCAGAGGAAGAAGCAAAGACAAATAAAACTGCCCATCTAATGCTTCCAGGAAAGATTCTGGAAGAAATTATTTGAACAATTTGTTTATAAGTATTTAGAAAATAACATGATGAAAAAAGCAGGCACTGTGTATTTTTCAGGCACAAATAATTTTTAATTTATTTAATTATTTTTCTTAAGATAGCAGTTGGCATTCTAAGGAAGAGATGTTTTCTAACTATATTAAGTCTTGGCAAACTCTTAAACCTAACTTTCTAATAAGAACACTAGGGAGAAATTATCCAAATTAAACTATTGTAAGATATAAGTGTAACTAATGGAAAAATGGCATTCCTGGTTTTAACAACAGGGAATAGTAAGCTTAGATTTCCAGTTATTATGCCTGTGTTTTGTTGATAACGTCATTAAAGTGGAAAAGGAAAGCATTTGTGAAATACAGTCAAACTTCCCACACCCATGTCTGCACAGAGAAAGAAACCCTGCTTTAACAGCACTGTCATTCCTGCAGGTCCAGCACATTCCACACAATATATGCTAAAAACATTTTCCTGATGTTTTGTTTTAGGTTGAAGAATATGAAGGAAGATGCTAAGAAAAAATATGTCACAGCAATGAAAGCTGAGGGAATTGTGTGGCAGTGAACAACTGTAATGCTATTGCCACTAGATGCCTTTAAAACTTCCAGCAGTAATTTCACTGCTACTTAAAACTCACTGTTAGCTACTTCAGAAACTCACATTTCACCTCTTTAAACCTTAAAAAGTGATAGAATTCACAGATTCTGAATGCTTCAAATGGTCCCCAGAGAACAACCTTCAGATTTGCAAGTCTGTCCCTAATGCATGTCATTTGCTTAAGTCAAAGGTTCTGTTAAAATCTTCTGAGAAATGCATTCTCCAACACAAGACTTTTTGAAAATAGATAAAATTCCCTAATCTCTGACATCTTTTTTCCAAGACCAAAAGTAACATCCCATTATTTTGTCAAGAAAAGCCAAGAAAGTAGGGCCCCTTTATGTCTAACATGAATAACCTTAATGAAGAAAGGAAGAAAGATGCTGGTGTAACTGCTAATCTTTCTCTCTCCCATTTCCTCCTACAAACCAATGCTAACTCTTCTATTAGAGATATCACAGATTTAAATAGACCCAGAGACAAACAAAGTATTTTTTAAAAATTGTAAAATCACTAAATGGTACTTTAATTACAAGAAAATGACATTAAACAACTCCCCAGAATTTACCAAGTTATCTTTCACTAATGTGAAATGTCAGATAATTCTAAAAATAACTACTTACATTAAGCTGCATTTTGTATGACAAAATAATCCTCTAGCTTTGAAGCAGCTAATTCAATTGGTTGCATAAGGTAGAAAATTCTTGACAGCCTGCTCTTTTACTACCAAAACAACTTCATAGTCCTGTCATTATACCTATATATATATACACACGCATATGGTGGATCAAATTTTAGACTAGAAAAGATTCCCACAACACAAAGAACTGTGCAAATTAAACTAGATATCATTTGGATCAAATATGATTTCTTAACCTTTGCATTTTTTTGTTTGGTTCTATGTATCCAACATTCAAATTCATGTTCAAGATTGAAAATAAAAATAATGTATAATCAAGTTGAGAATTTCCATTTTCATTGTCTTTGAGAGTTAATTCTTGCCCATAAAAACCTGCACACACGACCATCTACAACAAAACATTACAAACAACACAGACCTCCATGTCATTAGAAAAACAACTTGCAAGAATAAATTAAAAGGTGACTCTCCATTAATACATGAACACTATGAGCTATTTACAGTTATACCTTTGGACTGGATTTCACTGTCTGAAGTTACTAAATTTCTGCTGCAAACCCACCTAGTCCCACCTCTGATATAACTATCCCTTGCTGTCTTCTGAGCAGTCTTAGTTTCTCAACAGAGCTAAGAAGTTTCTTCACTTACTTGCTCTGAGGATGTTCTCCTTGCTGCTGCACCTAGACTGGACCTGCAGAGAGAGCACAGAGTCTATGAGCTACAGAAGTTAACAAGAATGCAAAATATAGAGATAAAATGGGCAAGCTCCTGGGATCTAAGACAGAGGCTATACATATTTTCGGCAACATTCTTACATATTTTGCATGAGCTAAGTATATTTAAGCAGAGGGTAGTAGCTGATGGTCAGAATCTGATACAAGCAATTTGATTCCACAGCCCTCCCGTAAGAAACAAGATGGCCTAAGGACAGTAAGTGAGAAAAATCAAATAATAGTGCTTAAAATTATGTGTTAAGCATCAGTTTTCAACAGGAAATTCACATTTTCTTATACAGCTGTAATGAAAGTAGCTCTAAATCTAGGTCCAGTTTGATAATTAGACAGAATACTAACAAAAGTATATTACCTGATTTAAAATTCTATTGCTGATATTTTCAGGTACTGAGTGTTTAAAACATTTAGTTTCAATTATGTTGATTCTGAATATGTTTAATAAGAATTCTTCACAATTGTATAAGAGACACACAACTGTATAAACGGCTCCTGGATGGAGCTGATAAATTTATTCTGCTGTTCCTATTTGATAAAAAGAAATGATATGTTCACAATGAATTTTGTAGTGGAATTCCATTTTAAAAAATAACTGTGTGAGAATGACATGGTTTCTTAACAAACCCTCTTCCTTGATACTTAGCTACCACTGTGCTATTCCGGATAGATTAGTCTTGCTACCAGGAAATTGGACAATTCACGTTGGTCTAATATTCTAATAACACGGGATATTTACAATTCTGTTTACGATGCAGTTTTAAAAAATAATTGTATTTTTTGGAAGAGTATCAGCCCTGTAAACACAACAGATTTAAATTTTACCTATAAGAAAGCATCCATTCTTGTTAATCCTTCTCGGGTTGGGAAAGATAGCACCATCTGTAATAACTCTGAAGTTGCAAGTTTTCAGATGGACTGCTGTCAGGCCAGATGATGGAACTGGCAGCACTTGAATAAAAACATTTTGTGTGAACAAAACCCTAGCTAAAGTAAACTTCACAGGAAGACAAACCTCTGAGATAGTAAGAACTGAATCCTTCTCTTTTTTACTTTATTGACAAAAGTATTTTAAATTTCAATGAGAATACTAATAAAGTAAAAGTGTGCACATATAGTGAAATAAGGAATAGCACAGGTGATGCTGAGGGTGTAATTTCCCAACAGAACATCTGTCTCTGCTGCAAAAACAAAGGAGTGAATCCAGATTATCTTTCAGACCTCATTCTGGACTTGCAGCCATAGAAAAATCACCTAGAAAGTGAGTATGTATGATCTAATAGCTGATGAAGAATGATAAACCCCCAACCCTTCAAAAGCTGTCTTCAGAAAGGAACAACCATTTAAGGCTGAAACAAACTGTGCCCCAGCTTCTAAACCTCTTTCTTCTGTTCCACAGCAGCTTGCCCCAAATAGATAGTCACATAAAAAAATTGGATTCTACAGCGCAACACAATCTACTTATTTTAATGGAATAACTTATGGAAAGTAATGTTGCAACTTAGGGTGGGTTATGGTGTCCTTCCCTGAAAAAAACTCTTGTTTAACGAAAACCAACATAAAAACCCCACACCCTCCCCGCTTCCCACCAAAAATGCTATACAAGAAAACTGCAAACAAAATGTTAATGATGCTCAAATTTGGCCCAGAGTTGTTTTACCAGATTTCAAAGGCATAAAATGAACTCTCTTTGGAAGAAGTAAATATTTACCTATAATTTACCAAAAGACAATTCTGGACCAAAAAAGTGGTATAATGGCAATAAAGAAAACACAAAAGAAAAAGAAGCACAGTTTGAGAGGGAGAGAGAAGCAGGATGGTTGTGGCGAGGCAGAAGATGGTGAATGCAAAAGGAGACATGGGCCTATGTGTGTAAGACTACTGTTTAAAATGGAAGAGGCTCTCTTATTTCTCACTGAAAAACATGAAAAGAGAAAATGAATGGACCTGCTGCAAAATAACCAAGCGATTCGGCAACTGTGGAATGAAATTCAGTGAGATAACACAGTCCTAAAGAAAAAGGCAAAAAACCAAAAATACAAAACACAAACATTTGAAACAATCTACTAAAACAAACTAAGTAAAATATGTGATCCAAAGGACACAGATAAAAGCTACTAGAGAAGGAGGAAAAATGTTAGCAGACAAAGACAGTGCTAAAGAAGTAAAATGGAAGTCAAGAGAGGGTCTTTCAACAAAGTGGAGGAACAGAAGGAGCCCAAACCCATAGCGCAAAGCAATGTTTGCGAATGGAAAACAGCTCCTTTGAGCAGTAATAGTTACTCTCGAGTTGTAGCCTCTATTCCTCCTCAGTTCATCTTTAAGCCCTTCCAACCTATAGTGGAGCTAGT
Source organism: Sialia sialis (assembly GCA_009812075.1). Taxonomy (NCBI): domain Eukaryota; kingdom Metazoa; phylum Chordata; class Aves; order Passeriformes; family Turdidae; genus Sialia; species Sialia sialis. Next base: position 17,792,750 of record VRYO01001269.1, on the reverse strand, counting down.
GTATGGACAAAAACAAGAGATTTATAATGAACAGAGCAGCTAAGATTTGCAGATCAAATCTTCTAATATAAAAAACGTGCTGACAAAGTTTTGCTCTTAAAATGTCCAAATGACAATGGTAACAAAAGACAGCTGGCTTCACATACAGCCTCTTACAGGTCATTTTTTTAATTCTGTGCACACAGAGGACTTCATATTTACTTTTTGATAGCTTACACCCAGCCTAAAGTTTCCATGTTATCACTCACCTGATGGGCAACATATGCAGTATGAGAAATAATTTGCTTCCCACAAATTTTAAAAGCAGCTGTGGAAGAGGAATCCATGATAATAAAATAAAAGGCTTGATCAGCTAGACTTGATCGTTTCCCAACCTATGCTCACAGCTGCAGAATACAAACCATGTTTTAACATAACTGACATCAAAATTAGTTATTACATAATACTTCTGTTTAATATGAATTGCACATTCTTATCCTAAATGTTATTTTGACTCAAAACTCCAGTAAAATAATTTTGAATAAAACCCACCATTTTCCTAACACATACAGTTTTGGAAGCAATGGAGTTTTTTTATAAATGGGGTCATGTGCTTTAAGTGCCTTTTAAAATACTCATTATTTGTATGTTTTACTACTTTGTTATTTGTGACATTTACAAAAAATCAGTATTCTTTTCACAGCTATTATTAACTGAGGAATCCATGCTACATTGCATATAGTACCATGACTGACTGGGAAGAGTTATTATTAGGAGAATTTACTATAATTCTTCTCATTCACAGGTAGTTACAGAAATAACAACTTATGGTTGTCTTTTCTTTCAAAGGAAAAGTATAGATTTATTGTTTGTCCATTCTACAGCCTCTTGGCTCACAATCTATCTTGGCAGACATTACACTGGGCTACCAGCCAGTACCATTCCCTTGCATAGTTCAGACAGAATTAACCAAACCCAAAGCATTCAGTTCACATTACTCTGTATTTTAAGCAAACTGGATTTTATGTTCTTGAAAATGTAACTTCATCATGCTGGAATACAGGGTAAACTTTCTCCCATGGGCTGAAGTAGTAAACAGAATGTGAAATAAAGTACTCAAAAATAAATAAAGAGAATGGTAAAAATAAAGAGTACTGCTGACTTCTGTCTGTCATGACTGGTCTGAAAAACAAAATCACCGGCTGTACTAAATTGGATTCATTTAAATTTACATAGTATGTTTTGCTGTAAATAAAAATCAGTCTAAATTTTTTTTTTCAAGAAAAATAGAAAAAGACACAAAGAAAAGTTCATGCTACAAGTGAAAAATTCATGTGAAAAATAATGGAAAAAGAAAACTGAGAAACCCTTTAATACTTTACCATGACTGTTAGGAATTGTTAGAGAAATTACTTACCTTTTTAAAGTCATAACAAGATTAGCACAGAGTATTAAGTCAGCTCTTCATTATGGGAGGTACAATTAAAAGCCATTGGTTATAATAAAACAAATTTCTAGACAAAGATGAAGAGTTTCCAGCCCAATATGAAAAGCTAACTCTTACGGGAGTACATTTTAACTCAATATTACAACATGAAGAACAATTCAGAACAATGACATCAAAACATGAGTTACGACCAACAGAAAGAGCCCATTTCTCAGGAACACAGAGCCTGCCCGAGGCTGACCCATAACCTTTAGCACGTATGGGAAAGCACATTGCTGCACTCTGAGCAAAGCATGCAGAATGTGGAACCACCAGCAGAAACCCAACCACACGCAGACACAGAGGACTAAGGTACAGCAGGGGGAATGAGCTCGCCAAGCTGTAATGAAGGAAGCAGGCTAAGCAAAGCACAGCAGCTGTTAACCATTTCAGAGCTGTATTCTCACTCCCCTGAACACCAGGCAGGACTGTTCACGAGGCATCGCACCTCCGGCACTTACTGCTGGTGAGAAAGTGCACAACTCATGCAACCTTTCCTTAGAATTTCAGCAGCTTAAAGAAGACAACAAATCTGCTATGATGTGGGAAAGTATGCTGCTGCTGCTTCTGCTCTGCATGTGATTTATAAGTAATTTCATGACCTGAGTTCGGTACAACGAACACTGTGCATGTGCCATTTGAATGGTCTCTGAAATATCTGCCTGCTTTAAACAGATTTCAAATCACTTGTGATCTGATTTATAACTGTAGGTGTTTGCGCAGTGTCTACTGCCAAAAATATCTTCTATTCTCTAAGAGTGCAACATACATTATTCAGTGTCTCTAAATAAACAGATAAGAGAAAACTGAACCATGAATAACAATGTCTCAAAGTGCTCTGACAATACTTATAAAAACTGATTTTGGCATGTTATTCTAAGCAACATCCACGAGGTTAAACTAGGAGCAAATAAAAAATACAATGAAATACATTGTTGATTTAAATTTAAAAACTGTGTTTAATCTATCCTGAAGAACAGAGAGAATAGCTTTGATTGAATTAATATGGAATATAAAAATGAAGTTGTTAAAAAAACATCCACAGGAATGGCTTGAGTTGGAAAGGACCTTAAAGATCGTCTAACTCCAAAAAAGAAAAACGTGCATCTGGAATTGTGTACTTCACAAAACATAAAGGATGTGAGGATTAAAAATCCTATTACAACATGCAATCTTCCAATTTCAGGAATCAATTCTTATTCAACCAACATTTTACACTGAATTGAACACACAAGGTCTTAGGAGACTGCTTTGTGGCCATCTGAATTAGGACTAAAGTCAATTCAAACACAGAATATTTTTTTCTTATTGTACTGAGACCATTTCTGAAATAGAAAGAAAAGTGAGCACAAGGAGTTTGATACAACAGATATTATGCATTAACACAACATTTAAAACATGCACTACTGATGGTGGGACTCAGCTCACCGAAATTTAAATGTGAATAATAAATAATGTGGTATTCCACAAAAGAAATCACTCATTTGGAATCAGTGTGAAGAAACAAACAGAAAATCATTTGAAGCCAAAATAATTTTAGGAGCAGATTTTTAGGACACTGAACAAAAGTAAAATTTAAATCTTGAATGTGTCACTGTCCTCATCCATATATTACAGAGTTCTCGTTTTCTGAGTTTTTTTCTAATCACCTACACTTTAAATAAAGATTCACTGAATTTTGATAATTTTTTCCCAGTATACTGTGAACACACACATGGAATTCTATGGTCAGATTATGATTCATCCTAACTACTATTCAAACAGGACAGTGGAAGTGGATTGATGAATACACCATAGAAATACAAGGCCTGAAGTGATTCCTTTTACAGGAGCAGTAGTAAAAAAAAAGGTATTATCCAATATTTCAACCTACAGAATGAAAAGGCAAAGGACAGTTTTCTTGGATTAGTCACCTCTCAACAGAAATTCACATTGTCCTGGAGAGGTAAAATCAACAAATTTATTTATCCTAGAAGAGGATTCGAAGAAATCTTACAAGCCAACTAAAACTGCAAGCTGAACACCTCACAGTGAGAATACAGGGAGAACTGTGATATATACAGCAAAAAGAGGACACAAAATAGCAAGCCACAGTAAGCAAACAGGAAAACTAACTGGCTACTACAAAATGGCAGTATAGGCTTCAGAGTTGCAAATTAAAAGAAGCAAAGAGGGTTTTATTCTCTTCAGAGTAGTTTTAATGAAATGTTTACCTTCGTATGAACAAAAAATATGAGCTGCATTTTGTGTTCTTAGGAGGGGGACAGGATACAGATAATGCTGGACATTAGACACTGGAAAGATGGCACATTTTGGTGATATTTTAGGGACGGTTCGGGGTTTATTCAAAATCATACTGCTTTTTCTTCAGAGAAGCTACATTAATTATAATACCCAAACATCAAGAGATCAGGTATCTTGTATAAGATAGAGCCCATATTAAAGCAAGTCATAAAGATTATTGCCAAATCTGTGCGCAAACTTCAACAGGTATTTCTAATCTGTGTTATCAAAATTCAAGTGGGGTTTGCAAGACACAAAAAATCTCTAGAAACACTGTACTTTAAAAAAGAAAATGTTCTACTACTTGTGTTACTAACTGTGAACAAGTATTGGTTTGAATGAAAATCTTGAAAATTCTCCAAATGTCCTGAAAATAGTCTCCAGTTTAAGAAGCAGATCATGTAAACAAAGGCAGAGAGAATAAACTACATTTCTTAAGAGGTACAAAAAAAAAATCCTATTATCCTTGTTGTTTGCCACAGAAATGGTATTTACTTGCCTATTTTCATATAATTTCACACCCTGACACACATAATTTCACACCCTGATTTGACTGACAAATCACTGAGCCTAACAAGTACACATTAGATGCAGGGACACCTTGCAGTAGATCAGGCTGCTGAGAGCCCCATCCTACTTTGAACACTTCCAGAGATGGGGACACCACAACTTCTCTGGACAACCTGTTCCAGTGCCTCACTACCCTTAACACCTAATGAGAACCTGCCCTCTTTCAGCTTAAAGCCATTTTCCCTTGTCTATCACTACATGCCCTTGTAAAAAGTCTCTTTTCAGCTCTGTTGTAGTCCCCTTCAGGTACTGGAAAGCTGCAAAGGTCTTCTGTTCTCCAGGGTGAGCAACCCCAACTCTCTCAGCCTGTCTCTGCAGCAGAGGTGCTCCATCCCTCTGATCACCTCGGTGTTCCTCCTCTGTTCTCCAGCATGTCCCTGTGCTTCCTGTGCTGGCACCCAGAGCTGTCCCAGCTCTGCAGGTGGGGTCTGACAGAGCAGAGCAGAGCAGAGCAGAGGGGCAGAATCCCCTCCCTGGCCCTGCTGCCCACGCTGCTTTGGATGCAGCCCAGGACACGCTTGGCTCTCTGGGCTGGCAGTGCACTGCCGGCTGTGGTGCGACATGGACACCACACCGTGCGTCTCAAGAAGGACATACAGAAAATGAGTACTCCTGAAAGTGGTGCATGAAGATTTTCCAGCAAGAAAAATAAAGCACTAATGTGGAGACAGAAAATGTGACAGAGGCTTCCTCGGCACCCATTCTTCCTGCTAGAGAACCACACTGTCTGTTCCAGAGATGGAGTCACCATTCACCACACCTGCTGCTGCTGGGAAACACAGTTCAGTTGTCTTAACATCTAGTTATTGTCAACATCTGAATAAATGTTGGTGGGGAATTGGCAGAGGCGTGTTTGGAATTTTTAGCATTACTGCTTCTGCTCCTATCTGCTTTTAGGCCTACTGCCACCATCCCTTTGACGCAAGGTCTGTGGAGTGAAAAAGCTTCTCTCCACTGAAGTTTGAATGAGTCTGACTCAAACTTCTGGGCTAACAAAGCTCACAATCCCCATTTCATGCTCACAGGTGACATTCCTTGTATTTCTATATTATAGGAACACGAACACATATAAATAGGAACAAAGAAGTCAAAACTTACGAACTCTGTTCTGTGACTTAGTGGCTTCAAAATGAAATGTGTAGTGAGCCTTCAGGTGCAAAAAGTCAGCAAAAGCCACAATCCAATTCATCTTTTTTAAAGCATCTTTAAGGTTAAATTTCACCTTTTTCTTGTTGGTGTTTACCAGAAATTTTGGTTGGAGATTTTTATAGTTATTATCATTCCAAAGTGAAAGGCTGGACTACTTTTTTAACTATATGAGCAGGAATAATACATGTTTCCTCCATGTACTATGATAATAATTGCTACGCTAGCATAACTTCAAGTAAGTTGATTTTAGTTAAGCTTAATATTTTTATTTGAGCTAGGAAGATTAAATTTGGAGGGCTTCAAGTAAAAGACCCAAAACTAGCAAACCCAGCTAACAATAATCTTACAGCTGGTGTATATTATAGTCTCTCATGTATACAAGGTTCAGTCAAAACCTCAGACTTATACACTTTAAAGTATAAAAATAAATGAAGCTCTTTAAAGTTTAAGATTCAAACTAAGGAGCAACAATGGTAAGAAAAATGAATCTTCATTTCAATAATCCATATCAGACAGTGAGCTTACTGTATGAAGAGCTAGATTTCTGCCTTTGAGCTGAGACAGAGTATATTGCTCTGAGGAGAATCCCTAAAGTGAAATCAGAATGGCCATAGATAAATAACATGAAGATTTCAGAGTGTTCATAAAATATAGAAAGGAGAGGCTGAAACTGAACAAATCTTGCTCTAAAAACTGTTGTTAAACCCAAGTTAGAAACTATTTTTGAAAGAAACCAGAAATGCAAATGAAGAAAGATGATTTGCATTCTGGATTTTGCTTTCAGCCTCAAAGGCTCAACAGGATTAGATTCCTTTAGTGCTAAATAATGGCAACTGACTTTGGAAAATGCAAAGGAGTCTATGACAGAATAAAAAGAAAAACAAAAATGGCATTGATAGGTCTTTGGCTTGATGTAATTTGTTTCATAAAGGATTGCATACCTCTACCATAAGGCAAGGTGAAGTGCCTTCTGGCTTTGTGGTACAAGAAGCAAGGAGGAAAAATAATTAAAAATTGAAACAGGGGAAAAATAATTAAAAATTGAAACATAAAGATTTGTCTTGAAACAAGAAGTAAAGAATTTTAAATTCCAGATGGGGGAGGACAGAAATTATTTATTTGCTCTTTCTCTGATAAATGCAGACCTGGAAAGCATTTCACCATAATAAAAATCAGTAAAAAGTATTACAATTTTGTCAAGTTGAATAGGTAACATTTAAGTCAAAATCTGTAACATTAAATGAGATGCTGTTCAAAACACTATTTTTTACCATTTTCCAAAATGTTAAATAGCCTTTTCTGGTAAATTAACTTAGTGTTTGAACTGAACTTATTAGTACAGAATGAAAGTGTGAAATGTTAATATGAAGGGATAATTTTATTTGACAGAAGTCAAAAGCTAAGTGCCATACACAGAGAAGCTATGGATTTAAGCAACATTTTGCTTCTATTTTGAATTTATGAATTAATAATGGATCTAATTTGAGAGTCAGCAATGGGTGAATAAAGATAAATAATATTTAAAGTAGAAATATAGCAATATTTGTTACAGAATTAAAAAACTTATCTAAGATGTCATTAATCAAAGTAATTGATGTGTATTTTGATCAGATTATTACAATAACACACTGTCCTTTCTTATGTAACTTCGAAATTTTGCTATTCTCACATGACAGAGAGAATGCTAGAGATGTTTTGTAATCCTAATCCTAAACTAATCCTAATATCATGAATTAAGATAGCACTAGCAAAACTATTTTCTATGAATAAGAAAGATGACTTTTTTCATAAATGTTTGCATTTTAATATGCACTAAGGAAACTGTGTTTCTCTAAAAGTAAAAATTGTAACTAATTAGTTTTTCTTAAAGGTAGAGTAAGGTGGTACTATTATCAAATCAAAATGCAATCCTTGAAATGGCAATTGCCACAAAGGAAGTTATGAGTTCTTGCCCATATTCGAAAGAGAAATACCTACAAATTTTAATTTTACTTAAAACGTCATTGTTCTATTTGCAATTGCAAAGAAATCAAAACCAAAGAAAACCAGGAGTAGATTGTGCCAATATAGTTGGACATCCCCCAAATGATTATTGGATCCTTTATTGTGTCTGTTGCGTTCATTTATTTCTTGGAAAAATATTATTTCAAATTTGAAAGAGCATCTCTACAAAGTATATAGCACTCATAAGGCAACAAGATAGAGAATCCGAATTTCATGCAGGAATTTCTGTTCAATGGCTCAGAATATTTTTGTATGTCAGACGTAATGAACCAAGTTCTGCTGGACTTCTACATGAAATTAGAGAAAAGAACAGGGGACCTGCTTACATTTACTCAATTTGGCTATGTAGAGCAGATTTACAACAGATATCAACAGGGAACTTGGCATCCTGCACCTAAAACTGAATTCAGGTTCTATGCTGGTGGTGAACATCTAAAAGCCAGAGTTCCAGGTCTTTCAGCACTGCCTTCTATTCAAACTAGTCTAAGCAGAAGGAGTACCAGTCTCTTACTGGCTTTAATTCTGAAGAACAAGATTCAGTTATTAATAACATCTTGTAATGTAGTGTACATTTACAGTATAAAATACTTTAACTTACAGCACTTAAAAATCTTCATGCAGTCTCTGAATGATCTTCTGAAGTCAACTACCTATTCCAGGAAAGAGTATTTCCTCTTGTTCTCTGAATACTGCTCCTTAATTCCCTGTACTGGTGACTTTCAGTAAGATAATACAGGTCTCTGCTGGGTTATTAAAAATGTTAAGTATATAATTAAATCCCATCAATCACTATGCAGCCAATACATTTTCCAAACCTATCTTTACAGAAATAATATTCTTTGTGGGAGAGAACTAATGCAGCATTTTGCAGGTCTTTTGCCATAAAAAACATCGTTTTCTAACCACTCAATGAAGCTAAATAAAACACATGACAAGCTATGGATTTGAGTGTCTTCCTCTTGGAAAAACTTAATTTTTTTGGAAAGGAGGGAGTAGCACTGCAATAAACATTTTGTTGCCACCATCCTTCCAACAAGCAGATCAATAGGTTTCCTTCATTACGCTTTTAGCCAAACACATAGCGCATGCAAAAGCCAGAGGACAGGGAGAGAGATGGAGAGAGAAACTGATGCTGCTAATACAAAGTTTGAGATACAAATGAGAAATAAATGGTACCACTCCATAACTACCTAAATATAATTTTATACATTAGGAGACTATGGACCTTAATTGAATAATCTGTTCAATTTACATTCTTCTGAATGATATTTTTAAGAATCAAGCTGATGTCAGAGTAATTCTAAAAATGTAAGTAAAGCTTATTTGATGTAGTATCTTAACCAAAATACTACTATTTAAAAATAAACTACTATGTTTTTTGACAACTGAATAATAAGTAAACTACATATTTATTCTACACATACTATACTGCACATCTGTTACGTCACTGTAAGTCCTAATTAATAAATAAAATCTTAGACAAACCATTTGAGTAATCCTGCTAACATCCACAAAAATTACAAGCATGAAGCTAACTGGTTTTCATCAAGGGTGAGAAACTTTATTGCACACTGAGAAATTTAAAGAGAAAATAAAGTTATATTTTATCATTATACCATTTTAGAGAATTAAAGCTTTACTTCTCTTGAGACAAGGAAATCTCTTTTTTTAAAGAAACTCTCTTCAGTTTCACTGGACTGAACCAAAGACAAGACCTCCTTACAGACAAGTGGAATTGTTAAGGAGCTGACTGGGGCTAACAGAGTGTATAATACTCTTTCATGTAATGCCTGCAATTCAACAAACCTGTAACAAACTTACCTAAATGTAAGTAGAAGTTTCTAAAATCTTTCTGCCTATTATTCTCAAATAGGCACATTTGAGAGCTGACCACATTTGCAGTTCCTCTTATGCTACTTATGACAGTAAAAAGGAACAGATGAAAAGAAGCTTTTCTAATTATTGAACTCCGAGATTCAAAAGAGCCTCTACAAGGATGTTTTCTATGAAAAAAAACTGGCAGCAAATTCTACCTCAAATTCTTCACAATGCAGAATATACAGGTCCTGTTTGTCTTCTGCTGGAAGATCTTTTACTTCTTCAATCAGAGACCTATGTAACAGGAAATCCTTGATAGTAGATTGATTTTCTTTTTTTGACAATTGAAGCTCTACAAATGCCAGTCAAGCCAATTGCAGACCTTTTCTCAACAATTAAAATTGTGATGACATTTTACAATGGATCTAATACATCTATTTCCTAAAAGGAGATTTCAGAAATCATTTATATGAGGTTATCTCTTTCATCTTTCGTTGTACCTTTGTCAGAAGTCAGGTTCAGCTGAAATCTCAGCAGTGATTCCATTTCTCTTTCCATTTTGTTCCAGATATCCTCTGAAGGTCCAAAGCTAACTGATGATGACTCAGATGAAGAAAATTAAGAGGTTCTAAACTTGGTGCTTTAAGAATTAGATTAAGAAAAATATTTTTTTGGAATAAGAACCACAGAACCATAGAAATATACATGGACAAAAAAACAACCTTGAGATCTTATCAGAAGTGTGGTTCTTTTTTCCCCCTGGGTATGAGACATCATGTTATACACCATTATTAATTTTCTTCCCATTATCAAAATTACTGACAGGCTTCTGGACTTGATTGAACAATACTTCAATTTGGGAGATTTTCTATCATATAGTTCAGAAGTCAAGATGTTTACTCATAGCAGCCTTTCCTATTTTCCAAAATAATAAATAGATAATGTTGAGCATTGTTGGACTTGCATCCTGACATTAAGCTGTATTTTTGAATGAAGAGTCCCTTAAAAAGATAGAAACTAGACTACAAATCCTTTATGGACTCCAGAGAAGCTCCAATCCTTTCCTGCCTCTTCAAATAGCTACAACTGCCAGAGACATCTTCAATTTCAATTGATTTATTCCTTTGGATCTGTCAGTGGCTTGAATGTTCTGCTGAAAAACACACAGGGTGGTAGTCTGCCACCAGCAAATATAATGTATTTTTTTATACCCTGTGATTTTTGTATCTTATACTGTGCGTTTTGTGAGCATGAAATTCTGATCAGCTACTGCATCACAAGATCTGGTTCAGCAGAGAGCCAGGCGATTTGCAGTTTGGATATGAAGCTCTTGCCTTTGGACAGAGAATAAAGGATGTACTGCTTGCACAGTCTTGCTGTGCCACCTTGATACTTCAGATAGGAGATTCTTTAGCACAAATTGCAAAGTGGTTTTGGAGAAGGCAAAAAAGTTTTTGGAATCTGATCATGCAGGGGGCCAGTATCTATTGACCAGTCCTCAGCTACAATACGTTGGCTTGTGTTTCTTCTGAAGACAGTGATCCCTCCATAAAGTGAAGGACAAATGGCTGAAGTTGCAGGCAAAGCAAGAAGACTCTAATTTCCCTGAAAGGATGTCCTGGTTTGGGACAAATTTGGAAAGGAACTTCCCAAGGGAAGTTTCCTAAAGGACAAAATTCACTGGCCCTTATCCCCATCTGTTCGGCAGAAAAAACTGCTTCTTGTCCCCACTCTTCGCTCTTGGAACCAGTCTGAAAGATGCAAGACTTATTTCTGGGTCAAACAGAAAAATGGGGATACAATTCAGCATCATAAAGTCACCCCAGGACAAAGTGATTTATTGACTTCATCATCTGTTCATAATTTTTGCTGATATGAACTATGAAATGCCTGTTGATCCAATCCTAAATTTTGTACAGATATTCAGAAGAACAGAGTGAGGATGGCTTCTGTATTGCACCCCTAAGTACTAAATTTCTTGTTTTGGTATTAGCTTAGAAAAAAATGGCTTTGTATGCATGTGAGTATAGTGTAACTTATTTATTGCATATTGGTGTTTTGATGGTAATCATGGTAAAAACAGGCATTCATATAATACAGTGATGAGGTACCATGAATTGCAGAGTACATATCAGGTGCTTTTAAGAACACATACTTGATTACTTTTAAAAGTATTTGTCTCTCAGTAGTGCCAGAGAGCAAGTACTGATCTATACAGATCTGTGACAGAAAAACTGGTAAGCATCTTTCTAATTAATAACTGTTCTATTGCATCTTTTGCCTATTCATGCACTGAAACTATGAAAAACTTGTATTACTAAGGATAAGGAAGTGCTATGCTTGAGAAGCTGAAACTTTTGAGAACAAATTATGTACATGCACAATCAGCAAGGTATGGGTCTTTCTGCTTAGGGACAAAGGAATTTGAGTAGGTGAGCTCTTTATGTTTGCATGTTTTATATTGCTCATGAATAGAACATTCTAGAACCCGGCCCACTGTGTGAGATAGAGCAAACTGTTAATTTCTTATGAGATCTTGTCATCTTTAAGGGATTCTTTTAAAATAAAGAATAAGTAACTGTACATGCTCAAGAACTGATTCAATAGGGCCGGAAACCTTAAGTCCATCTTTTTGATACTCATCCATTTATCAATTATAATAATATGCTGAAACCTAATCTTTACACAGCAGGCCATGAAATTAATTTCACAGTATTTTATAAACTTTGTTTTATCCCATGGCATTGTGAATTCTAGTTTATCTTAAGGTATTTCTTTTTTCTTCCCCATTCTTATTACATCTGAAAGCATTTTCATTTTCAATTCTTGTTAAACTGGTACTATACCTCATTATAAAAGACCATAATGAAACTCATACAGAAGTATTTAAAACGGTACATGCATTTTGGCAGGTAGTAACTCGAGCCAGAGCTTTGGGAATTAATAATGAATTTCATAAACCCACTTTATATCTAGACAGATAATTAGTAATCATAACCTGATGGCCATCTTTACAGAGTCCTTCCAGTTTCACTGTCCAAAAGTGGATCAGACTAACAAGTGAAGCATTTTACAGTCTTGATATCTTTGTTATTTTTATTTAATGTAAGAGATAACTAAAGATGTTTTTATCATATAATTTATGCTCATATGCTAGTGGTAGTTGCTTAGCTACTGGACTATATATCGTGGTGGTCCCAGACTGGTACAGTGATTTTAAAACCAGGCTGAACATGGTTGCAGATTGATCATGCAAAATCTGCCCCCCCAGCTGATTTTTCCCCACTTGTGCACAGTGCAATGCAAAAAAAAACAAAAACAAAAACAAAAAAACAAAAAACCCCAACTAAATAAAATCAAAAAAGTGTGATGGGTGAGCAGGTCGACTGTGTGAGAGAACACGTGCAAAGTATACCTCAGAAACACTATAGGTGGATGAGCACGAAGGGAGTCGAGCCTGGTTGTGCAGTGGGGAAAAGAAAACATTGTTATAAAAGAAATGGTGGCACAGTAAGGGTCTCAGAAGGTTTTCTGTATAGGTGGTTCCAGCACTGAGATAATGGCAGGGGGTTCATAAAGTTTCCATGACCAGCTATTTCAAAAACATCAAATTTAAGCCTTTTAAGGTGGAAGCTTCTTAAAAGGAAAAAAAAAAAAAAGTACTCTATTTGAAAATAATTAAAACTAATGATGAATCTGAAGACAGATAAAAATTCTTGGTCTTCTAGATATCTGACAACACTATCTTTAGGACAATAAGGTATCCTAGGACAAAACTTAACTGATCTGTTTTATTTAAAACAGATTTATTGATTCTAACTCTGCAAAAGATACAATTTTATGGGTGAAAATCAAGCCCATAAGAGGCTTTGAATATCTTTATGTGTTGACATAATCAGAACCAGCATTTTGACATGGGAGGTTTTTCTTCAATCTCACTGCCCCAAAAACCAGAATAATTTGCAAAGTTCAATGACTAATGGCCAGATATAGGTCAGTAGAAATCTGCAGATGATGCCTCTAAGCAATGTAATGTGTGTGATTCTTGAGGGACTCTGTCCACTGTCAAGAGCTTTCAGGGCAAGTTAACACAAGTTGATTGATAACCTACAGCTTTACTGATTGCTTAAGACACATTTTGTTTATACATGACAGCCATTATTCTAAACTATTAATGACTCAGCCATAACTCAAGTATTAAAAAAGGACTCGCCAGTAATTTATGGAAAAATCCTTGCTTTGGGTGAAAATAGTTCAAGTTTCACTGTCTGAAGAAGGAGCAAAAGAAGCCTAATGAATAAAATGTAAAAAAAAAAAAAAAATATGGCTCTCATAAATGTACCAAAAATCATTGTCTTTTTTCTAGGGGTGAAAAAATGAATTATCAGAAGCCTTAGCAAAACTTCCTTAGACTTCACAGACTGTACAGCAGTCTGGATACATTCATGGTAGAGATGAATCCAGCAAGGATTTCCACACAGGTTATTAGTGACCACTTGCTGACTTAGGTGTATGATGGACTGAGCAAAGAACGCAGTATTCATAAGAAGTCTTTCAAGAATATTTTTCAGTTTCAAATGTGTATTTTGTAATTTTTCACTGAAATATAAAATACCACTTCCAGGAAATTTCTACAGTCACATTGGCCTGTGCTAATTTATGCCTCATTAAATATACAACTTTTTTTTTTCCCTTGAAAAGTTTCAATACTCCAAAAAATATTTTTGCTCCTTTCTGGCATTTCTGTATTTCATTCGCTCTTCTAGATAACACTACAAAGGAAATTTGAATCACTTTGCATCATCTTAAATATTCACACACACTCAGCATTTTCTTCAGCTGATGAAATGTTTTCTTAAACTGAGATGAGTTGCAGAAGGATTAAGACAAAAATAGAAAATTCCTTCAGACAAATAGCAAGACTGAAAAACACGGTTTTAAGAAATCAACTGTTATTCTTAAACAGTCAATTTTATAATTACAGAAAAAAAGAAAAAGAAGATCCTCATTTGACAAAGCAAAATCTGTTTCTAGAAATACAGCTTTGATATCTTTCCAAGAAAGACAAGGTGTGCTTTTGCACAGAACAGTGCTGCAGCCATTCACCTAGGACTTTTGGGTGAGGCTCCAGTCAAGATTTTCATAAATAATGTCAAGCCATTGTTCCCATGGTTTGTCTTTCAACAGCATGGAAAAAACCATTAGCCTCACTTTTGCAGGTGAGGATCCAAAGAATGCATGATTAGCAAGAATCATCACAGCATCTGTTTTTTACATATCAGCAACTAGATACACAGCAACAACAATGATCAGAAGGTTTGGAATTATACTTCACAAAAATCTAAAGAACTTGGCTCACATTGACTACCCCTCACACCAATTTACGAGGGGCACACTAGACTAGGCAACTACTCTAAATAGAATGTTATCACTTTCCTTGTCAAAGTATCCTGTAATTTAATTATCCATATTTTTATTAGTAATGGAACCATTTAACTTCAGTCTTATTCCAATTAGAATTTAATAACTCTAAGAAATATTGTATTTTCTTTTTCAGAGTTCCAATTCTATAGAAGCAAATGATAATACTCCCCTCAATAAGATACCAGTTATTATTGTAGTTTTTTTTCTTCCTATGATCAAAACCACTTACGCAATTGCTCTACATCTCCTAATCTTACTTCAAATTCTTGTTTTCGTTTTCATACATGTCTAGACTCTCAATGCACCTGTTTCATTTTCTCATAATGATGAAATTAAAGCTGTACTGAACTGCTGTAGTTCCAAACTGACCTAATGTTCTTGAAGAAAGGATTATGCTCACAGCACACACAAGGATTGCTGTTTATCTTCAACAGGATCACACAATGTGATCGTTCAATCTTCTGTACACTTACAATTTCTCAATCATTTCTGTCATTGCTTTTTTTCTAAGTGGTCTCCATTTTTAAGCATCTGCCTGATTTGGGGATTGTTTAAGTATTCTGTGTTATTAAAATTAAATATCAATAAATTTCTAAGCTCCTTTGATGTTTTGCAATCTATCACGTACTCTACTCATAATTTGTTGTCATGTATGAACTTCGGTGACTGTTTTGTCCACTTGAGAGAAGGAGCAGCTCTCCTTATTTTGTATACTACCTGACAACCTCTATGTATTATATTGGGTGAAGCTAATGTGCTAGCATCTGGGCTCTTTTCCCTCACAAATATTCAATTTAAGGGGTCAAACTGTCAGTCACAGAAATTCACCACCATGAGAATTCTTTTAAAAGAGCTATTTACACCAAATGAGAACCTGGTTCAAATGCTGCAAGAGTAATTTGCTTTCAGTCTGAAGGCCTTACTGGCTTGACTCAGATCTTTACCAAGTCAATGTTAGAATCAAGAATAAGAGTCATATAAATTTAATCCTTCCTCATGGCAGAGAAAGAAGTACTTAAAGTGAGAAAATGCATGCAGGAGTGCAGGAGACCATAGACTCTGATACACACAAGTATGTATGAAAAATTAGAATCCCAGTTCTTTTAAAATAATCTATTAAATGTATTTGGCTACTGCTATGAATTCTGAGAACATTTTTCCTTAAAAAAAATCAGACAGAATCTTTGACTTGGAACCTTACTGGCTAAAAGCCAAAAAAAAAAATGTTTGGCATATTACTTGGGAACTCTGTACTTGGATACAATTCTTTTCCTCATGCGCCTTCCATAATATTTTTCTGCAGAAATTAAACTTGTATTTAAAATCTGCAGCCTGTACAATTACAAAAGAATCCACCAAAACCAAAACCAACCAACCACCATAAAACAAACAAACCAACCCCAAAAAGCTGAAAGATCTTATAAAAAAAAAAAAATCTTCAAATCACAGATTGAAGCAGTGATGTTCTGTTGAATTTCAGAGTAATTCCAGAAGAGTATCAATGTTGGGCAGTATTAAGAGTTATGAAATATAACCAAGTCAACTCTTTCCTGCTGATCCTGTCAGTAGCAATTGCACTTACTTGCTACTGCTACATTAATTTCAGCAGTAGAGGAAATGCTACCATGTCCAAGTGACAGAACACTAAGTTTATTCTAAACAGTTCGGTCTCAAGCTGGTCATTGCAAGGGGTCAAAATACTAAGTCATGAAAAGAACTGCAAGATGAATGAACTTCTCAAGAAGAAATGCAAAACCAAGCCTTAGGTCAGCATAACTACCTTGTAAATAGTTATGCATTACTCCTGATATTAAAACTACTCAACCCCTAAAATTCCTAAATTAATTAAATTTGCAAAAATGTTTTCAGTGCAATTTTATTTCAGATATCTGGCAAGCTTTCGAAAATTTTGGTGGCATCAGTGATATTCTGCAGAATTCCATTGTTTCCTACATATTTCCAATGACCTTTGAATTTAATCTGGAAAAAATGTCTTTGCAATTCATTCTGGAGTAAAGGTTCCACCTTAATGGTATTTCATTTTCACTTATGGGGCTGGCCATCAGATACTACATGCTCCCCCTCCCATACCATTCAATACTTTTGCCACATTGCAGGAGTATCAAAAACCTACATCTAAAACCCTTTACAAAAGCAGTATGGAAAAAATTAAAATTATTTTTAAAATGAACTATTAAAAGATTCCTCATTTTGTTTTTCTCCAATTGTTCACTCTTTCTTCTCTTTGATCAGCCATTTGAATATTGTCTTTTAAAATGCTCTTATCTAGAACATCCACTATTACTGCATGAATCAGAGCAGCAGTGATAAAGCAGCAAATTTTAGCAATGTGTTCTGCTTGTTTTAGGAAACGTAAAGGCATATGCAGAATATATGGAATATTTCTTTATTTACTTACTTACATTCCTTACTAGCTGACTCACTTCCACCATGGAGGGTATGGTCATGAATTAACAGAGAAAGTGGCAAAGAGGAACAGGACAATTTCATGACAACTCATGTTGTCATGGTGAATGTAGTCACAGCTTTTAGTTTGAAATCGTTCCCTATGTGACACTGTGAAATAATGTATGATTAGAACAATGTATGATTAGAACACCTTTTCTGTAGTAGCATGTTTCGTGCCATTTTTTTTCCTGGTTTTATATTTATTTTTAAGTACTCAATCAGGAATTTAAGAATAAGTAGTTTAAAATCACTTGCTTTTTCTTGATTCTGAGTTATCACCAAATCTAAAATATGTCACAGTTTATTCCCCCCAAAACTTGATTCCTGAAAGATTTGCCAGGAGAAAGATACTGTCCTTTAATCAAATTTATTTTACAGAAAACTCCGAATATTAGCAGCCCAATTTCCTAGTATTTGACCTGCAAAAGATTATATTGTCAAGAATTTCTACTTGACAATAAGCAGTAATCAAGTGTGCAGATACAAAGCTGTATATGCAAAACCACCCAAAAGGGGCAAAAATTACCAAATAATTTTCATTACAAAAAAATTATCTTGCACTGCAGGACCTTAGTGGATTATGCATTAGAATGATACTTCTGTGAATGACAACAATCATAGTGAATGGAAGACAAAGAGGACATGAATCCAAAGAAATTACTGAGAGACCCTGCAGTGGATGGATGTGTAGAGGGATAAAGTGTTATTACTTTCACATTTGCTCTGCTATAAATTTTTTCCTAATTTTCATGATATGCAAAATGATGTGGCTTAAAGACACTTCTATACAGAATTGCTGAAAAGCTATTCTTAATTTATGAGGTGAACTACTGAACAAGAGGTACTGCTATCTGTATTGTCATGTTGGATTTGACTTGCTTTATTAAATATTTCTGTGAAAATTGGGTGACTTTATAGGGTGTCGTGACTGATATACTAGATCCTAATTGTTTTTTCACAACTTTTTTTCATTAAAGAACAAATGTGACACAGAAGAAACATGTTGCCGTATTTTTTGCATTAGTCTGCTTAATAAACAAGCATCAAATTTTGCATAGCTTTCATTCAACCAATTATTGATCCTATTTTGTGAGATAAAACAGGGACCTGAAAAGACTGATGGCAAAGACAGAGGTACATGTGAACCTATGCTTTTGGGTTACCTTATATCAGCCATAGTTTTGGGTTCAAGTAAGACTATCAATCACTAGCAGAAGGTATTTTTATTCTTTAAATTAAGGGTATCTATTTTATTCATTGCTAAGTTTAATATGCAGGAAACTTTTAGATATGCAACTTTGATTTTGGAAATGATTTTTTTTTTTTTTTTAATTTCTGTAAAGTCAAGCAGTTTGATTAGCATTCATTAAAATGCAATGAGATATTCTTTACAACAAACTGTCAATCAGGTCAGGTTTCTCATATACATTAAAATGAAACCCCTGCTACAAAAGAAAGAAAACACAAAGGAAGAAATAGAGAGAGAAAGGAAGAAGATGGGGATGAGAGGACAAACCAATCAGATTTGTTGTTACCAGCCAGCAGAAATTTTTTAAAAAAATTAGATCACCGAGTGAAATCGCACATTTACTCGGGGAGAGCATCCTTTGACATTTCCTTCTGGGTGATCTCTGAGCTCCTCCAGTTTTCGATGGAGCTACATGTAAACATCAGGCAATGAATTGAAAAAGCAACCTGTTCTCTTGTCACGGCTTTTTTTCCTTTGTTTTTCTTTTGCTCTTTGTTTTTGTGTTTTATTTTCTTTTTAATAAACCATAGCATAATGCATTTCTCACTGCCTCTGCCAAAACATTTCAAGACATCAAAGTGCTTTGAACAACACAGACATACAAGGCTCAGTAAACTTGGAATTTGGAAGCAAAATATCTTTGCTTAACAAGGCTCTTTTTCACTACAGGGGAAAAAAAAGAAAAATCAAAGGAACTATAATTCTAAAGCTACTGAATCTCTGTGACACTGTTTATTTATTTATTTATTTATTAGTTTATTTATTAGTAAGGCTTTGTTCTAGAAGTTATTTCCGTTAAAGTAATTTTTAGAGGTAAATTTTCATGTTGGGAGCCCCAGTTAGGATTTCCCATTTTCTATACGGAAGATCTTCTGTCTACATGTATATTTTAGAGCATGGAATTAAATCAGATAAAGAGATATTAATCCAAAATGAGCTATCAATGGGTCTCCATAATATCTGGCGAAACTCACCGTTTAAATAATCTACATCTTCTGCATATGTGCATGCGTTATGCATCTAGATTTGTATGTGATGGTCCATGCCTTAAAATGCACATGTCACTGCAATCATGAACAGAATTTTCAAAAACAGTACAGAAACTTGTGGCTGTTCTGTATTTATATCCATGTAAATTCAGTGGACCTGGATGTCTTCCACTGAAACAGAGACTCACTCATGTACACTGCTCCTCTCATCTATACTGTAGTTAAAACATCTTCCCAAAACACAGGATGAAAAGATAAAGCCTCATAGACGTTGAGGAGTGCTACAGATGCCTCTAGCTAGAACTTGTATAAACAAGGAACAACTGGTTTCTTTTTCTATGCTAAGATAAATTTAAAGGGAGGCATTACCGGAAAGAGGTGCATAATTAATCCTTTCCCTCCCCTTCTTTGTGCTCAGTGAAATAACATTTTCACAAAGAGCAGCTGTAGAACAGTGTTAGAGAACAGAGAGGATGGCTTGTCCTGGAACAAATGCAATAGACTTACAAAACCAAAACCAAAACAAGAGATCAGAAACCAAGAAGACAGGAAAGGCAAGGAGAATGCAGAAGAAAAAGGAAATAATTAGTGGTTGAGAAGGTGCTAAAAGGAAATAAGGTACGAAAAAAAGTGAAAAATTGGATAGCTGAAATAGAGGCAACTCTTGAGATCAGAATGGCTTGGACTGCATGTGATCAGCATTTTGGTTCAAAACCATTTATGGGGGTGTAATACTGTATTATGGTGGGTTCTAGTTTAGATATCTGCCTGTTCTGTTAAGCAATGTAAATATCTGAGTTTGTTTATACAAACATTAAAAGGCAGAACATACTATCAGCAAAACTGGCTCCATTCTTATTAGTCTCCTGTGAATATCTTTCATTTGATCTTTGTCTACTTTGATTTTTTTCTCTAATTTAAAGGCTCTCTCTCTACATATATATATGTATATATCTATATATATATGAAATATTCAACTCTCTTGTGATGGTCTTTTGCAGAATTAAATGCAAAAATGTGAACACTATAAAAGTTTAATTATGTTTCAAGATGGGAAGCAGTAGTCTGAAGATGAGTAAATCACTTCTCCATGTAACAGGCAGATCAGAGAAGTGGTTTAATCATGATCACTAAATTACAGACACTTAAAAAATGTTGTCTTACTTCTAGTGACATCCAAAATTACTTAACTGGCAGCCTGCCTTCAATAGGTTGTTCTATGTGTAGCACAGAAACAAACAAAATGTGACCCAACAGCAATAAGAATACTGAAATAAAAATGATGTGATGGTGAGAAATGGAAAAGCCCCTTCCCTCCCTCCCCACACCTCCCCATTCAAAAGGAAAAGTGTAGGCTATAGAAGAAAACTTGCAAAATAAATGTTAGAAACATATTTACTTTGAGGGATCCAACTCTACTAGCAACTCCTTTGCTTTCATCCGGCCGTCTAATTTGCTACAATGGGGGAAGATGGGTAAAAAAGACAGAAGAATAAAGAAAAAGTGAACTTAAAAAAATTTCCACACAATCAGTTAGCAGTACATGCAAGACATCAATTTGACTCTCTGAGACACCTCTAGAGGACAAAGACACAGACTCTAATTTCTGGAATAAATGACACTTTATCATGGCATTTTAAACTTGCTTTGATCACTTCTTTCTCAGTATATTACCAATATGGCACATATGTTACATGCTGAATTCACTAACATTTTTGAAAGAATACATGTTACTTATCTGTTTTGGATATTAAGAATAATGAAATTCTAAAACTCTAACTAAAGAAAAAACCCCCCTATACCTTCTACAAATCATATGAGCAGAGTATGCTATAACTGGGAGCCTGCAAGTATCAAGACTGATACGTGACAGAATGCAATACATTTCTATTGACCCAGGCCTAGAAATTTTAGCCACTGCTATCAAGATTCCCAGTTAAAAATTATGCTGCCCAACCAGAAAATTTTAATGCCAGACCAACATTAGATTTTAAATTTAAAATATTTAAATACACTGCATATATGACCCCCAACATCTCCTATGTGATTACTTTTCCTTTATTATAGATGCTTTTTTCTAGATGATGCAGAGGATGGAAGAAACAAATGAGGTAGCTGCCCACAAGGCTTCATATTTTCAGAAGCATGTAAAATAAAACATTCATTTACAGCAAAAGTTCTTTTCAGAATTTCCTAATCTAGTAAATATACCTTTTTTACAAATGTAATGAACGTGTGTCATTTGAAGTAGAGAGGAAGAAGACAATACAAATTACTTTAGTGACATTCTACTAGTCTGAGCCAAGATTGAACTGAAAGTTTTATTATCTTAAGTAAAATAAAATCCCACACAACTGAGGTGAACCCTTTCAAATTACAGTAACTGTCTTTAAGAAGTCTCGGCACAGAAGCCAAAGATTGAATGAACCATGGAAATTCAACTATGCTTTATGCTCCCTGGAGCACAGCAGCAAGGCACAAGGTAAATTGCCTTGTTTGTTTTTACCTGACCCATGCAAAACAGAAATTCCTCTTCAAAAAACAGTCAACTGAGTGTTTTGGTTTTTTATTTGCATTTGATTCTACAACACAACTAAACAATATCTTAACAATTTAAGTATTTACTTCTGATAGAATGTCCACTAGCACAATACACTGGAAATATATATGTTAATTGCTGTATTCCTTTCCTGGCCTTTTGGCATTAAAACAGCATCTGATTTGAACTCTCAAGGGGAACACCCACACTACTGTTATCATGGGACTCCAAGAAAATCTCCAATCAATTCTAGTATACAGACCAAGAAGAAACCATCATTCCTGATAAACGATGTCTCCTTTATAAGACACATTCAATTAAAATGTGTGCAGTTGTAATTGAGTTACTACATATTAGCTATGCATTATCCTAATTGAGAAAAAAAGTGCATCTTAGTTTGGAAAAAGCTCCCTATGTGAACAAAATGATGAGTTAGAGCAAAGATTCTTTCCCCAACATTCTGATTAGGTAGTACCATCCCAGATAATATGACATAATCTAGCAGACCTGCAATTCGCTTTATCAATTTGAAACTTTTAAACAGAATAATACATTTAGTTTTGTTTGGAAGATGAGAAATAGGAAAAAAATAAATGCTTATAATCTCACATAATGACATGGAACTAGGGCATTAAGAAAAGTGCTACATACACAGAAACTTCAGCAAAATTTGTGACAGCAATATGCATTGCCCCTCAGGGAAAAAGTTTTTCTTGCATTACTCACCAATTGTAGCTGCTCAAGTTGTTCTGAAGATTTAGGATTCAGCGAGAAATTAGACTGAAGATATTACAGGTTCATCTAACTAATATTATTTAGTCTTTCTTCACAATATATATAGAAATACATATAGGTACACTGAGAGCAATGAAGTTCTAAATGCCTGCATACATAAATTACAAGGAGATAGTCTAAGTCTTGCCTTACATCTATGGCACAGTTAATACACAATGACAGCACGTGTTCTACAGGAACATTGCAGAGTGCATCTTGAATGCTTCTCAAGGGATGAAGCAGAATTACACAATTGCACAAACTATACTACGTCTGCTCTGGGAATTAAATCAGGTATTACCAAGAAGGCAAGAGACAGCAGGAATAAAAACTCATATCCTTTTCATGGCAAACACCACAGAAAGGAATTCAGGTATATCCTTATCTCTCTCTGGTCAACTGTAGGATGATCTAGAAGTTGTAATTAAGAAAATGGCATGGACTATACAGTCTTTGTTCTTCAGAAACCCAGCTAACACAAGAACCCTATCACAGACGAACAGGGGTAAATAGAAAAGATTATGATGCAAAATGTGTGTAAGTGATCTAAATCAAAAATATCTGTATCACAACACAAGCTGAATAAATGGATTAAGAGATGAGACAGGAGCAACATCAAGTAGTTATGGGCAAAATGTTACCTGAGAAACATGAGGGTTTTGGAACACTCTGAAGGTGAGGAATGAAGATACTTAATGTAGTGAAGAAAGAAGGGTCTATGTAGGGAACATTCCAGGAAACTAGGGGGGTATAATGTACTGGCAGTTTATAAATGCATTATTATTTATATCCCTTTCTTATTCACAATGGAGTAACAGCAGGAGTTAACAGCTAAAAATTAGCTACAGGTATCCCTACCTTGATATCTGAAGAACAAGTTGGAGTTACAGTTGGAACAGAATGACATAGGAAGTTGAAGAAAACTTAGGAAGCAAGGAAACCAGAACCAAACAGTGAGCAAAAAGGAATGCTCAAATATGGTTAATGTATTTTTTAGAAGATGAGAGAACAGAAAATGTTTCCTAGGCAGAAGTCTTGAATATGGTTTCAGTGTTATTCCACTACCTTCTACTTAACAGAGCACATGAGAAATGAACCTGTTACCTTCATCTTTGATTTTACTGCAGAAAAAAGTATTTAGAAGACCTAAACTTAAACACGTATCTAACATATCTAATCTATCAGTTATACTTGTCATTAAGACAGAACAGCTCTGCACAATTACCTAATCCAAGACTCTGCCTTTGCTGGATTTATTTAAAAGAAGAGTTCCATAACAGGAGAAATAGCCGCAAACATTTAACACTATCTTAGACTCCTTTCACTTTCTGTTAATATGCTCTATCTCTGCTACTCTAAAGTTTTCCTGCTAACATTCCAACAAAGAAATTGGAATTTTGCAGGACTTAATGCTTTCAGAAAAGTGTTTTCTCATCTACCTTCACCAAAAAGCCAAACCTCTATCAGACTTTTTTCCAAAATCATGGGCAACACATGAATGGTTCATAATGACAACATCTTTTTGATATGAATTAAATTACTTCTGAAACAGACTAAATGCAAAACTCACCATAGAAATTTTTTACAGCAATAGTTAAAAAAGGTGTGAAGTACCTTATTTGATGACCTGGGCACACAATGTTGGAATAATGATAATCAAAACTAAGAGATTATACTACACAACATCCAAATCAAGTTCAGATTATTTGCTGTACACATAAGAAAAATATTACTGTTCTCCCAGATTATTACTGCAGAAATAAAAAATGAATGGTGAATAAAGAAAACTATTAATATTACTTGTGGAATATCACTGAGTCTGCAAAGAGATACTTTGGCAGGTATGTTATACCACATATCCCTGACAACTGTGCCGACAAGCATTTTCTGTTTCCTTCCACAAAAATAGTCCCTGTCAGTTTCTAGCCAAGGCCTCTGACTGCATTTAGCTGGTAGTTCCCTTGTGCTTCTAACCTTAGTTAGAAGTTGCCTTAGGGAATGTGCAGTGCAATGGAGTGAATATCCCCTACTGCATCCCAAACCATGAAACTTGTTTGCATCATATTTGTCAATGTGACTCCACATGCTGTTAATAAATATTTATGAAGTTCTTCCTTTTAAAAGAAGTTTTTAGATTGGAAGCAGTGACACTCTTGAGTTTGTATATCCTATGAGAAAATAAGACCTCCCTTGTTTTTTCAGTTTTACCTGCCATTCCTTCCTTCCAGTTACTGCATTATCTCAAAGTCCAGAACATCATGCTGAGAAAGAAATGATCAGTTTTGTAAATCTAGAGCAAAACTGCACATGTGGTGCTCCTACTTTGGTCCACTTCCTTCAGCAGAATTCCACAATATACCCTGAAATTGCTTCTATTTCCCCCCACCCCCCCAGGGCCATTCAACTAGCCAAGGCAAAATACAGAATAAAAACAATGGGATAAGCTTCAGTCCAGCTTAAAGAGGTGTTTTGTGACACCTCACCTTTCAGTGAAAAGGGAGGTGGAAGTATAAAAAAAAACATTAAAATGAACCTAAAGATAAATGCATTAAAAAGATAAAAACATGAAAACATACCAGAAGAGGAACTAAATATGAATCAGCATATATTCAAACATCCCCCACATGAAGGAGCTTTGAAAGAATACAACATCTACAGAACAGGGATGTTTAGAAGCTAATAGGAATTTTTTATCAAAAAACTTGGAGATTCCTCCAGTTGATAAAGTGCATTCAACAAGAGAAGGAGGTCCAGTTGATGAAGAGAAATTACAAAAGCTGTACTATGTATATTATATACCATTGTGTGCCAAATAAATGTTCTTGAAATCTCTCATACAATTTCGCACAGAGCTCATGTTAATAGAGAAACATATCTCAAAAGTACAACCCAACCAGCAATGACTTCACATCAGCTGGCCAGGAACAAAAATCTTATATATTGGGCAGATCATATAAAGGAGCCAAATCCAAAGGAGATTTAAACCTATAAAGATTGAAAATGCATTTTCTGACCATAAAGAATGTTAATAAAATTCAAGGTATGCAACAAACTGAAAAGAAGTGAAGAGTAGTGACATCTTATTAAAAAAAATAAAAATAAAGAAACGGTAAATATTCCATGTCTGGCAAGAAGTACAGTAATTTCACAATTATAAACCACACCTGATAAGCCACACAACCAGGTAGCAGGTGAGAGCACGGGATTTGTCCATATATAAACCACATCCGAATATAAGCTGCCTTTATTTATTTA
>VRYO01001269.1:17700133-17758917 GCA_009812075.1 Sialia sialis | reverse complement strand
TGAAATTACTGTAATTTGAAGACACTGGATGAAAGACAGCTGTAACAACATAGTGGTTGGTGAAAGAAATCTACACCATTAAACAAACTCTAAACCCCACATCTTGGGTTATGTAAGAATTCAAATCAGAGATTTGTTTTGGATCAGAATGGAAAAGATGCCAATAAGGCTTCTAATGTAAGAAGGATACATATCTTTTCCCTATCTTAAAGAAATGACAAATTGAAGTTACCAGAATTTTTAAAAAGCCACTTGGCCTTGGAAGACAGCATAGTAAGAAATGAAAACGCTTGCCCCCAAAGTTAATTTAAAAAAGCTTTTTAAGGAGGAACCAGCAACCTGGTAAGTGTTAGCATACAGAGACTAGAATTTGTGCGATGCATGTATGAGCCAGGATGCATGTGCTGAAAAACTGCTCTCTTCTGAAGGAATAAACATGCAGAATAGTAACAACTTGAAAGAAACCCTATTTCCAGGGAAAGACAAGTAATCTTTTTTTACCTGTTTGAAAGTTTTCACTGGGCTCAGGAAAAAAATGAAATTCTATAGCTTAATAAACATCAACTAGTTATTAAGAAATACAGATGTAGAGCATTTTTGCACATTGGATCTTCTTTTTATGATTCAGTCTATAACAGGTCTGAAAAGTAGCTAATTCTGTGACTGCAAGAATTGTTTGGATGTTCTGAATCTGAAGCTAATTTCCAGTTACTCTAAAATAAACAGTTTTTCACTATGATCAAGGGAAGAAAACTATATTTTGGTGCTGCTACAGTATTCAACACCAGCTCCAGGTATGAATAAATAAAGCACCACTTGAAGCACACGTATTCAATAAAGAAAGCTACAACAAATAATTAATACTACTGAAATTCAATATTCAGCCTGCACTTTATCCCAGTCCATAATGTACAGAATTGATTTGTTGATGGGCTTATTTTGGCACTAACAAAAAAAGCCCAAAAGACTATCTCTGAAATTTTTGACCTTCCTACAAAGTATATCTTCCATTTTTTAAAGGATTTTATATGATGTATTTGAGGGATTTTTAATATCCCAAACAACCAAGCTGCTTCTTCCTTAGTTACAATATCTCACTTTTGAAGCTGCAGCATGTTATTAACTAACAAATACCGGGATTTTTAACCAAAATGTAAACTACAAATAAGACTTTCCTGGGCTCTCAAGCCACATATTTTGCCAAGACAATACATTTTAAACAATGAGGGAAAAAGATAAAAACTATATGAAAGTATTTGGGTACCCTAACTAATAATTGATCTGAAAACCACTGCTGCATTGTATGGAGAAGAATCCAGGAAGACACAGTAGAATGATGTGTTTTAGGAAGCCGGATTCATTTAAGGCAACTGTTGCTACTTTCTACTTAGATATACATTCTATTAGCATCTTTATACTAAGCATAATTTTCTGAAATTCTGGAATGTACATTGGAAAAAACTAAGAGGAAAATAACCTCAGAAATAATCACAAAAACACTGGAAGTTTTAGCAGGAACACATACCTAACTATGTCTGTGTGTATTTTTACAAGAAAAAGCAAGAAACCCTTGCAGTGCTTAGAGCGTGATCTCACCTCTAACAGTTTAAAACATTCTTTGCACTTTTCCATGCTCCTCAACCTAATCACAGCTAAACAGCCATGCCAAAGCACTTGCTACTTACTCAAGCAAGTTCCTAGGTAGAATAAACTTCAGCTGATGCAAACTTCATAAATAAAAAGGAAAAAAAATTCCCTTGAAAATTTAGTGTATGCATTCAAACTTTAAAATACATTAACATACTTGCCATATTTCACTTTGATGACCATCCTAAGAAGAAACAGTAAGAATCAAGAAGAAAAAAAAAAATGCACTCAAATGAACACAAAATATCTACACTGTGGATACAACTACAGATTACCAAAATGCATCTTCAAGAGCATGTTATTATTAACTAAGAATTTCTGGTAAGGAACTTGATCTTTCTTTTACTTATAAATACTGAATATTTCTACTGAAAAATTTGTAACAACAAAATTGCCAAAAACATCTTTCCAACTCAACCTGCTCCCATCTGCTAATGTGCTTATTTCACATAGCAATTCTATATTGAAAAAACACAAGACTGAAAACATAAATTTGACTTAGCTTTAGCATTAATTTGTAACTCATTTAATTGTGTGGATGTCAATGTACACATTTACTATTAAAGTGGTGGTTCATGACAGATCATTTTTTGTTAGCAGTAAGCATGAGAAATTACTGAAATATTAAGGGTTTTTTGTTACAAAAACAACTTTCATCAGGTTTTTTTTTGTCTTTCAAAAATTTTTAAATTATTATTCTAGGCTATTTCATTTCAGAAGTTCTCTGCAGCTGGAACATCTACATAAATTACATGTCATTCTTTCCACATTGGAAATACTAAGTAGCAAATGTCTACTTATGAATGATAAAGACAATAATTCTTCGTAGGACACAGAAAGTATCAGAATTAAATGTACTGTTACAAAGAAGGGGTTGATGGATGGAGCAGTGGATAGGTGCTTTGGTAGACTTGAAAAAAATTCTAAGTAGCCTTGCTTGCTCATTTTAGCTGTAAGATAGAGCCTATAAACTTTCATTACATAGGAATCAAAAGTTATCTATTGCAACTACAAATCTGTAAGGATCGAACTTATTACCAAGGCTTTTGTCTGGTTCAGTGTAACTAAACAATGGATAGCTAGGGAAGGGACAGAAAACTAGCAAGTAAAATAGAGAGAAACTTTCTCTTAAGCAAAATATAAGGAGTGAAGGGAATGAAGGAGCGAGGCAGAAAAAACCCCACACTCTCATCTTAAAAGTACTATAACAAGTTCCTTAGGATCCTTCATGATCAAAGGAAACACTGAAAGAAACTTTGCACATTGAAAGAACTCTACATCAGTGAGACTGATGATTGTGCAAAGTGAAATACTTTGAACATCTCTTGTCATTGAAATGAATTCCTGGTGATAATTAAAAACCTGTCCTTGATCTTCTAAATCCGCTTCCTTTGACTCTGACACACAACGTTTCCAAAAATTAAGTACTGATTACATCATTTATGTATGGGAGAAGTGAAGACTTCAACTTGAAAACTGCAATTTTCTTTTATATTAATATGAACCCCCTATGAGTAGAACAAAAGTCAAAGTCTGAAATAATGACTCAGTCATTTGCTCTGGATATATTCTTTTAAGTTATCTGAAGATCAAAAGTTTTGTACTGTAAGCCTAAAAAACCTCCAAGAATCAACATTAATGAAAAAAATCTCCATATTTGTAAAACTAGGTACCTCTACTGCTTTTGTGTCTGAAAAGAATATTGCAATATTTACGTCATGAAAATTCCAACCACCAACACAGACAAAAACATAGTGAGATCTGAGAACCTGAGCAGCTACTGGAATGACAAAAAAAACTCGTAAGCCACAGTGTCATCCTAAACTTCTGTCATGTGAGTATTCAGCAAATTAACCATGTTAAGAAAGCCGTGAAACTTTTAAACAATCAAAACTATATTGAACAAGACAAAAATATGTCACAACCACCATAAACTTTATGGCTGAATGACTGAAAAAGGGAGGATTGTTAGTGCAGTTTTCCTCTGAGTAAAGCTTCGGTTCCTTCTGTACATGAATCCAACTATTACAAATATGGTTTAAATACTCTGTGCAGTGGTCGATTTTGTTTGAAACTCAAATACAATTTAGAGAACAAGAAAGGTGCTCTACAGAGATTTATTAAAAGCTAACAAAAGCTGGTTTGCTTAGTCTTGGGGATTTACCTAATCATTGACACAGAAAGTCCCAATGGCAATTTCCCTTAAAAAGTTCTTACCTCCTGAGAAATGCAATTACTTCTTTTACCAGGAAATTACATTTATGAAGACTGATTGAAATATCCAGGTTCCAATTCAATTTTTAGCATTTAGTACTTTGTTAGAAACAGAGATTTTCAGAAAACATGGATGGTAAGTTGTAAACCATGAAGCAAATTTGCAATTTGATGTTGTATTTTGTCTATATGATATGGTTGTATACATAAACAACATTAGGTTTTCCAAAATATGATTATAAAAGGGTAAAAATCTTCTAACAGATCAATCAGGAGCATTAGTAACATGTTCTCCCATACCTTTGCTCCAATATCCTCACGCATTAGTAGCCTGCTACTTACATTCATTTAATAGAGGTGCTCCCATCATTGCAGAAGCTTGATTTTTTTTTTTTTCTGAGACACATAGAGCTTTCTGTTATTGAGCAAATTCAGTAAAAGAGATGTAAGGGTTCATGTACACTTAGGACAAAAAAATGCAACAAGAAAATGGTACAAAAAATAAACTGGAATATGCAGTTGACAAAGAAATATAGTGCCACATGGTCTGTGGCTAGACCACCAATCCAAAAACAAGTATAAACAAATAATTTTTTCCCTTGACACTTCCTCATCTTTGTTTCATGTCATATATACATGTTTTGGAGCCCTGAAATGAATTCCTTAATCAACAAATGAGTGTTTTGAAAAGATACATACTTGCAGATTAAAATCAACCTTGTAACATCACCTGGATGCAGAAATTTAATTTACTTTTATTCTCATTACTGTGTGGGCAAGAGAGTATAAACTTAATTCATATTGCATTATTAGAAAGCCAGGATCCAGAAGGAAAAACAGAGTAAGTGAAGACATTTAGACACATAGATAATCTTAAAGAATCTGGCTGAACCACATTTCTTGATAAATTCAGATGATTGAAAACTTGAGGATACTATAAAAGACTGAACAAAAAAATAGTGGGTAGTTTCTTTGTTTTTTTTGAAAGTAATACATAAAATGAACCAAGAACTCTCTAAGTGGTAAAGAAGCTTATGTGCAAGATTCAACCTCTAAATAATTGAACAGATGCCATCACCAGTGAAGCATATTTTCCAGTTGGGTTTTTAAAAATATTTTTCCATATATCAGCTTATAACAAACCACCTTCAAATACATCACAGAAAATCTAATCTAGCTAGATGTTGCATGGCAATTCCTGTCATAAAAGTGGTGTAGTCTCACACATTTTGAACAAAACCTGATTTTGCAGTCATACATGAAAAGCAGGTCTCAACATGAAATACCAAAGCGTAATTTAATTATGAAATGAGCTCATCTCATTGCCCAAACAGAGTTTCAGATTTTCAATCTGTTTCAAACTTCTAGTACATTCCTTCCATAATCTCTGATTATCTCAATCAGAGATAATCTCAAGACATTCTAGAGGACTGCATTCTGCTTCATAACAGATAGGCTTTACGCCTTCCCATTGTGATAAACTTCCTGAAAATATACAGGAATCATCTAAAGCTATTTTTCCGCAGAGCTGTCCCTTATTTATGCCTATTACTGGTCACCTTTGGTTTTCTTTGGACAATTTTGTTTTATCAACAGGCATAAGGCTCAGTGCACTGTCTCTGCTTTGATCTTGCTCTTCTGCTCTGAGCATTTGTAATGTAAAAAGCTCCATGTTTTTACTTTTAAGCCATCAGACAAGATTCATTTTTTTAGAAAAAAATGAAGGAGGGGCTTACAGATAGAATTCACTGAAGAACCTTTAGAAAAGTAGACTATATAATGAAGCTCAAGTTGGCGTCCATCAGAATAATTTTGATTCTATTACAGTGAAGGTAAATACTGCATAAAACAATCCCATAGGTTAAAGCTAAATATTTCTATGGGTGGTTGCCCAAGAATGAGACAGTAGGAGAGAAGAACCAGCAGATGCTGGCAATCATTTTAGCAAGCAGAATAATCTTCAAGGATCGTGAGTTAGATAAGGAAGAATGTTATTATTTGCCATCTGCTACTGGTTTATTACTATGTCAGCATCTGGTGCCACAGAAAGACCTTTGTGATGTGAACGCACAAAGCAAATTTAGACAGTTTTCTTCTGCTGAAAGGAATTCTGTTGAAGGTAAACATTACAGACCTTGCCACTGGTCAATTTGCTTAGTTTCTGATGTATGCTATTTAAAACTTGATAAAAAGTAAACATAGAGAGTTCACCTCAATGATTAAATAGTATTATCTAATCACTAAGAACTGAATAATTATCCCATAAGGTTGGCATTAAAACTTTCTTTCTATTAAATTTTGGCTATTTTTTGTTTCCAAATGTCAGGCAGCAAATATCTAAGTTTGAGCAAAGCCAGTTAGTTTGAAAGTCTTGAACTGAACAATAATAAAGCGGGGCACAGATCTGCCCCAGCCCAGGCTAGAAATTTTCACATATATTTCTTTGACAAAATATTATTTGCTTAATGTTTTTACTCAGTGGCAGGATGATCTATGTTCCTGGGGATACTGAAGGATACTAAATACATTCAAAGTGCTAACAATTTCATATTCATATCAGTATTGCAAGAGATAACATGAAGCTTCAGTAACCATAAGGTGTTGGTGGACCCACAGGCCAAACTGTGCAACAGTGCACATGGAACAAGCTACACTGTCCTGCAATAAATCATAAATATATAATGTATCTATTATATAGAATGACACAACCCTTGCATGCGAACCAACCTTGTTCAGCAGAGGCAATACATTAACCTGATAGATTACAGGGCTGAGCATTGATCTTGGAAGGCATAAATGTACTTACTTTTGGTGTTGGGCAGGATGCGGTGGAGAGGCGAGAGGTGGCTTGGGCACGAGGAGATTCTGAAGGAGTAGTGCTGAGGGAGGCTGTGTCACGTGGGAGAACCTGAACACCCCGAGAGATGATGGAATCTGGAATCTTAAAAAGAAGAGATATGCAATTAATAGCAAGTAGAACTTACTCAAAACCTTACCTCAAAAACAAAGGGATACCCCACTTCTCAGTTTGCACACCTTCTCATAATCTGTGCTTGGCATCCTCTCTTAATTTCAGTAACAAATACCTAACAAATGTATAAGGTCACATTCTAACTGAATTAGCACAGAACATATTAGTTGTCCTGAAAAACCTATGAATCAAACATACTACAACAGGAAATAATAAGAAAATAATGGTTTCCTCTAAAACTCTTGTTTCAAACCCAACAATGGTTTCTTCTATGGCACGAAGGGAGGCAGACTTTCCATTCCCTAACTAGGGGGCAATATTCTGAAAAGAAAACCATTTGCTAGAAATTTACTGGACCCCTCTAAAGAAATGTCATGCAGTGAGAAAAATTCTCACAAGAAATATTATGCAGTGAGTAAATACTCTTTATTTCATGAAGACTTTATTTCAGCTACAAAAATCCTCAGTGTAAGGTTTGTGCTGCAAAAGCTACAGCAACAGCTACAGAGGCCTCTCTGGAGTGAGTAAACGCAAAAGCATTAGAAACCACCATCCAAAGCCAACAGTTGAGGGGAAAATAAAAATTCAGTCTCTTTTACTTCCTGCATAAGATATTAGAGAATATGTTAGGGAAGTATATCCCTCCTGATGAACAACTGGCAAACTGGAGACAACCGATGAGGAAAAGGCTGAGGCAATCAAACTTTTTGCCTAAGTCTTCACTGGCAACCTCTCTTCCCATACTTGAATGGATGGACCTTAAGGCAGAGGGACAATTAAGCCCCACTCTAAGGGTTGACTGGGTTCATGACCACTTGAGGAACCTGAACATCCAGGTCCATGGGACCTGATGAGATGCACTTGTGACTTCATCTTACTGCCATGACTTTTCCAATGCCATGGACAGTGGATTAGCAATTGCATCAGCCAGTTTCCTCAGGAGACTGGAAGAGGGGAACATTGCATCCACCTTAAAAAAGGGGTAGAAAGGAGGAACTGGGAACTACTGACCTGTCAGCCTCACCTCTGTGCCTGGGAAGATCATGGAACAGATCCTCCTACAAGCCCTGTTAAGGCACATGGAGGACAGGGAGGTGATTTGAAGTAGCCAGCATGGCTTTATTGAGAGAAAATCCTATGTAAATTCTATCACAGCTAACTAGAAAATTTAGACATTCAGATCTTTGAAGGAACATATATATACGTATGTATAATTTAAGATCTTTCGCCTCATTCAGAATTTCTTCATTTCAGCCTGATGTTCAAGTTGTGAGAGGACCATCAGAAGAACCTCCACGTCTGGGGGAAATGGCAGTAGCAGACAATAAAAGGAAGCAAGAAAGGAAGATCCACTGACAAGCAAATAATGAATGTTGGGAAATTCCAGACAGGATTTTTTTAATAAAGGAGATGTTGCTACCCAGTCTGCATCTAGGCATTTTGAGCTCTCTTGCCTACTAAGACTTTAGGGCAGATAGAAGCCACTGAAAGTATATTCTTCCAGAAACTAGCTTGAATCCTAGCTTTCAGTATGTGTTACATTATTAGAACATTAAGAGAACTTTGCTTGTCTTGGTGTAGTTCAAATGACCAATCTTAACACTTGTGTCATTAAATACATGTCATTTCTCACTCCCTCAGCTTCCTTGGTTCCCTTCTACAAATAATGGCTATGTCTAACTTAGCAAACTTGACTTAGAAATACTGGGTTATACCTAGGGGATCTTATTTCACCACATACCCTCCTCCTCATGTTAAAGTGTTTCTTTTGTTTCTAATTGGTTTATAAGTTGTGTGAAAGCAGGTTTTGTTCTCAGAGTGCCACCAACTGCCTCCTTTCTGCTCTACAGTGTTTCTAGACTAACAGTTTTTTTTGCCAGTCAGTTTGTCAGCTCTCCTCGGAGGATCTTTCAAGGCTAAGCATCTCATGCTACAATTTCCACTGTGGATTTTGAATGAAGTCAGCAGAATTTCTTTTCACTATGGACAATGACATTGAGGCTATCTTCCTCTTCAGAAATGTGCCTAACTGGCCTCTATATGGCATTTTCTCATTTGCAAATCACATCTCAGACATGCATCTTAGAGGTAAACTAAATCAATGATATTCCAAATGCTCAAATGATTTGTGGTCAGAAGCATGATTTCCCTTCTGCTCACTTTTTCTCCGGAAATCCCATCTTAAATTCATTAAAGCCCAAAACAGGGCGACAGTCCTCAAGTTTTATATTGGCATAGATGGTCCCTACAACTTTCAATCTTTCTTTATAATGTCCATGCCTAAGGAAAATACTTTGAGAAAGGTATAAGATAAAAAAAGACAAAATCAAAGAAAGAATTGTTCTAAATCTTCAAATAAGATACCTTTTCTCTACTCTCCTCTGATAAAAAGCTGCATGTGTCTTGATATGATTGTGTACAGGTCCATTACTCCTTTCATGTATCTTAGACGCCACAACATGAATAACAATATTGCTTTTGCAAATGTTATCATGATTCAGTTCTCTCTAGGTTTACTCTGGGTACTCTAGAGTAACCAGATACTTCATAATGTCTCATACTCTTCTAGCAAGAAACACGTTTTATTTCCCACCATACTGACCAATCATTGCTTCTACAATTTTATCTGATATCACCTTTCTGTAATAAAACCCTCTTTCTGCAATACATTGACTGAGATAACCCTAGTTTCCCCTTAACTGTATGTGTAGTGCTAACTTTTGCCTGTGACAAAATTAAAATTAAAGCAAAATTTCAGCCATTATATTAATCAGAAAAGGAAGCTGGAGTTAAAGGGAAAAGATGATCATAGGCACTTAATTTCAATGAGAATTATTTCCAAATCACTACCTTTACATAAAATGCAATTACCAGAAAATAATTAATATATAAAACTATCTATATTCTAGAGAAAAAATTCTCACTGAGAGCTTAAAGTTAGTTCACAGTTACAAATTTTACTCTTTTTCTAATATGAAAGTGCAATGTGCTGCATTTCTAAAAATAGCACTACAACCAGCTGTATTTTGTGAAAGGACTAGTATGTCTATTCCATTAACAGAAACACGTAAAAATAAAATGTGACATGGGGAATTTCTCATTTTTCTCACCTACATTTAGAGAGTTTTTGAATTTTAATATTAAAAAAATAAATTTAGGCAATATAAGTCTCTAATGAAGGCAACTTCTTCTTAATTCTATTAAAGAGGTTAATAAACCCACAAGAAATTTCTGTATGTCCTCCTGCACAGAAATCTGAAATAAAAAAGGGCAGGAATGTCACTGCATTTTGGATAGACCATTCTTTTAACTTTCACTAAGTAGCACTGAACATTTATGATTTGTCTACCTAATATTTTTTATTAATTTTTTCAGTTTCAAATAAATTAACATAGACTAGAGATCTCAAAACTTTAAAAGAGGTACAATAAAATTCTTAGTGAAAATAGTTTCTGTTTGCACTAACTGGAGTGGAAAATGTGTTGTAACATACTGATAAAGACAGAAATAAATGAGAAATTAATGAAATGACAGAGAAAGATATAGCCATCAGTCATTGCTTCTACAATTTTTATCTGACCTGGTCTTTCTCTCACATACTGATACTTTGGTTTAAACATTTGTGTTTTCATATTAGAGAACTTTGACAAGAGCATTGACAAGAAAGGGAAAAAGGAAAAGATATGAGTTCTTTATCCTCTGAAACAAAGATTGACAATGGTGGTGAGGTAAGAAAACAATCTGTAGGTGGCAGTTACTATGACTTTTACACAAGAGAAAAAAATGTCTTAAAAACATACAGAAAGGACAGCTTAAAAAAACCCAATTACTTGCCAAAAAACTAACCACATTCTGCTCTGAGTTTGAAGATCTGATTTGGATTATAGAATGCATAAACAATAGTTTAAGAGTAATCTGCAAAAGAACATAGAAAAATGTATGACAGTTGAACAGTGTTCTTCATAGAGGCTGCATTAACTGTTCAACTGATACTGAAGAATATGGGGCAAATTCTAGTTTAGCAACTTCAACTCAAAACAGAAGAATCACTACATATATCTACTATGTAGCTTTTTCATCCCATGTGTGAACTTTAAAGTCTTCACATTTTCTAAGGGACTTTTCAAGAGACACAGAATCATGTTTTAAATACAGAGGTGTTAGGCTATTTGATTGATGGTTTAAATTACTACATGCCTAAGAGAAAAGGTCCTTTTTTTACCATTCATTGAAATATTCTTCTACTATTCAGTAAAATCCAGTAATTTATAAGTCCACTGCTTCCTGACTCCTGAAGTCTTCTGTTTTTGAGAAATTTTACTTCTACACAGAAAACAAAAATGAGGCAGGGCAGAAACTGCACGTGATGAAA
Source organism: Sialia sialis (assembly GCA_009812075.1). Taxonomy (NCBI): domain Eukaryota; kingdom Metazoa; phylum Chordata; class Aves; order Passeriformes; family Turdidae; genus Sialia; species Sialia sialis. The sequence goes on along the minus strand of VRYO01001269.1, from coordinate 17,747,713 downwards.
GCGAACTATGAACACCCAGTGCAATGTTGTATTGTCTTGACAAAAAAATTGACTGAGAGAAAAGCAGCAAAACAAGACAAAGAGGAAAAAGTTAGCATTTCATAGCTCTAGACCAGTAATTTTAGGAGATTATTTTAATTATATTCAATTATTCAATACATTAGATGATGAAGCCAATGACTAATCAGAAATATAGGCTTTCTAGCAAATATTATCTCAGCAGCTAAATGATTCAAAGTGACAATACACATGACCTTTCCCTTGTTTAGCCCTTTATCTTTAACAGATATTTTCTGTAATGTGTGCTCTCAAAGATAGCACTGACACGTCTTTGTTAGAAGAAAATAAATAACACTGTCTGTTCAGACATAGACTAGGAGGCAGGCAGAGCATTTTTAGTTAGTGTTAGTGCAAAAGCCTCTTGCAAGTGTTTCTTACCATATCTCCTGCACTGCCTGCTGCGTGATGGCAAGAACTGATGAGACCAGGGATGGGCTGTTGACCTTTAGCCATGAAAACAGCTGGACTGGTATAGGATGGATGCTTCTAATGCACAACACACAACAGCTATGAATACAGTGACAGGAAAACATGAAACTGTACAAGCAAATGACCAAAAATGAATGAGGTGAAAACAACTGTGACACTGAAATGCTAAGTTCATATGAACACAGCCAGCTGAGATCTCAGGTATTTCCTGCCTTTAAAAATGGCACATATTATTTATCTTTGCCTGCATCAAAATAAATTAAACAATTTAAAATTTGCATTCATAAAAACTGATACTTGCAAAGGATAATTACCTTAATTCATCCCTGCAAAGACATATGTAATCAGGATTTTCTGTATATTGGGAGATGATCTCCAGCTGCAGCTGTCTTAGAAATATCAAGATGTCTCAGACCTGAATTCACATTTCTGGAGTCAGAATGTTGCTGCTTTGGTTTAGAAATTTTTTAATGTAATTTTGAGTTACTCAGACTTTTAATTCTCATAACAGGAATTAAAAGTACAACTTGTGGAGTAGATAGAGGACAAAGCAGTTTGGAAAAAACACACAGGGATACATCATCTTTCTATTTGAAAACTGAACACATAAACTGAGGTAAATATTTTTATATTGCTTCAATTAGTACAATAATTCTTGGGAAAATACTTAAAATTTGAATTGGAATTATTTACAAATACTACCTCATTTTTTTTCTTTTGGAGTCTCCAATTTACTATTTTAGTTTGAGTGATGCTGATCTATGATTACAGGTTAAAGCAAGGCTATAAAGACATTAAAATATTTAGTTTGCTGGCAAAATTTCACATCTCTTATGCAGACATGCACATTGGAATACAATAATCTGGACTGTTTATTACTGAAATTGTTACCTGTCATATTTTTATCATTGTTTTCAGAACCTAAAATTTTCATTTCAAATTAGGTATTATGGGTTGCAAAATTTTGTAGTGATTCCTTAACATGCCACCTACTGGACTCTGCATCTTCAGGCATGTGAATAATTTGAATTATAAAAGGCAACAAAACCAGACTGTCCCATCAGAATGATACGATAAAATATATGTTACAGTAATTTCACAATTATAAGCCGCACCTGAATATAAGCCGCACATCGGGGTAGCTGGGCAGATCACGGGATTTGTCCATATATAAGCCGCACTGAATATAAGCCGCACTACTGGGGTAGGCTGGATTCTTCAATAAAAAGGTGCGGCTTATATTCGTGAAATTACTGTAACACCAAGATAATAAATGTATTTCTCCCACTGGAATTTAAAATCACCTACCAAAACACAAGTCATGTATTTTTATGAAGCTCTGCTTCTACAATATGTACCTGAAATACCTCTGTTTGGCACAGAGACATCAATGCAGAGTCTTAACATGCAAATGAATATTGGTGGAAAGTGCCTGAGACAAAAACACAAAGTCTCTTAAGAAAGAAGCCAGACTCACCTTAGCTGCAATGGCTGCTGCTGTTATATGTGAAGAAGAACTGTCCTCTGTTGAGGCAACTCCGCTATCCTTCTTCTCTTCCTCCTCTTCCTCACACTGCACTCCTTTGTCTTCTGTCTGTTTGTGAGGGCTGGTGGTTGGAGGAGGAGAAAGGGGAGGTGGTGGTGAAGGTAGATCTTCAAGCTCATCATGTACCTCCTTTACTTTTACAATGGCATCCCGCAAAAGATCAATGGCATGAGGTAGGGCTGGCAGTATAAACTGAAAGCATTCCTATGCAGAATGAGAAGAGAAACCACGATGAAAAGTTACCTGCACGTGCAAATATGAGTTTACTCTTTAAATATATTTGGGATTTAGATGCATCTTTTCACCTCATCATAAATAAAACCTATCATGTCCTATGCAACTGCTCTTAAAAGATAAATGAGCTCAGAAACAGATCTGGTGACTATTCTATAAATATTTGCCTTTTTTCATGCAAATACAGTAAATTGCACAACAGGCTACTGCAACAAAGCTAATACTAAAAACAAGAGTTATGTTTCTGTGAATACGTAATACACGAAACAGTTCACAGCAACTGGCAGTATGCTACAAAAATGCAGAAGAAAAACATTAACTATATTCCTGCAGGGATATTAGCTTCAAATCTTTCCTATTATGCTCCCTCACAATTAGAGAACAATTCATAAGGGTTTCCATAATTATACTTTCATATAATTAATAAATTTTATTAATGGACTTACTCTATATACTAGAAGAATGACAAGCTACATGGATGTAATTATAATGCCATGTAACTAAAAAAAAAAAAAAATCATAAACAAGCTATTTTTCAAACTGTCCTTGTTCTATAACCTTATAAACAATTAGAAAGTTTATTTTTTATACGGCTGGAGAAAGCACTACTGCAGACATCTTGTTCCATAAGGGGCATACACGTAGCTCCCATATATAGCTACCTATGCTGCTAAAATACACCAGTGCTTCATCAAATCAAAGTGGAACTTCAGGATGTAATGTGCTACAGCTGCCTGCTCAGATCAGGTTCAGTATGAAACTCAGGCTTCTTAAGGCTTATTCAGTTAAGTCTTGAAAAACAATCCAAGAACAGAGACTCCATAACCCTTGTTGACAAAATACTTTAATACTCAATTGCCCTCAAAGTGTGTGGGATTTTTTTCAGTTTTGTTTAGTTTTCCATTGCTTTTCTTTTTCATCAATTTGTTACCATTATCTCATTCTTCACTCAGGCACCACAAGAAAAAGTTTTCTTATGTAATTTGAGGAGACTGCATATAAACATTTAAGCACTGGAAAATGATGGCAGAATCACAAGAAATAATGGCCATATCAGTGCAGTCAGGAGCAAACAGGCTGACATACAAAGCTGGCACTACTCCTTTTGTTGCCCTTCACTCTTGCTTCAAGCATAGGAAGATTTAAAAAAATATCTTCTGATATTTTAGAGTACCCAGAAAATAAATAATAATAGCAAGTTCAGAAATAGATAATGAAATAAGTATTTTCAATAAACATACTACGTAGACAAAATAAAAAGCAAAGATTCCATCTGAAATTACTGGAGTTTATATATCCCACTTTGTAAGTAAAACATGACTCACAAGCCTTGTATTTCTTCAAAGCTTCTAAATAAGAACACATCTTTCAGTTGCTTCTTTAAGAGTAATGAATGGTAAGTCAGACTACCTCTTAGACTTATAAATTCTTTAAACATTCAAGTTGGCACGGAGAAGAACTGGAGTAAGCAGATGAGTACAAATGCTGTATATAATGAATACATATTAAAAATATTTGTAAAGATAATAAATATTATGATTTATAATGCAACTGCAAACTGCAGAGGTTTTGTGCCTTCACAGTACTATTTTTCAAATGGTTTCAAGTAATGAAGCATACAACTATCATTACTTTAGCAAAGAAGCAGATCTCTAGTAAGCAAAAAACAAGAACAATCTCTCAACTGACCAATAACTCTGAAAAAGTACATTAATAATTGACTAATAAGAGAAGCATGTTCCCCCTCCAAGCACTCAAATAAAGCCTTGCTGGCTTGAGTGTTAATGCACAGATTCTCTGTAAATCCTCTAAAAGCTCATGTTACTTATGAAGCTTATTGTTTTAGGCAATTGTTACTACAATTATAAAATGTCAAAGACTTAATAAACATCTGGTTGTTACACACTATGCCTTTTTTCGTAACGCCATCTTCTTCAAGACTCAAAAAAAAAATCTAGATTCAATAATACATGCCACACAAATGTTCTCTGGTGAAAATATGTTTGGCATGCAGTCCATTTTTGAGATTAAGCATTTACACTGCTGTCATTTTTCCATTAATATTTTATTAAAGAAATATGTATACTGCTGCAATTTCATAGCTTTATATAAGTTTCTCATATGATTGATTCATACAATGGAAGGGAAATTAGCAAGTTGTAAAAGAGAAAAATTAGGGAAATTCCTGGTGACAATTTGCCTTTTTTGGTTCTTGAGATTCAGTCTTTTATGGACCAATTTTCTCTACTCTTCATCTTAAAAATCTTCGCTGAAATCGGAGACTTCATAGGTGTCTCATACTAAAATCATGACAGGACAGAGTATCATATGGACAGGAGCAAATAAAAATCAGTTGATCAGAAGCTTGCTTGCATCTTGCAATCATATGACTTTTTTCTTTTCCAGCAGAATTACCTTTTTTATTACTCACCCTATATCAATCTATTGTTAAAATACTTATTAATACTTTTTCATTTCTTTTCCTCATTCACTTTCTGTAATTCACCTATCTTCAAAGTCTGATTGCCTCAGGACAGAAAATGACAATTGCTTCTGTGGGTTAGGAGCACTCCTGAATACAATAAAAATCAATAGAGATTGTAGGCTATTTCATCTCTCTCCTAATTCAGCAAAAGAAGTATTTTCTTGTGAAATAACCTTCTTAGTGCTGCATCACTTCTTTAAATTGGGGAGCCATTGCTACGTTAAATGCATGAACATACATATGATTTGCCACGTATAACTAGAAGAATTTCAAGAAGATATACTCCCACCTCACCATCCTCCAATGACTCTTGTGTGTTTTGAAAGCTTTTACATTTCCTTTAAATTACAGATTTCCAGAAATGCTATAAGAAATGGTAGAATCACAGGGGGGCTCACACTGAGTCCTTGAACTGAAAATGTTGACAGTGAATCTGAAAACCTACGGTGGCTGCTTAACATCATAGTATTCAAAACATTTCCTTTTCAACTTCCAGGTGACAGCCCACATAAATGTTGTTTTTGTATCTCCAGACAGAAGTCTAAGAAACAGCAACTTACGGCTGTGCTGCTAAACATTGCTCTGTGCCTGGAGATGTGTACCAGGTATGCATTTCCTAAAGGCTAGAGGTAAAGACATTTATTAACAAGGCCAGATGTATTCTGAGCCCTGAAGAAATAGATTCTTGTGACTGATGGGGGACCTTCCTCAGCACTTTTGTATCAGGTTGTACAGATCACTATTTAGCTTAGCAGTTTTTCTGTGAAGACTGTTTTTGTATCACCCAGCTACAAAGAAAAATTAGTGAAAGATCAAGTCTTACTAACACACACAGATCCCTGCTGAAGTTTAATTCTGTTCCTCTCAGCTATAGACTCAGACAGAAAGCATCAATAAAGGCAAAAATTCTAACTTCTCCATCCAAACAGCAAAACACAGGAAGAAAAACTGTATAAAGGGTGAAAAGTCTGATATTCCCACATAGAGAAGATTCAAAATCATTCTCAAACTCTTAAAATTATGTTCCCTTCCCTCTTGCCGATCAAAACTGTGAATGTTCCAGCAAGTTCTACCATACACTATACATTCCTCTCACTTTTGTGTGAAAAAGAATGACTTCTTGGAAGATGGAGACAATCCAGAGATAAGGTACAGCTAATTAGGCAAGAAAGGGAAAGTGTAAGATATCATTGGACTCTTCCTTAGCACTGCCTGCTCAAGTGAGTGCTCTCTTGCACTACATGTACTGTCCTGGTCACACAGCACCTTCAATCAGATTGGAGTTGTATGGTCCGCTAGGAGTGATTCACTTTACATGAATATGCATTTCAATTCACTTCCATAAAATTTGTTACAGTGGGGACTTTCTACCATTCAAAACAAGGAGAAGTGCTCATCATAGCTGCTTCCTAGCAGATTAGTAAGAACATTTCTTACCTGTGACCCTTTCTTGCTACCTGGAAGATTGATTATGAGAGTTTTCCCTCTGATTCCACACACAGGCCTGAAATGAAAGAAACACAAACTGAAATTCTTGTATGCAACTATCTCCACTATCAAAACAAAAGGAAAGCACGTAAGATAAATTCTATGATTTATCAGATTTTGTAAACCTAATTTCCGATATATTTGCTGATTATGTTCTCATAAAAGAACTTGGGAGAAGCTGAGCTGAAAAAGCATAAAACAAGATCGACAGGGTATAACATTAATTTGATAGTATAAACACTGGCTAGATTACCATCTTCACTGAGATCTGTGTAGCTACCTTAATTCTACTGTTTACTTGCATCCAATACATCATTTGATGTACTCCCTATTTTGTTATACACATGGTTCCCTTGCAGTGTAATTGACCATGTCAAACATGGTCCCTGGCCATGTAAAAATACGAAGTTGTACTCTTGCATTAATACAGATATGTCCTTTTTATTTAAAAATTAAACATAAGAAAAGCAAAGAAGGAAGTAACTCTCAAGTGAAAATTTTATTTATGCAATTCACATATACAGTAATGTCATGATTATAAGGCGCACCCTTTTTCTTAAAATTTTGATCGAAACCCAGAAGTGCATCTTATAATCCGGTGCACCTTATATACGGACAAAGTTCAGAAATTTGCCAACCCAGAAGTGCAAGCTGAGCTACATGCCGCGAGAGCCGCGCCAGCTGGCGCTGTGGGCGGGCAGGAGTGCCGGTGCCCACGGCACAGGGAGGGCACCTAGGGCTGTGTTTAAAGGCTACGTCAATCCGTGAAAAATGTTTGCAAATTGAGCACCTGCCAGTAAACCCCGCAATCGCACTATTTTGTTACTAATTCATTACTTTGTTGCTCGGTGCGCCTTACATATGGACAAAGTTCAGAAAATTGCCGACAACCCAGAAGTGTGCCTTATAGTTCCGAAATTACTTTAATTCTTCCTAATAGTTTTCCCCTCTCCCTCAAGAAAAGGCAAGAACAAGTATCAAAGATGGAAGTCTTTATTTTATTTTTTTGTCTTTTAGAAATTCCTTTGGTGTTGATGTAAGACTGAACACTCAAGTGCCGAATGCTTTCTGTTGTCTAGAGTTTGACTATTCAACATTTTAGCTACATGTAAAAATGAAAAAGTAACTAAATTACAGAATTTTGTCTTGAGGTTGTAAAGAGTGCTTCCACTGTTTACAAAAGCCAAAGTGAAAAACCCAGGGCTAGGATATAAGGATAAGAAAAATATAAACAGACAAAACTAAACCACAAAGCATGGAGGTTACAATTTTGAGCCAAAGGACACGGCTTGTTGGGTAGCCAACTTTTCTGGATTTCTTCTTATACAAAAAATTCTCAGTGATTAATATAATTTATTGGTCACCTGGCATTTTTAGCAGGGTAACAAGTATTTCCACAACAGCTGTGACAATGCTCACAAGCAAACAACACAGAGATCGTCCTTGTGCCACTAAATGAACTTTTAGTATCAAACTCAAGCCAGCCTGAAGTGTTGTTTTCAAATGGCAGTTTGAGTATTTCCTGACTCCTAACCTCTCTTTTCTCATATTGCCTTCTTTCACACTATGTACCCTCAGTTTAGAAAGAATTCTAGGTTGCTGAGGAATCTCTACTGCAGCACAGAGTTGAGCCTGAATTAATGTCTTCATTTACTCCTGTTGCAGTAGTCAAGCTTAGAGAGTACAAACTTAATCCAACAAATCCCATATGTGAGTTACAGTTTATGTCAGATTTAAAACAAAAGAAATAAGAAATGTCCACAGAAGAATAAAAATGAAGTGGAATTATGTTTGGCAGACAGCTCCTTTAGTATGCGTCTTCTTGGCTCTTCTACTCTGCTTTAAATATTTTTGAGCATTACAAGCTAAATATCCAATCAAACAATAATCAAAAAGGGACAAAACCAGCAGCATGAAACTCAAGTTTCAGCTGCCAATAACCAGATCTAATGGCTCAAGAGAGAAATGGAGCTGCCAAAAATTCTCAAGAGAGCGTGCAAAAGTGAAAGTGCTTAAGAACAGCATGGCTGGCAAAATTATTGTGTGTACTTTCAAGAAAAGCACATAGATTGTGCATATATTCCAGCTACTTTGAGAGATAAATTAATTATATTCTTCCAGATGTAGGAGAGTACAAAACATTTGTCTTTATCAAAGGGATTTTTGTGCCAAACAAAGCATTTTAATACTTGATGAACAACATACAGAAAAATTCTTCACTCACCACCAAAACACCACAGTTCTAGAATGAAAAGGTAGCTATTTAAGAGTGCATCAATATTACAAATAACCTGGTAGAGAAAATACAAGAGGATACAGTCTCTAATAGAGACAACAAAGTGAATTTAATGAGACAATGCAATTACCATTATTTGAATTTGACCACTTCTCTGAAGTCAAGTCTTCTAGTCTTGATAACAATGGCAGTCTTCAATGATTTGTGCACAGCTATTGGCTAACAATAAGTAATTCTGTGGAAAGAGTTCACCTTGTATTTTGAAGTAGTCTTACCTAGAGAGCATGCCCAGAGGTGTAACATTAAGTGATCCCATCAGCATTGCCAGGGCCATCCCCGGGGCTTCTCGCTCTATTACTTCTTTAGTGGCCTGCAATCAAAGATTAAATAGCAAGCTGAGTGAACAAGTGTAAGGATAAGAAAAAAATGAAACCAGCTAAAAATTGGGTAGGAATAGCTTCTTTTTTTTTCTGCCAAGAAATGTTGTTGCTACATTCTCAATTGAAATATGCTATAGAATTTTCTCTTAGCTGTGTAAAATACGAAAAAATAAGGAGTTGGGATGAAGGATTGTTAGCAGCACTGTGAAGATTCCTATAGAAAGTTATAAAAGTCAGGATCCTATGAATATAAAAAGTGTTAACCAACACCACAGAAATAACAACTGCCTCGAACAGAAGGGAAAAACTGTTTAAGAATAAGCAAAGAAAAGACCCAATGTAACTGCCTTCTCTTCCTCATCAACCTTGTGCATTTTCCTGTTGAGATTTTCCCAGGCATGAGGAGGATGAATCAGTCTGTGCAGAAGAAAGAAAAAAAAATTTGCAAAGGGAAGCCCATGTAGCAGGCAGGCAGGAAAATAGTAAAATGGTAATGATAATGGCCAGAGGCTGAGGCTTTCCCTTTTGATCATGTCAGCAAAACAGCATCTCCAAACAGGCGGGTGGCTTTTATTTCATAAGCAGTCCACACGCAGTGGGCATTGAGAAGTCTGGAAGCAGAGTCTGAAAATTCTTGTCTTTTTAGTCCTTCTCCCAAACAGGGAATCGGATGGAAAATCATGCACAGCCTTCTGTCCCTACTCTATAACACAAATTTTCTCAAAGGCATAATCTGTCCAGTCTCCCAACATCTAACTTAGGCCACAACTTAAACACAGGTTACAGCCCTATCCCTCTCTTCATTTCCCCCACAGTAGCTGCTGTTTAGTGGATTACATTGCTTCATGCTCTGAAACAAGATTCTGACTTATTCAGCACAACTAAATGGGCAGCAATGGTCATAAAACCGTGAAATCCATGGCATAACAGCCAAACTACAATGCTTTGATGGTACAACGATCAAAACAGAAATAGAAAAGAACATCTTAAATATAAGGGCACCCTGAAAAAACTGAATTTTCTTCACAGTTTGATAGAGAAAAAAATCAGGCAAATTATTTTGTGGGAAAGATCCAAGTATAAATCACATACTTGTACTTTTGTAAGCTCTTAGTTTACGAATAGAAAACTAAATCCTAGAGAAGGAAAATGACAGAATTAACCCAACAGCATCCCTAAAAGAAGGATGCTTACATATAAGGGTGCTTACATGAAGCAATAAATAAAACAGAAAAAGTAAACCCATCAAGAGTACAGGTACTCAAATGGCCGTATTCTCAAACATGGTCACCAGCTTTTGACGTTTTTAAAGGAATATCGGAATATTCATTAATTAGAAATTAATATCTGTATTAGAAGACATCAGACACTGCTACCATGTAAACCTTTGAGTATTTCATTAATAAGCAAATTTGTTATGTGCTCAGTTATAGGAAGCAGGAACCCTGGTTTATAAAAAAAACAAGCAATTTTGATTTAGTAGCTGATACCACAGTCTCCTGTATTTCAAGCATAGCATGTTGGTTTTTGGATCTGTCACCCTCTACGCAGAAACAGAAAAGTCATATAAATACAACCCAGTGACTGCATTTTACACAGAGAAAATAAGAAGTAAGCTTGGAATGATGTAAACAAAAATAAAACTCCATTGAGAGAGATTACCTTAAGAGGTAATACCTGCTGAGGTATGAAATAATCAATCATATTAAAAATTCTTAAGAAATCCAGAGACTTGATGATTTTTATACTATAGAAGATAAAGGCATTGCAATGGTGAAGAGACACTTTGCTGACCATGAAAAGGTTAGTGAAACATTGAATTCTCTGTGTGTGCATACATAGCAAGTCTGCATCTATGCTTTTTCATTTCAGTTAATACCGTGCTTCAAAGCTATTCAAAACTGTTTTTAAATATAAAGTGCAATTTGAGATTTATTTTCTGCCCTTGAGCACCGTGACACTTTGAAGATATCATTAGTTAAAATTCTAAGCAGTCTTCAAAGGTAGTACAAGATGCAACACAGTCCATAAACAACAATCCTGCAGCTTAGGGAGTCCTTCAATGAAATTCAAGTCCATTCCCCAACTTCATAAGAAAAATGACCTTCACAAAATGTCACTGCTAGCAGGCAATGTGATTATTAAAAATGTATAGACTAAGCAACAAAATCTGAAAGGGCATAAAGTCCAAGCAGCAGCATGATCCTCAACACAGGTTTCTAAAAATAGTTGCTTCAAAATATGTATGCTTATATTTATTACTGCAGAAGGACCTCTACAAATGGAAACATTTCCTGTTTTCATGTTTGCATCAGACTGGATGGATGTAACCAAAAAAAGCTGCTACTAAGTAAACCACTGTTACAGTGACATCTGCTCTTGAAATTAGCCACTGTATAGTCTACTTCTGGGATGTCCTCAAATAACACAACCTGTGCCTTGAACAGCAACTGAAATCACCATCACGCTGGGAAGCACACTCTAAACTAGCTATACATATATGAGTGAAATCAGCAATGCTGCAGTCTGTAACAACTCTTTGTTTCACCTAACAATGTACCAAAGTGTGGCCAGGTTTTCTCATACTACTTTCAGTGGTTTTTGTTTGAAGGAAGGGTGGAAGAGAGATATCAAATTTAGATTTTCACCTGTGTCCAGGAGTTAACTGCTGGCTACCAACACCTGCCTCCATGGAAACTATGAAGGACTCAGCACTTTAACGTTTCACCAGTACTCTACCAAGGCTGAATTAAGACTGTTCAACCTTGTTTCATAGGCAATTTTTTGTTGGTAGTCTTACTACTAGTCTTACTGTTGCCTGCTGCAGGGGGCCCCAGTGTTGGCACAAAATGAATCACAAATCAAGGCTGCTGCCCTCGGCTCTCTTACAACAGCAGGGATGACACTGTAGGGCAGATGCAGGAAAAAATGATGGTATTTCATTCAGAGCTGTCACTCTGATGCCTTAATCAGGACTGAAGCTTTACACTGATTCTCAAACCCGAGGCTGACCTACTCAGGTAGATGGAAAACACTGGAGCAAAACTGCGTAAAACATTAAAATGACACCAAAAAGTGTCCCCAGCTTCTGACAGATAAGCTGCTAGTGCAAAGAAGACAGGCGCATATTAAGAGGGAGGTGGAAGAGAAGGCTGCCACAGAAACAAAAGTACTTGAAAGCGATAGCCAGTGTTCAGGAAAAAGAAATGCAGAAAGTCCAGCTTGGAGACTGCAAACAAAGGCAAGGTTTGTAGTTTAGATAGGAGAAGGGAATGTGGGAAGAAGGAAGCTAAAGTGGAAAGGTAGAATTACAGGAAATCCAAGCAGTAGGATTGTCAGAAAGGAAGAAATGAGAATAGCGTGAGGGCAAGTAAATGAAGCGAGTGGGATGGAAAACAGCAAGGAAGTTGGAACCTGAGGATTTTTAATTTCCCTTCAAACCCAAACCATTCTTTGGTTCTACAAAAAAAGACTGCCCAAGGCAGTTTGGACAGAAAATAGATGAGGGAGAAACTCAGGAGAAGCGAAAAGGGAAGACAAGACATGACAGAAGTGTCAGGATGTAGCCACAGAGAGAGACAATGGGATTGAAATAAAATGCTAGTTTCTACTTCAAAGAGGAGAAGTAGGGACAAACAATTTAATTATATAGGATTTACTAACAACATCTATGAGAGCAGTACTTCTTATATTCCATTGCTATATGAATAAATGCAAGTGATTTTAAAGCACATTTTTGATTGTTTACAAAGTGCCTTTTTATTGGAGTTAGGGCATTATGTTCCCAAACCAACCAGTATATTTTTAGATCTCTTTGACGTAGTTGCGGTTGCTTAACAGATGGCTCACTGCCAATTGGTTTCACAGAGTTCTCTGCTGCTTCACTGCCTTTCTTTGCCTCCACATAAATTGTTAGCTCAGTTCCTAACCTGTGGAAGCCCTCCCAGGCAGTTTTAGGAGGATAGACCTAATACAGACTGATTTAATTAAAAGACCTAGGATTACTCTTCTGGAAATGTTCACAAACTCCTTACCTTTGTCTTTCAGGCATAAAGCATAGCAAAGTTTGACCTCAATAGTAAATAATGATCTGTGATATTTCATATACTCTTCAGCTGTTTTTGGGCAGTAACATAGTTTTACTTCTTCAACTAAAATGCAAATATGAGCCTCAGATATCACAATAAATTAAATTAAATTAGGATGACAGAGACTGCCTCTATGTAAAATATTATTTCTGTTGAATAAGTTAAAATCTATGACTCTGCATAGTATATACTAGAGCAATAGATGCAAATTAATGGACAAATTTGCAGATAATTTCTGTTTAACAGACTACAGCATTAGCATCAATAAGACTTAATTACTTATTTGAGCTTTCCACTGAAAGCTGAAATCTTGGAAGGGCTTTACCAAAGAAATACCTATATAATCTCTGCAACAGAGCTCACAGACTACAGAAGAGCAGATAAAAACTAGAGAGATCAGTCAAAAGGTCAAGAAAAAGGTCAGTCACGTCTGCCACCCAGTTGTGCAAGTGTATACTTCAGGACTAAAAATTGCAACTCTCAGCCTGGAGAAGAGATGACTTCTTCAAAGTTATTCAAAATACCTCTGCTGGAGACAACACACGTGCCAGTAATTTTTATTCAGAAATCAGCTATTTCAGCTTATTGTCTATTTCCCTTCTCTTATCTTGCAGGGAGAAAATAGAGCTTACATCGTGCTAGACTGATTAGAGCTTCTCACCAAAAAACACTTACCTATTTCTTCTCCATAAACAATCAGAAATACAGGTTTCAACAGTTGGTTTCTTTCAATGTATTGGAAAGGTTTTTTGATAAGGATTTTGAATTCATCTCAGTTTCACCATCATGCTGTCTTCCCTTGAATTCTTCCTGTTCTTTGTCACCAATAACCTCTACGGTGATATTCAGTGTCTTTTTTTATGGATGTAAGGCATGATAGCTTTTGTGGTCTTTGAGGTTTTTCAAAGCCAAATTTCTTTGGCTAATTGCTCCATTCTCAAAACAACTAAAATCAAGTAGGTATATAGAAATACAAGGCTGAAGCAAGCAGCAGTTGCTGTGTTAGGGCTCACAGGACGATTGGCGGTGACTAGGCAGACATGCGACCAGGGCTGACCCTGCTGCGTGTGCTTGTTCCTTCTCGTGAAGTCACCATTCACCTGCTGCCAATTTTACTGTTCAGTAAGAAACATACTGAGACTGCTGAGTCTCCATTTTGATGTCCTTGTAGGGAATTGACTTTAAACACAGCTACCTATGTCATGTACACACAGACACATACTAAGAGCCCTCTCAGACTTCTGTAGATTTTATTTCCACCCCCCCAAAAAACCAAAACACGTCTAATCCTATTAGAGTGGCTTACCCTAGTGCCTTTCCCTCTTATCAGTGGTAAGCTTGATACATACTTCTCTGCTGACCTGATTCAACTTTTTTTACTTTTCTTCTCCCAACTCAAATCTACAAACAGCCAAAGCTGAACGGAACCTTATTAATGTGGCCAACTAAAACTGAACTCTACAAACTGGTGTATCTGCACACATCAATAACACATTTCTGCTGACAATAATTCTGCAGCACCAGAATGCTGCTTGCACATCAGCAGTGATTCTGCTGCCACCCAGAATCTAAACATCACAGAATGACCCTACAAAGTTTACTGGTGCGAGGAATAAAACTGTCACAGCAGTAACTACTGATTAAACAGAGACTCTGTTTTCTCTATTTCTGCCCATATCCATGATTCCCTCTGCCTGCAAATTTCCTCCTCCAAATTCTCTCACTCCTTCCACTGGGACCCATCATACCATTTATTGCAGCCTAATGCCTATGGCATGAGACTCAAGTGCCAGAAGCTAATTCAGTGTCTGCCTTCTTTATAAACCAGTATCAGCAAATGAGTCTATCAGAACACTTCCTCTGTGTAGACAACCAAAAAAAGCAAGAAGCAAATAGAGACAAAATTTTGACAAAACTCAATGACTTATGCATGACCAAGCCATGAACATATTTAATTCTCAATTTTTAGACCCCAATGACAATTACTTTTGTAAACAAAAAAAAATTATCATCAAATAAAGTGCACATTAGTTAATAAAAATCTTAGTGTTCCTTGTAGCTTTCCTTAAAAGTTTTTTTTTTCTTCACCTGAAATCAAACTCATTAAAATATTTACAGTTTCTTTTTTACTTACAGCTTGCAAAAAATTTGGAGGAAGATGCTTCCCATTTTCTACACTATAGAGAAGTTGAAAATTTAAATTAAATATACTAGAAAAAACAACACTGCTGAATTTGTAAATTTTTCTTCTACTTCTGCAAATCTAGTTCTAAATTTTTAGCTAAACCTGACTGCAAATGATTTATATAAACTTCACAGATCAGTGATTTGCTTGCCCTATTTGTGTAATTGAAGTGTTAATGAAATTGATGTATCTGGGCATCCAACCATGTACATATCACTTCTAATAAATATTGTGGTATTAATACTTTTTTATTCCTGATCACTAAACAAAGTCTTAAGATCTTAAATGCATATAAAATACTTATGCCATGAAACCTCATCTTAATTTTATGATACTGCCTGCCCCCATACATTGCCATAAACCCACTAGAACAATCCCTTTTGGTAGCTGCTAAACAAACAAGGCACTAGATGCTTTTCTGCACTGTAAGGAATGCATTTAGGCTGTACAAAGGACACACCACCAGATGCAGTACATTACAGCTGTCTAAAGGGTTGTGTTAAGCCAGTGTCAAAAGGCAAGAGTATTTGCAATGGTGGGGAGATCAGGAGGAGCTTGGTAAAACAACAGCTGGAAACAAGACCCTGCACTTTATACAAAGGGTCAGGTGTCTGCTTCCTCTTTCATCCCTCTTTCTATGTGCAAACTGCTGCGTTTCCCACTGCAACTCCACTTTGGGCAAGAACAAATCCCTTTCTGTTCAGCAAAAAATAGTATACCTGAAGACTTCCTGGTAAAGACAATAAAACTATTTTCCTATTACAAAAACACTGTTAAAATGTTATCTGTTAATAATTACTATTATTTTAAGCTTTCCCTCGGTTATTTCAAACTGCTTTGTATTAATATAAAATAGGAAATCCAGCCCAACCTTTAAATAATTCTCTAAAATTTTAAGAAAAGGAACAAAACACAAGAAGTAAAAATTTTGTTCTCTGAAAAACAGACTCATAAAGCACAAATGAGAGAAATAAGCATGGGTATCGACGCTGCACCAGTAAGAATTTTATATTACTGAAGAGACAACAATGAGTTTTAACTAACAGAGTAAGAACTAGGGAGCACTGTCTCATAAAAATATACCCTAGACAGTGTTTCTGCTTATGTGTACTGTTTTCTAGACTATTTATCTATACTAAATTGGAGTCAGGCTACATTTCAAAAGCTTCATTTCAAAACTAGTGCCAAACTTAGATTCTTTTGTACAGGGAGAGTGGATGTATTTGTGGTAGTATACTAAGCAATGAAGTCTAGACCTATATAAGAGAAACAAAACTAACTTTTGCTCGGTTGTGCTATCAATATCATGGGGAAAAAAGGAGGCACTATTTTTTAGGGACATACAAAGAATGAGGCCACCAAGGCAGAAATGTACACTGCTCTCTCTTAAGAACTTGTGCAGTGTCTGGAGCACTGAAAGAACCAAAAATTTTTATCGCAATTTCACTTCTATAAATATATAATTTTGCAATGCTTTAGCTCTAGCATATTGGTTACTGAAATTGAAATGTGAAACTTTTCTTTTGAGGATCTCATCTGATGTTTCCTAATATTTGCTACCTTTTGCCAAGAATAAATACAGCATACAAAATATTTGCCCTTCTGAAACTTCAGTCAAATTCTTCCATGGGTTAGTAGGCTCCTCTGAACAGTTTCTGATCTCAAATCATCAATGTTGAAGATTTAATAAAAAACAATGCTTCCCAAAATTCACCTGCACTACAAAGGGTGGGCTAAGAAGTAATAACTTTTTGAGAATCCATCACAGCAACACAAGAACTACAAAAAAATACTTTCTCTTAAGATTCTCTTACATAGTATCTTTACTCCTCAAATAAATGATAAAGCATGTCTAATAACAACAACTTTAAAGTCTTTTTTCCATAACCTTAAAATTCATAAATTATTCTTTTGTGACATCCAGTGATACAGTTCAAATGTTCAGAGTCTGAACAGTTGTCACTTTTGGCACATGCAAATGATGCTTTCAATAGAATTGAACAAGTGAATAGATTTTGAAAGCCAAAGTGATCTACTGTGCATTCTGTCAAATAATTTCCTATATAAGACTATTATACTTCTGGCACAAACCACATTTTTTACCTCCAAGATTCTTGTGGAAACAATTGAATGAAAAGGTTTCTCAAACAGAAGATGAAAAGTATTTTGTTGAGAATGCTGTAGCACAGATCACTGAAGTGGAAGACAGCAGAATTCCTAATCTACACTGAGCAAGGAATATTAAATATATCAAGCTTACCTTTTCCTCTTGAATTTTATTTTACTATTTAATTAATGGTTTACAGTATTTTATAGTCATATTTAACTATATATTTACATAAAACCCCAGTATAGAATATATTCTCTCTATTACACTAAGATGTTTACTATACACATTTCCAAAACACCAGTTTCTTTCTGTTTTAGATATTAAAGTATCTTTCATGCACTAGGTAAAACCAGTTGAATCATTTATTGACACTACTCAGCTGTGACAGAGCAATGCTTTCAGATTATTACAACTTTGCATTGTACAGACAAATTTTGCCAGTTTACTTCCCAGCCACACAATCCAGTCTTTAAACTCTTGGGGTTCCTATAACAAACACACTTTTTCATTAATATAGATATAGCAACACAGGTATAAAAGCACCTCCCATACTCTTCTGCTGTGCTTGAAGCTGAATACCATGTTGTGCAGAAAAATCTTTTTGATTTTTAATAAAACGCCTTCTCTATGTCATAACCTTTACAGCAAACTGATTTTTGCACTAGCAGTGTGTAAGTGATCACTGAGAAAAGACAGCAGCTTTTAAGAAATGCCAAGCCAAAAGAGATTCTTGGACAGGCACAGTGAACAATTCAGGTTGTGCTCTGTGTACTCACAATGTACTCAGGACTCCTGCACTGAATGCTAAGCATCTCACTACCACAGCAAATGTGCTCACACTAGGTGTACAGCAACTATGCATCATACCTCTAGGCAAAGTAAGTCAAGTAAAAAATCAGATAGTTTTGTGTATAGATTATATGGGTGATGCAATACCGTAATTCAGATTAACACAGGAATCAAATAACACCCAAGGTTAGCTGCCTAAACACTTTGTATCTGATTAAACAAATTACATCTTCAATAATAATTTTTTAATAAGAAAATATAAAAATAAAAATAAACAAAGACACAAAATATTTCTGGGGAAAATATTAGACTGTCTAAACAGTGTAATAGCTATTGAGAAAATCCCACAGTTCTAGCTAGACTGGAAAAATCCATCTTTTTTAACCTTAAAGTCAAAAGAAAATTCTACTCTTTCTTGCCTGCAAAGAATGATGATGATTCAACAGCAGCTTCTCATTAAGATTCTGCAGGAAATAAAATCCCTAGGAGACAAACACATCTAAAAGAATTTTGTGCCCTTCTCTGTTCTTTTTCCAGGAATGCCCAATGCCGACCAGCAGAAATCAATAAAATGGATGAATTGTAAAAGAGTTTGAAAAAAATCATAGTGTTAAGCCTTGCTGTTCATGGATTAATTCTGTATACCACTGGAAACCTAAGTATTACTTGGGTTTAAAGGAAGAACTGGTCAGGTTATAGTAGGAAATGACAACAACCCAATAATTTTTCACTTTTAAAAAGGGAGCTGTAGGCCAAAATTCACCAGAATTAAAGGTACAATGTATGGGTTTCATTCAGTTTTGAAATTACAAAATCTGCAACTTGAATGTGATGATGATTAGTTCACTTTGAATGAGTGATATATGTGATTGCAACACTACACAAAATAAAGCTTATTTACTACTCAGTCTATCTGCAAAAAACTTGTAAGAAAAGAGCCGAATAAAGGTGTACAAATATTTCTTGAAAGCAAACAATGAAGGTGAAAAAGATTGACTATTGTTGCTATGATGTACCATGAGAGGAGTAAATGCCACATCAAACAAAAGCTTAGGTGCAGTCTCAGATAAAATTTCCAAGCAATTACATATATCTGACTTCATTAAACTCCCAAGTGAAGAAGAGAAGCGCCAGCAAGTCACAGAATAGTTTGAGTTGGGAGGGACCTTTTAAAGGCCATTTAAGCCCAACCTGCCCTGCAATAAGCAAGGATATCTTCAACTAGATCAAGCTGTTCAGAGCCTCACTGAACATTTCCAGGGATGGGCATCTGCAGCACCTCTGTGCAGGCTGTGCTACTGCCTCACTAGCCTTCCAGTAAGGAATGTCTTCTTAATATCTAAAGTGACCCTCCTTCAGTTTAAAATAATTTATCCTTGTCTATCACATCAGGCCCTGCTGAAAAGTTTGGTCCCATCTTTTTCATAGTCCCCCATTTAAGTCCTGAAAGAATGCAATAGGGCCTCTCTGGAGTCTTCTCCAGGCTGAATCTAAAACCTGTCTGGGCTGAACAGCAGCAAAATGTACAGGTGGGAACAATTCTGCAACAGGCATTGATTTATTTCTTTGTACATCCACCTATAGGAATAATGTCTAAAGCCAAGAGAGATGCTGTGGGATCAATGCTGGCTCACTGCTAGGGGTTCAAAACCTTGCCTTAATACACAAAGAGCTGTCCTCCCACCATTTATGGAGCCAGCAATAGGGTATTTGACTACAATATCAGCTCAATTTCTCCCCAAAGTATAAATTCTGCATTTGAAATCCTCTTTGGCAGAGGATGAGAAAATGATGCCACTCTGCAGACGTGTCACCGGGCTTGCTCCTCTCCTCCTTACCAAAGCTGGGATGCCTCTGTAAGATTTGTGTCTCTGCCTGCCTTGGACGTTACCCGTGAAGAGTTGTACACAGCACTACATGCTTACATTCTGTAGATCTAGTGTGTTTATAACAGTCAATCTAACAAGAAAGTACAACTTGTTGCCTTCATGAACTCCACTATCTGTGAACCTGTGGTCATGAAAGTTCTTACTGAATGCGATCAAATTGGCTGCAGTCAGAGCAAGCTGACATCACCCACACCCTCTTGATCTCTAGGGAACATCTGGGAAGCAAGGGATGGATTTGCTGTAAAATTTCTATACTCAAGATGCACCATTATCTCCTCATTTTTCCAACAAAAGCTATTGGCCAACTAAGCTAAGATATAACAGCAGAGAGACATTGGAACTTAAAAATTGTTACAGGAATTGTAACAGCAAAAGCCTCGGTCAGTGATGACAAGCGGGAACCAAAAGGCATGTATGCTCTTTAGCACAACATGAATCATTCAAAGCATTCTTGTCTAAAATTAACCAAAGAAATTTTTCAATCTGAACCCAGAAGCAACATACAGACATAATAAAATCTGAATTCCAGGTTGATATGAGTCGCTGTCAGACACATTATATTAAAAAGAGTGGAAAACTCAACTGAAAGTGAAAGCAGTGATTAAATGGCTCAAGGGAATGATACACCTGGAAATCCCAAGGTAGAAAAATAATCACATATCTCTCTTTCTTTTTGAGTGCAGAAGACCTGCATTAGTTAGGAATTTGTTTTCTTTCCAGAAACAACTGAAGAAATTAGTTGCTTAGAGACTGCAATGCTGCTATCATCAGAAAGGGTACCTCTAGAAAACAGAGAATAAAGAAAGTGAACTGCAAAAAAATTAATGGAAATTAAAAAGTGCATTGGAGCAAAGAGAATATACAACAAACACTCTCTCCTGACAAATAATTTGCAAGATTTAGATATTTTAGTTCAGGAAATAACTGTGATAACTGTAATAGGTTTTTTTTATCAGATATAATAAGGAAGGAAAATAGTCTAAAAAGAGAAATAAAACAGAGATAAAATTGGGCTGATAATAGGAAATTTAGTTATTCTGGAAAGGGAAACTGTGAGCTGGAAAGACTTGTACTGTTCATGACTGTTTCAAAAGCTAATTTTTGGCAGAAAATCAGCACAGGATAGGCTAAAAAATACCTTCAACACTCTCCTCCTCCCTAAAAATAACAAGGACAAAAGACTAAAAAAAAAAGGTCCCCAAAACCCGTGTGGGGGAAAAAAAAAGAAAAAAATATAAAATAATGTTGTATATCACTGTTATAGGGATTTAATAGAGAAAATATTACTCCTAGGGCTTTATGTGCAAATTTTTCTTTAACCAAATGTTGACTCATTTATAAGACAAAACGTAAAATTTATTCTTTCAACTTACCACAGATTCTTTTAGAACTAATTTGAATATTTGTACCATAACTTGTGCCACTTCAGGCAGAAAACTGATTTAACTTGATTTATTACAGTGAAGCTGCTGAAGACAGCACTGCATCAGTTCTGTTGTAGGTATAATTTTCAGCCAAGAAAATTCCATACATTCAAGAAAAAGTTTAGTGTTTATTTTCCTCCAGTTTCTGCTGTTTTTCTGCATTTAAAATTCATGCAACTTGAATATTATTTGAAAAAAATCCTCACATATTTGAGGCAATATTAATTTTAAAAACCCTATGTTAAAAATAACTAAAACAATTCATGAAGCAATTACTTATGTTTCTTGGGATAAGAAGTGAGTTCTAGCAGCATCCTGCAGCCACACAGTGCTGGAGTGAGTACTCCTCCTCCCTTCCAGCCCCTGCTGTGCTTCTCAAACAACAGCCTAGGGAAGCATCAAAGTAACACTGGGAGTTAAAGCCTGGAGAAAGAGATTTGCCACTGAGACCTGCTCTTGTCACCACACCCTTCAACAACATGGAGCTGGTGGGAAGTGAGAGACTGACAGCCCACCGTCTTTAAGAGTTCATGAAGTTGTTAAAAAAATATGCTTGGAAAAGCAAGGGAGGGTTGGAAATGCTGAAAAGAGACAGGACAGGAGAGCCAAGGAGACAGTAAAGGACTAAAATATAGGTGGACATTCACGTCCTCCAGTTCCTTGGAGCAAAATCCAAGTTAACTGGTTTCTAGGGATTAAGGTAAAACTGGGGGAAGGGTCCTACTAGCTCTTCCTCTGAACTTTGTCAGCTGCCCTGGGAGCTGGCCCCCGCAGCAGCAAGCTGGTCTTGGGGCCATGGGAACAAGGTGCACTCTCACAATGCCTTTCTCTGATTCCACAGCTGGTCCCACACTGCTGAAAGCTGCTACTGACTCAAGGGATGCTGCCCTGCCTCCATGCTTAGACATAATTTCACATATTTAGGGTAACATTGAAGATAGCAACAGCAGTAATAATATATCTGAAGGGATTAAAAGCTAAGGTTAAAAGAACGCTACAAACAATTTATTTAAATATAGTAAGACTTTACTATGAAATGATGACAGGAATCATTATGACAGAATATTTTCTCCAGCTCCTAGTTATTAATGGATTCAAAAACACAAACCCAACAGCATTCGTAAGTTAAAAACTGAGGCAGAGCTAGGAAAAGATGTCAAATGAATTGAATTAAAAGAAGAGCAGGACATCCTGCTTCTTATTCTAAGATGTGACAGTGATTTATTCCCTTACTATGAACCTTAAGGAAGTAGTCAAATCCTTGCTCTTAATCTGTGAGAGAGTGACAAAAGGCTTCTGTAAACTGGCAATTGACCATTCTCACAGTAAGAAAGAGTAAGAATTAGGACACATTTCAGTTTGGTAATGCTGTACTGATCCAATGGTTTATTTGGATTAGCTGCAACCCTCTGCTTTAAATAAAAAGACCAGTAAAATTTCTTATTTAGCTTCTGAAATCCACTGTGTTTAATGAACACAGCTCTACATTCAAACCTTAATCTTTCTAAGCCTGAGCAACAGATTGTTTTTCCACCCTGTTATTACCTACCTTCCATGGATTCTGAGATACCTTAGGTAATATTAGGGTTATAGTACTCAATTACTGTCGAATTTAATACTTAATACAGTATAACTTATTAATACAGCTATCAAAAAAGTGATGGAAGCAAAGACTAAATACAGTTCAGTTTAGTTTGGGTTTGGTTTCCTTTTTCATAAGATGGGAAAGGGTTTTGAGTAGTTCTACGAAAAAGCTGAATGCTGGTACTGAGATCAGTTTTTGGTTGGTATGTTAAACTGAAACAGAGCAAGAAGGAGCCAGACAACAGTTTTTCCCCATTCCTTATAATTCTTCTTAATCTTTTCAGACTTGTGCATATTTAGAAATAAAATCTAGGCAGATGGGTAGGACAATATGATAGAAATGCCAGGCATAAAAGCAAGTGGACAGGATGGCAAAAGAGCAAGTATCAGTGAGTAAGCAGACTCAAAGAGCAGCAAGGAGACACTATATTCAAGGATCAGGGGAAAAGGCATGAGGAAAATGCCAAACATTCAGCAAGTTGCTAAAGCTGTACCAAACATTCAGCAGGTGTGCCAAGCAGCAGAAGAGCAATCCCACAAAGTCAGCAGATGCACTCAGTGGGGAGGCAATGCCAGGCACTTGTAGCAGGAGACAGGGCAGCAGGAGGCCAGTGCCCACGTACAGTGGGATTGAAAGGACAGTCAGGAGGCGATACATGCCGGCCAACAGATGGACAGGGCAGTGGGTAGGCACTGTCAAGCAATTAGCTGGTCAAGAGGCAATGCCAGACAGTCAGGCAAAGGACCAAGATTTCAGGAGGACGACACCACACAGCCAGCAGGTAGAGAGAATATAAGACAGTAGTGAATGCCAGGCAGTCCCCAGACAAGGCAGAAAAAGACCAAAGCCCACCAACAATCAGATGTAACTGTTGGGAAGAGCAAAACATAAGCCTGCCAAATGACTGACAGGGTGGCAGTGCTTTTTCAGCAACTCAGGATACCATGAGTGGAACAGTCCCAAGAGTCTAGATGCTCACCCTTTGGTAATATCATTTGATCAGAGTGAACCATGAAAATCCACAGGAGAATAGCACACAAATGGAAACAGCAAATGAGTCTGACCCTAGCACTTGGGGAGGCCATGGGACCTTCCTATAAAACAAAAATATGAGAATCCACAAGAAAATCAAACAAATGGGAAAAATGTGTCTCAAAACCGTTTCTGATGATGATTTAAAAAGCAAAAAAATACTAGCAAAGAATTAGTTTGGAAATGATTGTGTGGGATTGAAGATGTTGCTTACCCCTCTCTGGAGCCCACATAATGGGAATGTTGGGAATTTCTGCAGCAGAAAAACAGAAGAGAAAAGGGATTTCTGACTCCCAGTTCAAGGAAAGCATGTCAGTTTAGGACTGGGTAATCTTTTTGGGCAAAAAATAAGAATTCAACTGAATCTTTGCCCATCCCCAGATACATGCCTTTATGGACGTTTGTGAAAAATTTAAGAAGCCCACATCACTTTTATCTCATGACCTCCCACCCTTGTTTCCCAAAACCACACTTACCTCTAGTACCTCTAGTATAAGAGGGGAAAGGGGTTGGTCTTGTGAGCTCATTCCCATATCCACTGCAAAATGGCTTGTGAAGTTGAACAGGAGTGCCCATTAGCCACTGCTGGCCATTTATGAGATAAACGGAAATCATCATTAACTGTTACTCATTATCAGTGTAGGTTGGGTTTGAATTTGGCTTAGACACACCCACACTCTAATGAAAATAATTAGTCATATGAATCTTGTGGGGTGACTCTCTTCTAAGTATCAAACTTATCATCACCTATTTGTTACCTGGAATATCCTCTTCTCTTTAACTTAAGCATTTTGCTATTTAACATGGCTGCTTTTTTAAACAAACTCTTTCAGAAATGTTAGCTGCTGCTTTATTTCAGAAACATGCAATGAAATCTGAAATGTAAGAACTGAGAAAATTCCAACACTAATAAAGTTCAGTAATTTAATTCATCTGTCATTGAAAAAATGAGATTTTTTTTATACAGTATCTACCTAGAAACTAAAAGAATCAACCAAGAAGCAAGCTTCACTATTTCTCTCTACTCTGAAGTCCACATTGCATGTGCATTTATCTACCTGCACATTAACTTTTTATTGTCAACACTGAAAACCTACATTCCACTTTGACAAGGCAGTAATATGAAACAAGAAGCCTAATCTTCCATCTTCAAACTGTAGAGGACCTTAGATAATATAAAGGAATCATCACCTTTGCTGTGCCCTTGCTGAATTAGGATTTGGAAAGGCTGCAAGGAGAATCTGTATGAACTTGCCATGCACACATATACAACAAAGTTTTTAAAGAATACAGTAGTGATAGGCTAAGCTGATGGAATTTTATTTATACTGATCTCTGGGTATCAACAACTCATTCTTCTTCTAGCAGAGCAAGGCACAAGAATAACAGTGGTCAGCAGAACTTCAAATTTAGAAATTTGGGTCACAGAATAGGAATTTCTTCCACACCCAAACTTTCCCATCTTGAACACTACTATTTGGAATTAGAACAAAATGACAAATAATTTAGGCAGAGAAGACCAAGAGACTTTCATCATATGATTAGTAATGGCATAAACCAGGCAGGAACTGCAGATACTGGCTGAACCAGAGACATTAGTGTACAAAGTACTAAGGGCATACATCGGCAGTTCTATAAAATCCTGTGATTTTGTGGCCAGCAGAAACTACAATTAGCTGCATCACATCAAGAACAGAATTGCTATCACCTTCTCTCTGAAGAGAGATCTTTCAAGCTTAATGAAAATGAACTATGACAAACTGATCTCAGCGCACCAGAAGAAAATGCTTATTTGTGGAGGAAAATAGGGATTTTCAAAATCCACTGACAGTTTAAATGTCAACAGTAAGTAACAGTAGGTTATGCACCTCACTATTAATTTAGGTATTCTGATGACAGAGTAACTGGGAAAAGAATACATGCAGGAAGGGATAAGAAACGAAAATATAGTCTAAATAAAGGTTAAAAAGTAATTATTTTTTAGTCCATAACTGATAAGACTTTCATGCCTAAGCATGACAATAGTCATTTCAGTTTTCTATTTTAGTACTTATACTGAGTCAACATTTTGCTAAAGCTTCACTGCTCCATGTGGTAGCAATTAGCAAAAGCAAGAGAAGGACTAGTTATAATCCTAAGAATAACTCCTGAAGCCAGCTGCTTTCCGAGACTCTTCTAGTTTCTTGCCACTTAGTAGCTAGAAAAGCTCCTACACAGCAGGGAAGAAGCAAATGAGAAATTCTCTATTCTTTAATAGGCATTAGTTTTAATGATCAGCTATTTTAATAATGAGTAATTTTGCTGTTCTGGTGTGCTAATGTCAAAAGGACTAACTCAGTCAATTTTTCATACATCTTAAATCCAAACTAGTATTTGCCCTCTTGTTATCATGTCTTTAATCTGCCTTCACAGAGAAATCTTCCTAACATGTCTATATTATTTTTTTGTTAATTTTCCCTGTATTTAGCTTTTACTAAACTCTTTATAACAGACCATGACCAGAAAAAATGACACATTAAGGGCAAAAATTACAGGCCTGACAATGTTTTCAAGATTATATTGCTTTAACTTGATTTTTAATTTTGTTCTGTTTCCTATTATCTTCTCCAAAGTGATGCTTTAATAGAAACTATTTTTAGAAATGCCTAAGAGGAAAAAAAAATCCAAAAGCTCCAAACTGAAAATTTCATTATGCAGAAGTCCTACTCCGGCCTATTTTTCTTTCCCAGTTACAGAAAGGACTGTAAGATATATTCACTGTTGTGGCTACACTGCTAATACGAGACAAGCCAGTTTATTCAAACTAATAGAGAAATATCTGCATGAGCTGCGGGGCTCTAGAGTGAAAACACAGCTAAAAAACATCAGTATGACCAAGAGGAGAAAAACCCATCTCTTTACCCCATTAAAAAAAGCATACCATAATCATATTGTTCATCTGGGTGTACTTTTGGAAGTATTGGGTTCACTCAGGAACCATTTGTCCACTCTAAGGATATGCCAGCCTTCTTCCAAGTACCATTCCTAAATTACCTTGCAAAAAAACCCTTTAATTTCAAAATTTACTAACAAAACGGTGAGATTTCCTGGCTCATTATTGTGGCTTTGTTTCTCATTTTATGAAACATTCAAATTCCTTACTGCTGTTTCACTATTTTTTTCAGCAGAGATAGCAAATATTACCTACATGTTTGAAAGTCAAAACACAGCCTCTGTTTGCTATTCAATAGTATTAAGGACACCTAAAAAAAGCAAATAAAAGCTGATCCTCAAATGAGCAAAAATAACCAAAGGCTTAATAGGAATTTTACTAGCATTACCTTTATGATATGGTGGTCAGAAAAGTTTACACAGAAGGTTAATGCATTAGTTAAGTTATTAAAAAGATATTTACTCCAGCATTCTCAGTCAATATTATCAGGGCTTTACATTTTCAAAAAAGAGACAAAAGCAATTAGTGTAGTCCTTCTGAATTCAGGAAATAAAATTGTTTAATTATCATTTTCAGGATCCATTTGATTCAAACTATCTTCTCATCTAACACATACAGAACATAAGTGCAGGATGATTAATTTAACATCATCCATGATTTCTGCAAGAAGTACATGATAACTTGAGTTTTAGAAGACATTTTTCCTGCTAGCCAACATTTTGATTCAACAGAATTAAAATGCAGAATACAGCTCTTTAGGCAAATTATTTGTGTGATTAATCTCTTAAACAAACAAAACAAGCCAAATACATAAAGCCTTTCATTATGATGATTTTATTAGATTTTTCTGGCTAAAGTTTTCTACCACCAGCTACTTTTACAATTCTCTTTAATATGTAAAGAAAGCTTTTGGTACCATAAAAACGCTTTAGTATTGTAAATTATTTCCCAATGAAATTACAGGCAAAACCAAAGTTATTTCTTAGTGTTCTTTATGATAAACTAAAACTTAACTCTCTCAGAAAGCATCTCTTCTTGCCTTCATATTTTTTTGCCCTTTTCTACATCCACTGTGACAGCTGAAACTTTTTAAAAGGAATGTCAATAAAAATATGCAGCTTTGCATTTTGGACACATCAATCCCATACAGAGGCTAGTGTTGTCTGTGTCTGTTTGATGGTCTTATTTTTTTTTTGAGTAACCTTTGATGGCTGAGTAAATGGAGCTGAAACAGGATCTGCCTTTCTTGCCCCTCACATTTCTCACTAGAGGTGTCTGAGCAGCTTGCAGGTGTTTCCATTCAGTGACTGCAATTCATGACAGCAAAACCAAGCCCTTCCGAGATGGCAGCATGGAGAACCGAAGAGAGGAGAGGAGAAAGAGAAAAGGGAAAGAAAGAGAAAGAGAAGAGCACTCTTTAGCCCTTTATAAGTCACTAAAATCAGAGTGGAATTTCTCAAGGTAGACACAGGTACTTCTGTAAATTGACAGTGTGCTATGTGGTGCTAATAACTTGTGTACTGCTGCTTCTCAAAGAAACTGGTAATAGATGTTTAGTGAAAAGTGTTCTGCAACTCAACATATCAGCCCTGGTAAAATAACATGCCTTCCCAAGAGAGATTAAAAATCTAAATATATAATTTTAATCTGAAGCATTATGGCACATAAATATATTTGAATTTTATAACATCAAATACAGCATATCAAATAATAAATTTTATTGAAAAATTAAAGCAGACTAGGTAAAGACCTAATCATATAAGCTAGGAACTGCCTGGAGGACTAAGAAAAAGGGAATGGTACAGAGTTGCTGAGAAAATTCTAAAAGAGTAGCACAGAATTTGTCACAGAGCAACCTGCTCCATTTAAACACCTTTGTTGATTAGATGCACTTGGCAAGGTTTTGTAATGCCAACCCTATAGGAGCCAGCTGCGTTGGAAACAATTTTCTAAGAACTATGAAGACCTCAAAAGATCTGCTGGCAAGTTAGAGGGTCAGATGTCATCCATACACAGCACATACATACAATAGCTCACCATAGAAATCAGACTTAACTCGGAGCAAGACCTCCATTAAGAGATATGAAAAGCTACAGTTTTTAAAGAGACTACAAAAATATTTTCTTAAAATAGCTATTAAATTGGAAGCTACATGGAATATTGAAGGGTGAAAAACTGAAACATTAACCTGGGTTATTAGAGGATGCACAATTTCATGTTATTCCTACCACAAAATTACTTATGTCCCATGTGAGATGAAGAATTCATTCCTCCACACTATGGAGCCATCCTGAAGTGACAGTCTGTAAAATGGAAATTATTTTCTTTTGGTCCAGTGGCAATAATTAAATATTGCTGAGGAAGAATACAAGTAGTCCTACATCCACAACAAACAGTACTAGAAGCCCTGCTGCTCTGGAAAGGCTGTGTTTGAACTAGGGAGGAGAAAAATCTACATATTATTTCCAGTTAAAGTTTCTGCCTATTAACTGGAAATAGTTATTTGAAAAGTTTAAGTCTCAGTGGATTAAAGTTACTTTGATGAAATGTGTTGCTGTGAGAGTATGGCTATAACGTGACTGTCCAATTGTGTCACAAGCATCTTATTTCATTAACGAAGTTTAAGTGGAAGCAAACAAACAAAACAAGTGAAAACTGAAACAACAGAGATCAAGAGGATTTCCAACATTAATTGAGACAGAGAAATGGAAATATATAGATACTAAAATTGTCTGTGGAAGTAATATGGAGTGTAAAGAAAAATCTGTAAAAGATACCTTAGACAATGGGTAAGAGCCAAATGATGAAAGATTTGCATTTGGACATAATTATAAAAATGCTGGTGCAATTTTGAACTGAATATAAAAAGACATATTACAGAAGAATTGAGACTTTCTTCTGTCCAAACATGGCTTCTGTGTGGTATATGTGGAGAATTTTGTTCATTCTGAGCATTATTTTTCAGAAACATTGATGAATAGAAGGGAGTTCCAGAGAACAATGATTTCTTTTCATGGGCCAGAGAATTCTCATGGAAGAATAAGTAAGCATGCATTTATTTTCAGACAAGATTTTTTAAAGTACGTATGTGTCTAAATACATTTTAAACTAGTCCATACATATTGAAGAATATAAACAGCATGAACTGAAAGAAGCATTCATAAATTTTCCAGAGCACTCAAAAGTAAGAAATAGTTAAAGAAATAGCTGCCTGGTGTTACATGCTGGAAAACTGCTCTTCTATGTTTTTTATAAAGTGTTATTTTAAAATCTTAGGGCACAAAATTACCTGCAATGTGGATGAGCTACTTTCACATTGTGACACAGTTCAAGAATGTCTATCACCAGCTGAGGACAATACGTTGATTTCTACTGCTATTATCTAAGTACATTAAATTGGTCTCACAGATGGGCAAACAAGACTTGCACAGAAGCATAGGGACAGAGGGTAAGAGAGCAGCTAGAAGACTGTTAGGACACGAGTGAATTTTTTGAATGTACAATATTGCAAAAGAATAAATGCAAAAATACGGAAGACAGAAAACTGAGCAGAGCATCCATTTACATGCAATGTTTTCTTTCCCTTTATACTGAGCAACAGCACCAGAGAAATGCATTAATATTTCAGAAGGATTCCTAGTAATTGATAAAAATGCTGCAACATTATTTATTTTTTTTCGTGAAAGCTAATGTATATTCTTATCAACATTCTGTAAGAAGTACCACTGAAGTATTGTAGCTCCAAGAAATAAAAGTTTGCATCTGGAAATAAAAAATGAAAGTTCCTCAAATAAATTGGGCCATATTTGCATCTCTGTCCAGCAACAATCACTTTTTAACATCATCAAGCAGACTGAAGCAGAGATTTAAAGACTATTTCCATAAATTATAGGTGAAATTACACTGTAAAAAAAGTGGTTGTATCTAAAAAATTAGGCTTACATACACTTCAGTTTGCATTTGGTACAAACGAAAACTACTAGCAACTGCCATAACAGTTAAAAATTCCAGCATTCACTAGTAACATGCATAAAACGCTTTCAAATTCAGCCATTCATTGTGTGAATTTGGTGTTTTAAATATCCACATGCATTTCATCACTTCTAGTTGTGTAGTCAAGAAAGTGAGGGATATTCACGCTGCTGAAGTAAACTGACCTTAGCCCCTCAAAATGTGAATCGTAGGAACTAATTCCAAAGCTCCTCTCCACGCACTGACTAGACTGAGGTTATAAATTTACAGATCAGAGACATGCAAGGAAAATCCAATATTGTGACTATTCCTATAATCTTCTATTCCATTACAAGAAAAAAATGTTGCTGCACATCACCGAAACAACTGCAATAACCTGGAGCGGTTCTGATATAGTGTTCAAAAGGCAAAGTGAGTGGGGAAACTACTAATTTTTTGGGTGCCTAATTACATATTTCTGAGGTATCAAGAAGCCATTTTTAGCTACATTATGCTAGGCACTTAGTTTCAATTTCATCAATAATTACAAAATTCAATTAAGTCTTTTGGCAATTATGCTTGGGAACTACCTTTATTGTGCAGGTAGAATAGCAATTATATATCTATATTAGAAAAGAAACAGAAAAAACTGTGTTTTAATCCAAAGTACAGGGGAATTAAGGAGAAGCAGGCCTGAAACATACCATTGGAAGGTATGACTCAGACTACTGATTCCAAGGAAAAATAGTAAAACATATTCCATTACCAAATTCAGTTCTTAAAGGCTTTATAGTAACATCTTAAAGATGACATCTCAAAAGTACAATACCATGATCACAATCAGTTCAGTGTTGAGAGTGTGCTGAACCAAAACCATACACACAAGGGATGAAAACTACTTCCTACAAAGGCGTGTTACTGCACATTTCATGTTGACCTAATGAATTTTCCATTTTGGGTTTTCTCATTGACCCAAAAGACAAAATATGGGGACAAAACATAGGCTTCTTAGTATGTTTTTGGTATGACACATACTGGCAAACGGATTTTCTTCCCTTCAAAACATTTGTTTGAATGAAGGATGTAATAAATCATATCATAGGAACACCTTGTCATCACCACTTTGTAATGAACCTGGGATTCTGTATCTCCATTGTGATTTAAGTTAATCCAATTTAATTACATGAAAAGTGAGTAAAGACTTTCCTATATAAGTTCTTTTTAAATATGAGACTAATTTGACAGTCAGAGCACTTGTTTCTCTTATGATCAGTCCAAGTCTTGCACATCTGTTATGTTTCAAAACAATGCAGTTTTTCTTCAGTACAAGTTATTAATGATATTTATATCAATTTTTATTATACAGAGACAAAGAACTCAGATAATTTTCAGAATGGCTTACTCAACAACACTGATGAAAAAATCATCCCTGCCAGTGTTAATTAGAGTAACAGCAATGCAGTGTTAAGAAAATACTAGGTGTTTATGTGCAGAGTTCTCATTTGTTTCTTTTTGTCCCAAATGCTGAGAATCTGTAGCTAATTTTTTGCATTGGGTACAGTGCTTCGTCTGGCACTGCTGCCTAGGCTTGACCCTGCACAAAAGAAAACTGAAGCAGAAATTAATCCCTCCTACAGAGTCCTGGTAACACAACCTTCAAAAGCATTATGTTAGTATGCAAGCAAGAGACAAACTCAACCACTTTTCCCTTGTGGTGGCTTTAGCAAAGTGAATAATCTGCAAAATAATTTTCGCTATGTACCACACTGCGTTCATCTTAACATTGTTCCCATTTCCTGATACACAGACAGTCTCCCAGGTCTTAGTTACTCAAGATTTCTAGTATATCATCTAAAACCATCAGAAGTAATGAACAGGAGCATTTAGTTTACAAGTTTCTCTAGTTACACAAATGTTGTACAATGAACTAAAAAATGCTTTTAGATTCCTAACGGAAAAAAAATTTTGAGCTTCAGGCATCGACAAAATATTTTTAAGTACGAAGTATTGTAGATATGCTATAAAGAACTCAAATCAACTTGAGAGTCTAAGAAATTGAAAACATACATGACTACTTAAGAGAAATCTAAGTATGTTTAATTATGCAAATAAACACAACTCAATTTCAATTCTGCCCTTTAGCGAACATAATCACACCAAATAAAATATGTGATTTTAAAAGCTCATGTTAATCTAATTTGGAACTACAAATACCAAAATACTTCAAGAACAATCACACAGTCATTTCACATGACAACTCATGGCCATGAGCTCATTAGGTTAAGCTTCTCATTTTTTCCCTCTGCCTTCAGCTCCATATAAATGTAATGTAAATTCCTGAGCAACATTTACTCCAGCTCTGTGCCTGTTGTGATTTTTTTTGACAAGCAGGTCCACAGTAGCTTTGCATAGAATTGTTTTCCCCTACTGTCTGCCGCACACTCTTACCTATAATGCAGTAGTTGTCAATGCACTATTCTGCAAGGGAGAAGTACAGGATCTCCCTTATCCCAATCTTCCTTGAACAAGACACAACAAAAGCCATGCAAGATTTCATTTAGCAGTGGTGTACTGCAGTGCCAAGGAAAAACACACCACAAAGCCATTGGAATTTTGTCTAGTAAGAGGATGGAAAACCATTATGCTATGTCATATTTTACTCTGAAAATAATTTGGGGTCAGAACCCAAGGCAAGTAATTTTTTTGTGCTATATTTTCTATTATGTCTTTTCTGATTGCAAGTTGTGTAGCACTTGGCCTGTCCACAGATACTGCAAAGTAAAATTACAGAAGAAATTTAGAAAAAAAATCACCCCCTCCTCCAGACTCATGCATTTCTACACCAAAGGGCAGATTTTTCTACTGCCGGACTATCTCACCTCTGGAGTGACATCTCGCGGTGCAAATCCTGTTCCTCCAGTTGTTAAAATCAAATTAAGTTCCTTTTCATCACACCAATCTATCAGTGTCTCCTGAAAGAGAACATGAATCCTGTCAGATCTAGCAAGAAATGGTTGTCTCAGATAATACCTGAAGACTTGAAATGTCTTAAAATACAGGAAATTATAAACCACTCTTGGCTTTTAATACAAACATTTTAAAGCACTATTTATAACCAAGGTAAGATAGAATAATGCATGTATTCACATAATACATAATACTATTTTGCATATAGAAACTGAAATTCAGTTCTCCATCTCTTGACCTGAAATGGAAAACAAGAATTCACAGTTAAGAATTTCTATCACTGTTTATTTATAAATAAAATATTTTTAATACACCTTAATAGAGTAAGTACATTTAATTTGCATTACATCACTGATTCTTGTTACAGTAACTTTGGTTTTCACACTGCACTTTTTAATAGCCTGAAAAAAGCAAAAACCACATATCTGTAAGCTTTACTCCAAAAGATGCAATAATGCACTTGATGCAGCAGGTTATGATCCATAATCATCTTTCCTACATTCCCCTAATGTATCTCAACAGGAGTGCATATACTAATTCTGGGTATGGCTAGCTGGACTAAGAAATCTCTCAGGTAAATTCAGTGACTTACAATACTGGATAACTCATGATACCAGAGAAGTGTTTAATTTGATTTGCCTTAATTTTAAAAATTACTTTTTAAACTACTTTTCAAACTATGATAAAAATTTGACATAAGTAGAAAACTTCTTTAATCTCAATGCAATTAAATCACTTATCCATCATACTCGACTGTGGGCCAGCACAGCAGGAGTATGTCTGCTTGGAGTGAAAAACAAGCTGTTACCTTACATTGCATAGTAAAATACCCATCTGCACAGATCATATCAACTATTGAGACAGCTATCCATATTTTAGCAAAGAAACAGCATTATTTGAAAATGTTTAGGGCAAATTTAAGTTTTGGGAGTATTATACTGGGAAAGAAGGAATAGTTTTGGAGATTATTGGCTTAAAGCTTATTATTTATCACAAAATTAGCTCTGAAAAATATACTGATTTAAAAAGCTTAAAATAAAACTCTCTGGAACATTTTTAAAAGTACAAGCAATTTAGGTAATCCTCAGCTGTATTTTTGCAGGCTTAGTACTGCTATGCAACTTCCATTTAACAGCAGGATCACATACACACATCTAAAAATTGCAACTAGAATAAACCTGTGTCTGACTGCAAGCCTCACAACACCAATACATCCAAGGATTACTTGAAGAAGTGGCTAAACCAAAGGTTCTGTCTTCATTTCTCTTTTCTTTACTCATTAATTCCACTTTCTCTTTTGTATTCGCTCTTGTCTTTATTAAAATCACATTCATCTTTTTACTGTACCCCTTTGGAGAATAACTCTCTAATTAACTGGGCTGTAAGTGAACATACCAGAAGTTTGTTGTATGAACATTTCAAATAAGCTCAGGAAAGGAACAAGGACAATGCCTCAAACCCACACACAAATAAATGGACTAGTAAGTATGGCTCTTGTCTTATATTTTGGGAAAAGAAGTGAATTATGGTAGTAAAAAGGATTTCAGGTCATGAAATTCTTTGCTTCAATAACACAGTTATGCATTAGGAAAATTATTTCAGGAGTATCTCTGTCATTTAGAAATATATTTGTCTTGACTTAAATAGGTACAAATTTCAGAGAACACTTTGGGGAAGTTGAGTGTTTGGCAAAGTTAGACCTTAATATTGCATTTATTTTAGAAATTGATACAGTCAGGGTTTTTTGATGGTTTTTTTTTGTTTGTTTGTTTTGTTTTTTGGTTTTTTGTTTGTTTTTAAAGCAGAATTTATCTTTAGATAAAATAAAACCTGCCAAACTCCTTTTAACAAGAAAATAGATCCTTCCTCTGTTCTCAAAATTCAATATCCTAACTCTTCAATTAAAGTGAGCAATAATTAAGTGCCTATTCCTGCTACTCCATCAGTGTACCTAGGCAGTCCCAAACAGAACTCTCCAAGTTCTAACTATAGTAAAGAAACATTCAGGCTTTCAAGTAGAAGACCTTTAACTATGAGGCAGTAAGTCTGGGTTTCATTGTATTTTAGAAGTGCAAATTTACCACTTAGATATTTTAAAAACATGGAAAAATACCCGAGGCTTATATTCAGCTTATTTATTTTCTCTCTAACCCAAAAAACTGTGCCCCGCAAAATATTCTCATTGCTGTAAAAAAAGTATGTAAAAAAAGGAAGCCCCACGCTGAGCAATTATGAACAAACAGTGGACTCAGACCAGGTAGATTCTGTACTGGCTTTGCAGGGAACTGAATTTTCTGTGTCTTCAAATGAAGATTTCTCTAGGCAAGTGATATTTGGCTTTACTGATGCTACACAAGCAAAATTATTATATAACATTTCAACCAAAGAAAATTTAATTTAATATTTTTATGCATATTTCTCCTCTTCTATTGTTTCACTGATGATAAGCTTTCAAAAGAAAATGGCTAGGTCAACAGATTATGTAAAGCACTATTATTTTGTTCTAGCCAATGGAATGATGCTGATGAATACAAAATACAGTAGGTGGTGCTGAAAACAGTCCAGTAAAATTACCACCAAGTTTTGAAATGCCAGAACAAAGCTATAGAACTCCAGGAGTAAAAAACCCCACAACCAATAAACAGCTCAATATTTTAAACATTATTATCCTAAATTAGGCTTTATCAGGTATTTTCCAGGGTCAAGGTATATTATAACAGAAATTAAGTCATTACAGACAGTTCCTCCACAAATAATTTGATTTCAAAAAGGACACAACCTTTTCAGATTTCACTGAAGTCCTACAATAATTACATTTATTGTGCCTTTCTGATGCACAAAAGTAAAATGTCAGGCCAGGTGTCTCCTTAAGATTTAGATTACATCTAGTTCCCTGTCCGCCTTACCTAATTCCTCGTTTTTTCTCTTTTAAATAGATTTAAATTTCTCTCATTCAAAAGAGTAAGAAATCCTTGAGTAAAACAACATTTCCACCTCTTGCTCCAAACAGCACTTGCTTCTGTCAGCTCCCTCTCTCCTGCAACCTGGAACTGCTCATTGGACTTCCTATGCATGGTCCAATATTGAAATTACTTCAATTGCAACATTACTCATCAAAAACTTTGTTTATGATCTGTTTGAATTTTCTCATGACCAGTGTTAACTTCACCAGTGCAGAAAAATCTTGCCTCATTTTTTTCTCTGAGTTCTTAGTCTTTCACATGTAAATTTATTGATTTGAAGATCAACAAGGATCATTACCTCATGGAAAAAATGCCTACAGTGTGTGGCACAATGCAGAGGCCCTATGTCTATGGCAGGTACATGCTTGTAAATTCATAAATGTACCACCACATCAGGATACACTGAGTCCAAAAGCTGTACAGATGCATTTTTGTGAACTACACCTATGCTAGTTCTACCCCTGACCCTTCAGTCAATGAACAGCTCGAACACTCACAGAAATATTTCCTGCTGTGGAGGCAACTTAAGCATCTCCATGTCCAAGGTGCAACACTGCCATTAGTCTAAGCTGCAATGAGCAAGCCACAAAATTTTGGTAATTTCCTTTTGTATTTAAAACTAATTCTAGGGCTCAGGCTCTTCCCTACACCACCACCCTGCCTTGATCTACAGGGTTCAAGAGAGAGAAAATACATCATGCTTGAATTTGGTAGGGTTTTCCAGCAACTCTTAATGATTATCATTAAGTATTGTTGTATTTCTAGTAACTCTTCCTTACTAAACATTTCTGTGGGCTGTAGTCCAACCATGATACATAGGAGAGCTGATCACAGAATGCACAATTACAATGGATAGGAAAATGGACTATTGTGTACCTCCATTAGCGTACCATTCCTTAATCATTATGTAAGTGAACTGGAAAAACAAATAGAGATTCCCTATGGAGATACCTAAGGACTGTGAATTATTTACCTTAGTCAGAAATTTAAACTTGAGACAGGTTGCAAGTCTCCTCCAGTCCTCTTAGCGCGACTGTATGTGATTTTCCACACAGACAGACACTGAAACTATGACCCTTAACAGGAGCAGAAGTACTACAAAGCACACAAAAATGGTAATTGTGGATCAGATTAAATGCCTATAGAGATGAGCTGAAGTCCTGATGACTTTGCCTTCTCCACGATGCTACAGTCTATGGTATGCCTTGCCTTTTTTTATTGTCCTATTTTTGCCATCACTGCTATGAGAGTGTGATAACACTCCCACGTGTTTCTGTTTCCAAAATTAATAGAATATCTTCCTTCAAGTCAATATTCTAGTGCTTACACTTAGATAAACGTATACATTTTTCTGATCAATACATAATTTACTTCACAATACGAAGATTGTAAAAAGAATTCTCAAGATGCATACAATTTTCATATATCATAGCCACTAGAACATGACATGGACATTGTTATAACTTAAAACATCCAGAAAGAAGAGGGAAATGCTAAAAACAATATAAGCAGGGCAAGTTTTCGTAATAATTCCATACAGAATTCCTTCATTCACTATTGAAACTGGTTTAAAAACTCTTAATTCTACAGTTAACAAAGATGTTTGGCATTTTGGCACATGCTAGATTTCTCCAGCACAGCGCAATCATGAAGTTATTTCACCTTATATGCATCACTAATCACACAGTAAGTAAAATACATAAAAATTTAATTTATACTGCTGAACAAATATAAGTGTTAAATATTAAATTTAATTATGAAACAATATATATTTATATACATTGAACTTTGAAATGTAGGTAAGTCAGTATAAGCTGGGTTACAAAGATGCATCCTATCCAGAATTATTCTCAAAACAATTTCTTGTGACTTAAAAGGTCACTGTGGCTTCCAGGACAAACTACTGACAGTGTTCAGAGATGCAGAAGTCTGTGTTCTCCAGAACAGATCTCAAAACTACAAGCTTTATAAAATTATGTAAATTCTGTATTTGCAAGCAAATCCTGTTTACTCTAGGACAATAAATTTTTAAATGCAAAGAGAAACATAGAACAGTATGTTTTTAAATGTATAATAATAAATTTCCTTAGCAATCCAAGTTAAATAAAAAAAATTCATATATAAAAAGCCATATTAAATATCAATCTGCTTTTCTTTAACACTTTTTGGGCTCAAGTTTAGAGTGTACAAGACAAATTTCAAGTACGATGATTTAACATCACCACAATGAAGAAACTATAATGAATGACAATATGGCAAAACAGATAAAAAAATAGAAAGTCTGCATAGTCACAGATTTGCTAAGAAAACTGGATGTCATTTCAACTGCTTTTCAAGAATATAGGAATTAGCACATTAAGATCTTATAACAACCTTTACTTGGTCATGTAGCCTGGACAGCTCCAGACCCCAGCTCACAAAAGATTAAGCCTGATTCTATGACAGGAGAGGGCATACACAACTGAATGAATCAGAAATTCATGTAACAGCACACAAGGCAGGAAAAAAGAAGAACTAAAGGTAAAAGCAACCCATTTGTTCCTCATTGTATTATTCAGGAGTTTGAATCTTCTCTATTCCGTGGACCATGGCTTGTCTATTAATTTAAAAGGGAAAACCATATACTGGGGACCATGCAAGAACATGAACACCCATGAAGAAAGGCAATGAAGTAAAGAGTGGAGTTCAACATTAAGTTTGAAACAGAGGGAAGGTCTTCGAAATGTTAGTGTATTCTTAGAATTAATTTCATAATTTTTTTACCTACTTCTTGTTAACGTTTTATTTCTTATGCTCACAATTTTTAGTTTTTGTTCAAAAGCTTTCGTGAAATGTGGAGGTGTGAAGATACTCATGTGTGGAGCAACAACTTTCCAAGAAACCAATCGAAATTATTTAAGAATTTCAGAAAATTAAACATTAAAACACTATGAAAACATGCTTGATGTTTTCTATTACCTCCATTCCTTTTATCTTTTCCCCACCAGAAGAAGGCAGAAAGTAAGAGATATGTTAGAAATATGCTCAGTGTAATCACCATAGTCAAGAGACTTGGATGAAATGCAAGTATGTATCTCACTGTGTCTAAATAGAGCTTTTCAAATTTTGAGATTTTATAGAACACAGTAAGTCATCTTTCAAAGATTCTAGAGAAAAAATTGCAGTTTCCAGCATCAATCATGTTGCATTTAAAAAAAAAAAACAACTAAGCTAATGTATTAAAAGACATCATAAAAATGTAACTATTTCATTGAAATGCAAAACTAAAGGAGGAATGTAAGAAAAATGTATTCTATAAATGGCTTACTTTTTAAATGGAAATTTAATTACAAGCATTTTCCATTTCAAGTAAATTGTAGCTATCAAGCACTTCAAGGTTCAACATACCCATGCAGTTGGTAACAACCTTTTTTTTTAAAAAAGTACTTCATGTCTTCTGTAACCTACTAGTTATGGTAATTAGCGCCCCAAAAAGAAAGAAAAATGTAGGCACTGAAGTGCAGTCATCAACAGAGTTCATCTACGCAAACAAGTAAAGGAAGTCTAGCAGAGAGATGTGCAAACACTGAAGTGTTTGGTCAAACCATCATGACTGGAAGTGCCAACACTTTTAAGAGCTGAGACTGGCAAAATAATTTCTAATATTTTGATGGATAGAGGTGAAGAGTGGAGGCCATGCACAAGGTTGATTTCTTCTCAGGAAAACAAAGGAAAGATTCTTATTTCAAGCTACCTTGATAGAGTAGTCAGTATAATCAAGAAAACCAGTGAATTTATTGTATGATTTAATAAATTGCATTTAAAACTACAAGTAGAACCAGGTCAGAACAAACCATGTACCTGCATGCACACAAAGGGACAAGACCCTTTTCCTTCTGTACAAAAACCTGTTCCTATCTAATGGTGGTGCCACTGGTATCCTCCTAGGCTCATGCTAAGGTTATTCACAGAAAAGGAATGGGCACTTAGCACAAGTTTTCTTCAGATACTTGGAGGAAGAGATGGAACTTAGAGTCAGAATTAGATACTTTACAAATGTGTCAGTGTCTACAAAGACCTTTACTGCTGACTTTGTATTTGGCAGATATATGTGTAAGTGTGGGCCTATGTGGCATGTGCTCATCTCTGTCTAATAAAAATGTATTAGCAAAAGCACCAAAGTTCAGTATTTCTCATTTCTGTAATGCATAAAAGGCATCTCCCTAAAATATAATATTTACTCACTAAAATATTACAGATTTATAAAAACTCTGGTTTTCTTAAGAATTGAAAACAATAAAAAATTTTAGAAAGATATAATGCCTCCTTGCCAGTATCACTTTTCCTAGTGAAAATCTAGAGATCTAACATTTTTTTGATTATTCCGACAACAATACAAGCTAAATAGCAACTGGAATGAAAAGGAATAAGAAAGCATAAAACCAAGTAAATTAATCCAATACTATTTACTAACAACAGATAAACAAAAACTCTCTCTTTGTTCTTTAAATTTTTAAAATTTTCTTAAATTAAAACAGCACTTCAAAGAACTGTTACCACAAGAATAAATTCTTGGTTTTGGAGCCATAAACTTCAGATTATTGGGCAGAACATGATGGCTTTTCCCACATTTTCTTCCCCTTTGCATACATATATTGTTCATCTAAGGTTGTTTAGAAAACTATTTAGTCTGGGATTTCTTCTCAGAGTGTGCAAACACGGCTTGATATTACATACAAGTCAGTAACTTTCTAAAACTAGAGCTTTTCATAATACTTTATGTATGTGCACCAATATCTGCAGCACATGTATTTCATGAACCATAGATCAGAAGCTTCAGCAAAGTTTGCAGGCTGTAACTAAGCCCAGGCAAATGACACCTTAATCTTACAGAAATGGCAAAGTGACAGAAAACCAACTGTAAATTTCTTTGAGCTGCCAAGGTAACACTAGAGCCCTACAGCCCTAAGGAACTGGTAAAAGCACATCCACCATATTTGCAAAGGTGACAGGTATCAGAGAACTCCCAGTACAAACATCTCAGAATCATATTTCTGTAATAGCCTTCAACTTGTATAACCTGCCCTTCTTAGAAACAGCACTTGAAAATAATGATTTGCAGAATTTACATGTTCATATTTGCATGCAAGGACAAGTACATCTCCAGTTTAAGCGAGGTCATACCCCATGTCTACTTGTTTAATTGCAGGAAGTGTAGTGAATTAGAAAATTACTACAAGGCTTCTATGATTGAAAAGAAAAAAAACTACATGAGGTCAGCTGTGGTAAAAATGTTTAAACGCAAATGTTGGCTTTCCTGCAACTAAGTAGTTTTAAAGACCAATATACTAGTATAAATACAACTGATTCTTACAGAATCCAGTTCCATTTCTAGCCTCATTTTCTAACAGTAAATACAATTTTACATGTTAGTTTGCACACTTAGCTACAATTGTGAAAGACATTACTTATTTTTTAAATTATGTTACAACTTATATGATCTCAAGGTTTTGTGTAGCTCCCAATGGAAATGACAAATAGAATAGAATTAAGTTATTTAAATATCTAAACAAGGTTAGGATGGTGGGAAAGACAAGAGATGAAACCATTAGAGAGGCAGTGAGCTACTCAGTGTAATGCAGTTTACGGTATAAATTTCCCCCCCCATGTATTGTTCATGCATATCATCCATAGAATCACTGAATGAAATTGGTTTTAAAAAGAAAATCTACTGCTTTACCTGTGAGAATACAGTAAAGAAAATTTACCTACCAATGAACAGCTGCAGTACTTTGAGACACTTAGTCCATACATATACTCTAAGAGTGGGTGGGCTCGTGGCCTGCCCTGGAGTGTCCCGGGACGGGCACTCGCACTCCTCCCCTCGTCCTGCTCGAGGCATTGACACACAGGGCAGAGTGCATCCGCCACCACTGCGGTTCCTCTTAAATGCACAATCAAACCTGAAAGAGATTCAGAAAGAGGGGAAAAGCAGGTAGGAGACTAATGTACATGCAGACTGTACCTCTCAAAGAACACCAGTTACTGATGAGTAACCTTTCTTCTTTGAGTCTGCATGTACATTCCCACAACGACTCACTCTGATCAGTTACCTTTGCCTTTTCCCATCCAGGAGAAGGCCTGAGGACTTCCACAACTGCAGCATGACTCCACTGAAGGCTGAAACAGCCCTGGATCCTATTAGACTAAGTCAATGCTAGCTGAAAGCAACGAGAGAACTCCAGGTGACCTTACAGCACACGTCTAAATACCATACAATACAGATACTAAGTTTGTCCAGAGATCTAACAGAATTTGGCTTGGCCATATGAAGTTCCTTGAGTCCACTCAGAGACAGAAAGCCAAGTGAACAACCATTGTGTGAATTGATATTCCTGCAATGCAACAAGAAAAGAAACAAACTAGAAAACTTGGACCTTTGAAGAGAAATTATCAAGGCCTTATGAAATCAAAAATATAAAGTATAAAATTCAATCAAAGAAGCCTAAGATCTGGAAATGAGTACTGAAGGAGTAATTTTCTTGCTACTCTAGATCTTCAGCACCACTTCAAGAAGGACCTCAGGATGACTGAAGAACAGATACACTACCCATATACAGGTAATATGGACAACAGCAGCTATAAGGACCCATATACTTCACTAGCTGGCTGAGAAAACTGTCTCCAAATGTACCACTTTCATAGACACAAGCAGAAGGAGTGAGCAGAAGTAAGAATTTAAGAGTTCAAAAGGGGAGAAGCATCCATTGTAATACAGTGGTTTTCCACTGCATGAACCATGGGAAACTGTCATCAATCACGAACAATTCAACACATCCTGATCAGCTGTTAGGAAGATGGGAGTTGTGAAACATGTGAACATCAGTGCATTCAATCAGAGAGAGCAACCTGATACCCTCAACAAAATACAGAAAGAAATCAAAAGAACTACACATAACAAACATTTGAGAGAGCTGAGATCAAAGCAGCAACAAACATGTAATACAGATGATATTTTCTCATAGACTATGCATGCCTAGATTATACTTTCATGCCACTAGCTATCATTACTCTGGAGAGAAGCAAAACTGACTGCCCTAGAGACTGATTCATGTTTTGGCTTGGGAGTCCCAAGATTGTCACAGACTGAGGAAGGGGGGAAGAGCTAAAATATGATGTCTA
This sequence comes from Sialia sialis, assembly GCA_009812075.1. Lineage (NCBI taxonomy): Eukaryota > Metazoa > Chordata > Aves > Passeriformes > Turdidae > Sialia > Sialia sialis. Next base: position 17,703,779 of record VRYO01001269.1, on the reverse strand, counting down.
TGAAGACGACAAAAGAAGTTTCTCATATAGCTGCTTAGGAGTACAACTGTCAAAACATGGTGAAATCACAAAATAAAAACCATGCAGTTTTGTCTTTACTGAGTATTTCTCTTTATGTTTACCAATTGTGGTAACTTACAATCAATACACCATAAAAACAGAACCATTTTACAAGCCTAATCCAAATAAAATTGCTGTATGGCTCTGTTAAACCAGGCATCAGTATGACATGCCAGAACGACGAGTGTATTTTAGCACAATCACAGATAGCACTGCAAAAAACTCCAGCACTCTAGAGTACTGAGAAACAAGGCCCTAAGAAATAATAGGTTCTTCCTGAGGTGAAACCATTCCTATTTTGTGGCACATGTAAAGGTTATGGTCTCCTTCCTATCCAAAATGTTCTGTATGTTTAAATAGTCAAATATGGTATTACACGCCACTATATGAAAAATGAGGCCTCAATTATGTCTGAGTCTATTAGTCCAAATGATGAGTGTGGGGGAAAAAAAGGCAGCATAACTATAAAGAGATGCTCACAGGCTCCTGAATTTCAAGTACTGATACCATTCAAACCAGAACGGAGTGACTGTGGTGACAAACACACTGCTTTTTTCTAACCCCAACAGAATTAAGGGTATTGCACTGATCTTAAATGCATGGAAACCAAAACATATCCCCCTACTAACTCAGATGCTCTTGCCCTCTAGAGAAAATATTTTAATTTCTGGATGTTATGATAGATTATTAGTCTTTGACAAATAATATTGTCAATACAACTGCCTATTCAAATATGCAGAGAAATTGCTGTTAAGAAGATGTGCCTGCATATTTTGAAGATCCTGAAAATCTGCAACAATTAGGTCAAGCACAACAGTTCCATGGATGGAGTAATTATTTAACGGATGCATTTAGCACCTCCGTGCTTGCTCTTACAGTGCACTATCATTGTTCTGTACATCAGTGTATGGATCCAGAACAGCACTCTGATACTGCCTGGTAATTTTTATTAGAATCATAGAATATCTTAAAGATGCTCCTCTTGTGCAATAAAGAAGCCAGCCTAGCTGACATCTCTAAATGTTTGTGGTGGATCCTACCATCTGAGAGATTTTAAGATTACTATCTATCACCTGTATTAATTCTCTAACAACTGATTACTGTGCATGTGATGTTTTCAGTCAACCAGTGCACATACAGGTCAAGTTGCCTAACAACTGAAGCTATGATCTTACTGTGATCTATCATAGTGTCAATTTAAGATGGTGAATGACCTCCCATGTCAAAAAATCAATGTTAGATTTAGCTTCCAGAAATTAATAAAGCATCAGTAAAGAAGCCTCCTCATCCAAAACAAATAAATGTCCTTTAGTTCTCTAAATATAAGGAAGATGTGGACATCCTGCTCTGATACATTCTTGTGATAGGGATAGACAAACAACAAAGAGAAAGGTATATGAAACAAAACAAAGATGACTGGAGTATTCTGGATCTGACTAGATTGTCAGCACTTCTCCATTATCTGTTGAATAGGAGTAATCCTGGAGACCCTGAGGATGATTCTCAAAAGCAAAAAGGAAAGTATAAAAAATCACTTGAAATTATGTTATAGTTATTAATACAAAAAACACGTTAACAGCTGTTGAAGGCGATGAAAAATGAGTAACGATGATCATTAGAGAAAAAAAGATGTTTCCTTATGTGCCATGGTTGCTTTTTTTTTTTTTTTAAGGTAGAGCAAAATAAAAGAGTAAGAGAATGACTAGTAGTAGGCTGACTTGCTGATTAGGTTATTGCTTATTCCTAAGTAAGTGTAAGCATCCAAAGAGTAAAACATAGAGAAAGAACCTTTTTGCACTTTCAGTCCTTTTTGCAAGACTGAACCAAACTTACAAGAGTAACTGAATTACTGAACTGGAAAGGCCATTCTCTTCAAAGAGAAAACAATTTCAGAATTCAGTCCATGCAGACTCTCTCTTACAGGCCCAAAGGATTACAGCTATTACATAATACGGGGTGAAAGCTGTTACCATAGAATTTGATGAGCCATCATCTGCTTCCATTGCAGCTTGCAAAGGTGTCTTAGCATTAGCCAATCCCACTGCAATCAAAGATTTCAACTTTTATACTCAGGAGAAAACGAATGCAGAACAATTCATATCAGAAAGACTTCTTGCCCTAAGAGCTGAAACTTTCAGGTCATTTCTCTTTCGGAACAGTTTTAAAAAATGCTCATTTTTTTCTTGATACGGCCTAACAACAAAATTGCTTGGAATCAGGTGGCAATAAAAGCATTCAGAATACTAAAGAGATTTCAGAATCAACTTCCAACTGTTTCTGCAGCTGATATTAATGAAACTAAAATCTGCCAGGGTACTAAGGTAGTTCAAACATGCCTTTTATGGTGTTGGAAATCTCTCAGGCGAAATAATATACAGAATTTCAAACAACCTATAGCACTTTTGAAAAAAATTCTTCATATTCTAATCCTCATTGTTTCTAAGGTCCTAAATTCTTGGAAATTATTCTGTGCTATAAAGAAAGATATGTTATCGCTTTGTTATATGATAAAGACTATATGTTTATAAAAATAAAACGTATTTTTTTCTGAGGCAACTAAGCTGGAGATAACTTTGTAGGAAGTCTGGCTAATTTGATAAAGTTGCTGCATATGGAGCAAACAGAAGCTTAATAAAACAAATGCTTCACCAAACAGATCATGCTCAACTCGGTCTCATAATGTTAACAAAGCCACAAAGGTTGACTAAAAGGTGAAGAATATTCAAAGAAATACATGAAAATAGTTGGAATATATGATTCTAAGCAGAATCACTTGTCATCTCCTCCAAACTTTACTGATTAAATAATAAAAGAAATTCTAATCACTAGTATCAGATTGAGAGAAGCATAGAATGCTTTAAATGCTTGCAGCGATCATATAGTCTCTTGACTGCTACAGAGACATTTAAGAATCACCCGGACACAGTCTTGTGAAAAGGAAGGAGTCTCCCGCACCCCTTTGAGCAATCGATTCCAGTGCTCGGTCACCTGCACAGTAAAGGTGCATGTTCCTCATGTTCAAGCAGAACTTGCTGTGCATCATTTCTGCCCACTGACTCTTGTCCTACTGCTTGGCACCACCAAGAAGACCCTGGCTGTTGATGATGGGACCCAATGCAAAGAAAAATCTAAATATAAGAAATAATCCAAATATAAAAAATCTAAATATAAAATATCAGGATGTTGATATCAAGATGTCAGCGAATAAAAAATACACTGATGCAGTGCAATAGCTTTTAGTTCCACATGTGTTGTTTTTCTCTTCCTACTCTCCCATGAGAGCTTCCTTTTATTTAATTTCTTCACAGATAAACCACTGCCTTCTAATTGATCCTTAGGGCCTCTTGCTAATTTTGTAACACAAAAAACATCGCTCAAGCATTCCGTGTATGTGATTGTTTTCAATAACTGACATACTCATACAGTGGTTTTTCACCCAGATTCACAGCACTCTCAGCAAACACACAAATTAGCTGGGCCTTTAGGGTTAACATTCTCTTCTTCTAATTGTGGTAAGGATGCCAGGTGTTTAGCACCATTCCCACACCAGGCTCCATCCTCTGACACCCTCCCTTCAGATACTTCT
>VRYO01001269.1:17677779-17691840 GCA_009812075.1 Sialia sialis | reverse complement strand
ACCTGTCTTTCAAACCAGGACAAGGTGCAATCACACAGTGAAGTACTAAGCATGACTCTATTCATACAGTTTGCGAGCTTGCATATCACAGGGAGGCTTGTGTAGTTTTTGGTGTCTTCCTAGTGTGGTTTCCAATCAAGTATTAAAACACAACCTTAAAAATCATCTAAAACATACTACGAAAGCAAAATAAACTACACTATTCTAGCAGAATTATCTGCAGTCTACCAGTTGCAAATCTTTTTCAGAAAGACATGGTGTATTAAACTGGCTTCTGATAGAGAGATGACTGCTTTGGTGTGCATGTTCTTTCTTTTTTTTCCTTACAATCAGTGCATTATCAACCAAGAGAAAACAGATAATCAAAACTTTGGCACCTGGTTTCAGGCACTCTTAAAATTTGCATAAATTATGAATAAGAGTTAATTTTAAAAGTGCAGTATAAATAAGGAAGAATGTTTATCCCAGTCTCTTTTATCTGTTCCTCACATAAAAGTGCTTCTATAAATTAGATTATTTTTATAATCTGGCTCTATTTTACATTGCTAGTGTGCCACTTTTGTGATTAGGGGAACAGCCCTTCACATGCCATTGTACATGGTGTGGCACCAGAGGCTCACACACAAGAGAAAAGGTTCAGTGTTCTAGGCTTGGTTCCTTTCTCCTCAGTCCACCCCCATGGCTCCCATATCCCCCCACTCAGTTGCTCTTGAACACTGAGCTAACAGTAACCACCTCAGCACTCTGCTCAGCCCTCATTCTTGGATCATAGCAGTCTAATTAGAGACTTCTATTTTATATGCAAATTGGAATTGGGGATTTTTTCACATCTCTTATACACATCATTTAACATTAATCTCTGCTGAATTTCATCAGATGGTTTGTCATCCAACTACTCAGTATTTTAATGTCCTTATTTGCAGTAACATTTCATTTCTCTACAGATAGCGATTTTCAAAATTCACTAAGATATAACCTGTAAATAGCTGTACAACCAAGGATTATTTAAAAAACAAACAAAATGAACAAACAAAACTACAAAACAAAACAAAACACACCAAAAAACCCCAAACAATATTCCTGAATTCTTTTTCCTTTTATACCAAGAACCAGAATATAGCACCTGAAGGTTTGATTTTTTTTTTTAAAAAAGCAAACCAAAAAAATCCCTGGTGACCTTTTTTCTTTTACATACACGTCCAGCATTCACCTATTGTGATAATCATATAAAGAAAGAATTTTTTTCAGAAATAAATTTACCAGAAGAAATGAACATAATATTGATCTCCCTCAAACTCAGTCAAGCCCTTAATTACAGTTCTGATAGGATAACATTAAGTTTAGATCTCAAATAAGAATCATCAGAATACATTCTTGCAGGGTAAATAAAACCAACCAAAACTTAATGTAACAGGTCACGTGGAAAATAATTACAGCTTTTATATAAACTTGATTTCCTTATACACTTGCCAAAAGCTATTTGCTGCTTAATGAAGCTGAGCATGTTTTCTTCTCTCATTCATGCTAAGTGACATCCCATTTAAGAAATTACTTTTCCAGTGAGAACAGAAGGCACTGAAAACATTGCCCAGTATAAGGGGTCAGAGGAAAAACACAAGAGACTGTGTTAGAGCTGGTCAGAAGATGTCCTAGGAATCAACTAGGTTTCAGGTGATGGCTGGTACAAAGACATGTATTTACCAAAAATGGAAAATTAAAGAAAGCCGGGAGGAATTTAGACAAAATTGGTTACTACAGCCACAAAGAGAGGCAGAGATTTTTTTATGCTGGAAAACAACATGAGATTTCAAATCCTATTTCTAACATATTTAATTAAGACAGTTTGAATAGAAGGTCTGTGGTAATGAAAAATCTGGTACACATTAATGTCCCCTCTTAAGGGCAACAGCTTAAATGCGGAGAAACCAGAAATGCTTAAAGGTTGAACAATATACTGGTTTGTCTTGTAAATTAACTTTCAGCTATTTTAGTTCTCTCTTTGCAGGAAAACTACAGAAATATTTTATTTGTTTTAGAAAGTAAATAATAAAATTACTAAAATGATTTTGTCTTGTTAGCATTGTATTTCAACTAACATGGATGCATGGCCTTCCTGCCCTTCCCCATGTGGCAATATTCCATGATCTGCAAATCACAGGCTAAACTTTTGCATGGTTGTAAGACTAAATTGCACAATACAACATAAAATGCATTCACTTAAATCCTACTCACATCAGGGAACAGGAATTTATAACAATGCTTCAGCATTTTCTAGATTTGAGACAGTCTGGAAGACCAAGGTAACTTGGTGAGTTGGTCTCATTTGTCATTTCTAGACATGAAGTCTTTGAAGCCACAAAGCCTATGAAACATAAGATGGAAGACAGCAGGAAAACAAAAAGTGACAATTCCTATTTTCACGGGGAAATTCAGTGAGTATACTCTTTCATCCAGAGTGTCTGGGCAGTTGATGCCCTTGCCAGGAATGCAGAGGAATGCTTTTGATACATTCAGCAGTCCTAGATCAGAGTTTGATAGACACTTCAGCCATCTCTCATTTTACATTCCTTTTATAAAGGTTTTTTTTTGGTTGAGAGTCTGTGATTGCAGTGAGTATCCATCATCCATGGAAGATGAGAGACACAGATGAAAAGCCCCTTCAGTGAGTACTCCCTAGGGAGTATACAGAAACCTGAGATAGCAAAAGTTATAGCATGGAGAATAGTCTTGTCCTCCAAGCAAAAACAGTCTCAAACCTATCAGAGCAGAAACAATCCAAAAGTCAAAACTTACATTCACAACTACTAATGGCTTTATAGATGGGGAAAAAAAAAAATCTCACAATAGAAAAGGCATTCTTATAAACCACTCAAATTTCACTGATGTGAGACTGTGCCTGGACTATTCAGACTTGCACAGCCATGCTTGGCACCAAAAGCTTGGAGTCAGAACCCAGTGTAACACAAACTGCACTTTCCAGAAAAAGGGGCCAAATCAGTTTAAGAAGAAACAAAACTTAGATCAGCAAAGGACTCATGAGAAGAAAAAATTACATAATACAAGAGATAATGAAATCACAATCAACTAGGAGCAATATAATATCATACAATACAATATAAATAATGAACTGTTGACAAGAACTACAAGACAGAAGCACAAATGCATGGCCGAGAGTACATTAACAGTACTGCAGGGGTTGCAAATCTCTAGCTTGTAGCACCAACGCATAAATGAGGATGAAAAATTAAAGGTAACTAATTTTTTATTTTATATGAAGTTTTTGACAATTTTGTCACATAATCCCTCACAAAACTTGAATTCTCTCTAGCATGGAAACAACAACATCTGTAACAACACATCAATTATTAGGATTAATACAGCAAGTAAAAACTCAGTTTTCTGTTGTTAAACAATGATACATGTATCTTGAAAAAGAACACTAGTCAGTGATTGACTCTGCTAATTCAGGATTAAGAAATTAACTCAGGAAGAATTCTGTATGTACATCAGGTGAACTTTGATTACAGGGAAATATGACGAGACAAAGTTGTTTTAGCTTAACACATCCCACTTCTCAATTGCCCTAACTGGATTCATGTCCATAAGAAAGTCTTCTTCATGAAAAACCAAGAAGTAAGTAGGCAAAAAAAAAATCTGCAGTTCATAGGGGATTTAATATATTAAGTTGACATCTCTGTTGTCTATTTTTTGTTGCTGGTTAGGACATTTGCAAAAGGTTTTAGAAACTTTCGTTACCTGGATGCAGGAGTACAATGAAACTGTCTATTGGATGGTCAAACTCTGAGTGCATGTTAAGAGAGTTAAAAGACAAGCCCTCAGTTTTAGCCAACACACATAACTAGCAATCTAATGGAATGACATGTGACAGGACCATCACATACGCCCTTTAAATCTTTTAAAACTTGTATCTGTGAGCTTTGAGAGTCTATGGTGATGCTACTTGTTAGCACTCTCTAGGCATTCATTGGATAATACTCTTTTATGTGATGCTTAGTAAGAGCTCTTGTGCTATGAGTTAGTAATTATAATTTAAGATGCAGAAGAAGGAAAACATGGGCAGAAAGACTGAAAAAACAGAATTGTCATTCCTGCAAGGTAAATAGCAAAGTTTCTTAGTGCTTTGGGATTAGTGGGAGTACACACTTCAAACAGCTTGAGCCTCTTCAAAAAACTCATCCTGAGTGGGTAAACCTTTTCATTTGCGCTGGATCCAAACAGATAAAGGAGCAATAATCTCAGTATTATCATCAAATTCTGATGACTCCCATCATAAACTTTGGGAAACTTTTTGTGAAGATCCTGGGACAGTGCTGATACACTTGGCAGGTGAATATCCATACAGTGATGAAGTCAACCCTAAACTATGCTAAACTGGGATGACAGCACACCTCCTTATTCATGTAAAGCAAGGTTGATTCTGCAGAAGATGCAAGAGATATTTAAATACTGCCCACTCTCCAGTATGGAGACACAGCACCAGTTTTGTGACATCTAAATAGCTTCAGCCACTACCCCATGCTTGTGGACTATCCACCACAGTAGTTGTGACTAGATTTGTGTTTTATTTTTTTTAATATGTGACTACAAACTGGCACTTGCTGACAAATTGCTACTTATTTTTGTCACATGTTGATAAATATGAAAATGCTTTGAATGATCAAGGCCAGCATCTCTTGGCTGCACAAAAAAGTTTGCATGAGTTTCATCAGCTACTCTTAGAGCAAAAGGAAAAAAGATTCTGGGATACAGCATTATGTACGTATGACATCACAAAGTCAGCAAACTAAATGATTTCCAAGAAAGTCTTGGAATAGACTGATTTTAATTGTAATGATATCAAAGCTGTGTATTTTTGATGGCAGAGAGTACAGCTTTGCTCTGAAATACATCTCACTAACATGGAAATCAACTTCCTCTGCTCCTAAGGTGCTCATAAAAATGACTGAGTGGAAAAGTTAAAATCTTTTCAATTCCTATGTCATCTAGGGCAACTGACCTCTTAAGAAGACACGGTGATCACTATTTCCTTTCTGGCTACTTCACTCTCCCTCATAGTTTTTATCATTTTCTACTCTTGGATCATTATCACTGGAGTCTACTTTCTCAAGGACTGAAGGCAATCTGAGAAGAATGCGTTTCAGCTGTGAATAAAAATTTTCATATATTAACACATACTCCTAAAGAAAAAAAGAGCTATCTTACCATTTTTCAGGGGAAAATGTCTGTAGTCTTAAATGCAACCTTTAATACTTTATGCATATTTTTGTTCATTCAAAGAATATCTATAGAAGAATTACAAGTGTTCCTTGAGGAGTATAAAGTGTGTCTTTTTGAAAGAGTGGTTAATGGAATTTAAAAACCCCTCCTATTTTGCTCCAGAACTGCTTTACATTTAAATTTACAATTTACAACCAGCACTAACAAAATATTTCTAACAAGAAATATTCTTAAAACTAACTACCACAGGAGGCAATCACTTAACTTTACTCTCTACACTGGAATATCTGTCTCGTGCCACAAATATTATAGGAATGAAATGTTCTAGCTTTCCTGTCTTTCTTGTGCATGTTACTTTCATGAATTAAGGACCTGCTACAAAATCAATTTTTGGTCTTGAGATGCATGTATATGTCTACATAAAAAGTATATACAACAGCATATAAAAAACCCAACATAAAACGATTAAATTCCTTTCTGCTGTTGACCAGCAAATTCTAGCAAAGTATTTTTTTTAGAAATCTGTTAATGAGTGGTTTTCTCATTCACTGAGTCTTCTTCTATAATAACCACCCTTCACCACATCGTATAGATTCTTTGTTCTGGCAGAATGCAGAAATCAAAAAGACTCTCTCTCATGGTACTATAAACCATAAGATGATACTGTTGACATAAATCTATAGGCGCCTCATGTCAACTTTCCCTAGTCTGTAATAGTCATAAATTTCTCTTTATTCTTGAGACAATCTCCACGTTTTTCATCCAAACCAGTGTTGCCTGATAGGCTCACCATGCCCTATGTACATGAAATCATTTGGCTTGGAAGACTTGTCCTTTAGGCACATACTATACAGTGGGTGAGGAACAAGGCTGAAAGCTGACAATGCATTTTTGCTAGTTTGAAAAGCTTCTTGCTTACAGGATGAATATTCTAAAGCTGAAACAATGACACTTTCTCAGCAAGTGTTGCAGTTTCTACATTTACTGTCTTTATCAGTTCCGGAAGCATTTTAAAACGAGCAGGTTCTGCAAATGAAGTGACATTGCTTTAACTGGTGTAGAGGAATGACAGGAATGCAGATGGTAGTACATCCATTTACGCATTCTCTGAAAGTTTCTTTTATTGAAGTAGAAAATCACGTGATAGAAGACATATCTACCTTCTAGAAGAATTTTCAGGGGGGACACCTGTGATGGCATCTAGGTAAGGCTGTTGAGTGTTGTCACTTTGAGAACCTAAGCTCCTCTGAAAAAATCTTGGGAAGGTAAGTTTCATGACACTTCATTTCAGACAGATGCTGTGGAACTGTACTGGTGATTGGTTCCACATAATCCTTCCTAACCTTGGTAAGGTACACAAGACTAATTAAGGTAAATGTTATCACTTTTGCCCTAAGCACTCCTCTTTCATATGCCTACAATGGTGTTCTACCTCAGGTCAACTACAGGAATTAACAAAATTAATGCACTGGTTTTCCTCATAAGTTATTTGGAGCTGCAAAAGAGTTTAAGCTACCACCTTTTCTAGAATACATGCAAATGCTATGAGACATATATATATTTATATAGTAATTATTACACTCTGATAAAGTATCTCCTTTACTATTTAAGAAAGCAGTTTATTTTTTAAGGACTATCAGAAAACATGAAAGTACAACACGCATAAATATAATTCAACAAACCATCAAGTTAAATCAGATTTTAAAAGTGAAGCAGTCATTTTTGCATATTCCATCAAATTAATTTCTTTAATATTTCATGTTTAAATAGGGGAGAGATAGTTGTATGGCAAAAATTACTTAATTAAGGTGCTTGGAAGAAGATTCTGTCCTCTCTAGAAGCAATATTCCAGTAAGCTGATTTTCCCTCTGTTTTCTCCTCTGTCCTTTTTCTACTCCAATCAGCTAGGAGCGCCTTCCAGATGTTAAAACTACCTCCTACATTTTGTGCAAGGACACTCTGTCTCGCTGTTTACCAGCTGCTATTCAGAATAAATATGTACGCAATAATAGTTTTTGATATCCAATATGTATTTATCCATTTTGGCATCTTCCAGTAGTGCCTTGTTTAATATAAATAACAGATACTGCAGCTTGAGGAATTCAGTCATTTAAGGTGTGAGAAGTGGCCTGACTTCCAATAAACCTAAAAACCCCATTGCTCGAACAAGACAGGACAGCTACCAGAAACAAGTAATGGAAGGGATTTTTCCCCAACACTTTAAATAGCTCTGACTTTGAACAATGAAATCCTTCTTCCACACTTACATCCTGGCACAACTGAGACTAATGAGTAACCCATCCTTTGATGCTTCCTAGGACCTCAAGCACTTAAACATCAGCTCAATAAGAAAAAAGCTGAACATTCAGAAAAGTTCTCCTACGAAGGTGACAAATTCCTATGACTACTAATCTTGCAGTAAGTTTCTAAAAGTAAAATTATTTATCTCCCAACATTCCATTTTTCTTTGTTCACTGAACTCAGTTTAGTATGACGAAGCTAGAAATACCAGCTTTATCTTCAACATTAACGAAATACCTGTGGTATTGGCTTTCTTATATAAAAGGAAAAAGATCGGGATTTAGGGTTTTTGTAATTTTTAAAAATATTTTTGAGCAGTTCTCTGAGCATCATGAAAATACTACTATTAAGTTTTGAAAGTCTTCTTTCTTTCTTTTATTCCAAGACCATAGTCTGAATATTGGATCTATTCAGTAATAAATCAGGATAAAATTCAGGACAGAGGAGTCCATGAATCTTAGGTGACAAAAATAAATTTTGATCATGTTAGTGTGATAACTCTGACTGATGCAGATACAGGCAGTCACGGTGCAGAGACTTGCTTGCAGAGGGTTTGATACTAATTGAAGAGGAATAAATTCTCAACATTTGCACACTGTGAAGTCATGTCTACATCAGATATTATACAGTCATTTCCCTTCACAAGATTTTAGAATTATTCTTAATTCTCTCTGCATGGCTGAAAATGAGTATGTAAAACAGCACAGTGGGTTAAGCAATCACAGTGAGCAAGCTATATGTCACTGACCTACTAACAATCGAATAAAAAATCAGCTACACAAACTGTGCCATCAGATCCAGGCCAAAATACCCCCCAGTCTCCATCTTTCACTTCACCGAAAAACAAAACTGACACAAATTGCTGGTGTATGTTTCGGGGTGGACTTGGCTAAAGTGTGTTTTGTTACAATGCACATAACTTTGGAGGCAAACTTCAGTATTTATTGTTATCACTACTCAGAATCTAAGAGTTTATAACACTTATGACAGACAATACTGAAAAATATGGATGTGCTTTTGATCTCAAAAGCAGAAGGACACTATATATATTTTTTGTTATGAAAATACAACTCAGTGTTCATCCCAGTCCTCCATCTGTCTTCAGACAGCAAAATAGAAATAGGTATCGATAAATAATCTGGCATCAGACAAATCCTGCTGAATTCAGCTTAAGCTGAAGGTAAATTGTATTTGTAAAAATAACCAAAATTCTATTTTAGATGAATAAATACGGATCTAATTATTTTACTTTAGACACTTTTCTCTCTCCCCTATGATACACTTTAAAGCAAGAAATAACATGGCTTTTTAATGTAACATTTCTGTAATTTTCCAATCAAAGAAATTCAGTGTTGAAAAGCAGTAATACTGTACCTTGATTTCTTCTATTTCGTCTGGCACTATCTTGTATGCAGATATAGTCCCACCCAACCTGAAATCAGAAGAAAAAAGATGTTCTTAAAATCAGCAACAGAAAATACAGTATGTTAACAGTTTCATGACTTGTTCCAAAACACAGTATTCCTTCTACCAATTTAGAGGTAAAACTCAGTAAGTCCCAAATCAAAAGCAAAAAACCTCCTGTCTTTATCCAGCAAAAAATCTTTACATGATTAACATAAATACTAGAAACAAGGTGTCCATCACCTTAACAATTAAGTCAGCCGAGCAGAATTGCCATCATCAGGATGGTATTTTCTATATTAATGGCAATCAATCATCATATTCTATGATTTCATGTTGATTGTCTAAGGCAAATGGATGAGTTCAAATATTTGAAGCCTGATGTGCTTTGTGCTGAGCATTTCATTATGCTGCTTAAAAGTCTGAAATGCATCCAAATACAATTCTAGAAATTGAATTTTTTTAAATAAATGTGCATGTACAGACATCACAAATCGCAAAAACTCCATGGCCTCCATGCTTGAAAAGTATCTGTGGTTAATGATTGGTAATAAACATGGGTGATGGGCAATAGCTGACATTTACACAGAAAAAGTAGAGGGTTTCGTTCCTCATGGAAATCACTGAAATTAATTTTTAAATCGTATAAAAATCCTGGCAAAGAATAGTTCACATACTGAAGATGCATGAATAGCATGTTCTATAAATGATGGTTAATATAACATTTTCCCCAAAGACATACAGACATGGCTGCTTTTATTTCATGAAGCAGTTTCATTGATAGTGGCAATTCAGACCTAAAAATATAAGTGCACTAATGACCTCCTGCTGGCTCTACACAGCAATACTACTCATTTTCTGGATCCTACAAAAATGGAAGTCACATAAGAAACTGTTTTTTTGTAAACCAGTAGATACCTATCAAATGTGTATTTGAATTATCTCCCTTTTACTGAAATTTTTTCTTTCCAATTGTCAGCATTTCTGCACAGATGTATTTTCACATATCTTGAAATGATTACAAATATTGTTTAGTCAAATAAAAAAGAGAAGAAGAAAATGACAAAGAAAACACATTAAGATTTTCCATGTAGGTCCTGCCTTTTCATATCTCTCTTGTAAATGAACTGTTTGAAGGTTTTACATAGAGGACGAAGTCCACATAGGAAAAGACTGAGGTCCATCACTGCTCCAGATAACATCAGCTATGATTTCTGAGGTAGAGACAGGGCTCAGATACTACAGCATCCAAATTCATCACGGACAAAGACTGTAGCAGATGCTCTCCCATTTCCTCTGAAACTTCCATTGCTTCCATTCATTAAGTGAGCTAAAACTTGGAGAGAACTGAAACTTTTTTTTGCCAGTGAAAGTACAAACACTAGCTTTTATTTTTCATTACTTTTGTTCAACTGGTGTTTCTAGGGATAGCTACAAGAAATTTGCTTTACCATCACGACAAAGGATTGCTTCATCAAACCATGATGAGCAATGGCTCAGATGCACATTAACATTGCTCCTGACCAGTCCTATGGCTACTGCAATGAGGTCTGCAAGAAATAAACTTTTAGGTACTTCTTTGAGATTCATTCTTGCCTGCCCTTTGGAATACCCAAAAAATCATTGTCTTTCTATCCTCTAGCAGAAGGAGAATACAGAACCTCTGCTGCCAGCACTCCAGCACCATGGACTTCCACCTGGAAGATTTCTTTATTGCCCACACTTGGCACAACTATTAAGCATTTTCTTGGAATGCCAGGAAAAAAAAATCAAAATAATTGACTCAGTAAACTCATCTGACTTGCTTACACCATTAATTAGCATCACTACATAAATAGTTCTGCAAAGTTTTGTATTGAGAGTTTAACACACTCTCAATATGTCAAGTTGCAGCTCAAATGGTAACACTCTTAAAAAGTAAAATGTCAGCTACCACATTTCTGAAAGAGAACATATTAAAAGACATATTAAAAATTATGTTACTGTTTAAATAAACAATCTCTCACTGATAGCTCCAGCTCACATATCTCTTAATCCATTTACAATCCTACACTGACATCTTTATCTTAAAAATCCAGTCTACAAACATAAATAAAAATTTGAAGCTGAAAGAGAACCAGAGAACATTAATATACAATGTTACCAATGTCTCAGATTTGAAATGAAGTTTTTAAGAAAGTCTAGACATTCTTGATTTCAGAACATTAAATTTCAGTCAATCTTATAGCTTCTGAAAGAGATCCATCACAGCAGATTACAGTACCAGATTTAACTGGAGAAGGACACAAAAAAAGAGATTCCATGTCATATATAAAGTTTGGCTGTGAGTTTCACAGAAGTTTAAAAGCATCACACACATTGGGAGGATGCAGCTAACACAGCCACATCACTATTATAAATCTCCTATACTCAGTTAAGTATGAAGTGTAAGGTACTGGATAAAAATCACACACACAAGTAACAGACAAAACCAAAAACATTGTGATGGTTGCTAAGAAAAAACAGAAAAATCAAGGCAAATTGAAAAATCAATGCAATAATGAATATGTCCAACTTGAGAAAAACTTTGTATTTAAAGTGTTTCTCTGAATTACATTTAAATGCAGCCATCAATTGTGGCCTGTCTGGAAGCTTGCTTCTCATTGTGCAATTCCTTGATTTGATTACAGACATCTGAATGAACAGGGACCAGACAATTATACATAGGAGATTTCAGCTATAGGATGATAAAAACTATGACAGAGGGCTTGCACAAGGCATATTTTTCTCACTTTGATTTTTTTTTGAGGATATTTTACAGTACCATTCTTAATCACAATGTTTCAAGAAGTGCAATCAGAAGGGCAAAGAACCAGCTAGCCTGAGTATACATTAGCAACAATGGGCTTTGTATGTAAAATATAATGCAGCAAAGAATATGGTAGAATAGCCAGAACTCAGATCACTAGGGATGCAAATTTTCTGCAGAGTCACTCATCATTTTTCACATCTTTTACTTTTTTTTTTACAGATTTCTACTGCTCTCCATTTCAACAACTCAACATGCAGCACACTCCAATAGAAATGGCATTTTCCCCTGACAATACATACCCAAACAAGAGCTACATACACAGCCAGCTACTTTCAGTACACTGAAAAGATAGTTCCAAACTTCATCCAGAGAAACCTAATGTGCAAAGTCTTTCTCTCCCAAACTGCAGTGTTTTCACACTATAGCAAGCTACACTATAACAGTGAAATTATTTTAAATACTAGTTACCTTTAATGTTTCACTTGTATATGCAAGAGATAACCTCAAACATACCAGAATTTATATTCAAATTTTGACAGACATTAGCCTTATCAGCTCTGTATCATACCTTGAATGTAATACAGACAGCCCAATTCTCTAATCTCTTTGCAAAAGAGAAATTAAATTATTCCCAGATGTAGAAATAAGAGCTGACACAATAATAATGAAAAACCACATCTTACACTGGGCTAAACTGGTGAAGGCCTTTGAGGCAAGGATCAGAAAAGACAGAAATTCCATAAAAATAATCATGAAATAATAAATATAATTATTTTACCAAAGGTTTTAAAACTAATAGAAATGTAGTGTCTTTTTTATCATTTTAGACTGGGTTCGCAAAAGTCCACATAAAGGATTCAGGAGAACAACAAGGTTCCTATAGCAACCTAAAAAATTAGCAAAATACAGGAAATAAACTGAACTAAGGCCAACACAGTTGTATTGGAACAGATGGAAGCTTTACTATTTCACAAATTAAAGCAGAACATCATGGAAGAGAGAAAACTACATCCAAGTTAAGGAAAGTGTAAAACCAGGAAGAACTGTGCTCAAATGGAGACAAGAAACAATGAACCACAGCTCAGTCGAAAAGCAAACTCATGACAAAACTAGAAGAGAAATAAATTACAATTCTGTTACGTTATTGTAACAAGCTGACCTATTTGCAATTTGTGATACTTCCCAAATAGTGCAAGTTAGATTTCTGGCTGATTTTCTCCTGTGTCCCTCCATATATCCATGATTGGATGGACTCACAGGAGCATTATTGCAGAGCTCCATTTTGTGCAAGACACTTGTATGCTTGGACCGAATCCATACGGGTCAGCTTTTATAATTTGAATTCTGACCAAAGATACGAACAATCTTTATATACAGTTCCACATTAAGAGACCGCCATAAGAAGCTGAGCTATTGATTCATCTGTTAACTTAATAAATGAGTCATACCGAATGCAATGAAGTAAATTTTCTAAAAATAGCTTGTAGCCAGCTTGGCTGCTGTCATCTGCTGAATTTCTCCAATGCCACTTTAATTAACATTAATCTTTCTTCAGATAGATCACTGTCTAAACAATATCAAGTTGTCACTAAGCCTCCCAAGGAAACTCTCCATCTTTTAATGAGAGCAAAACTTAAAAATCCCCCTCTTGGCATTTTTTGTCCAGAGCCTTCTCACAAACATATTTGTTCCCTGCCATCAGGATATTCTGTCTTTTGACTGATCTATAAACTAAGCAGATTATTCGAGACTGTTCTTGGGGGCAGATCAAATGACTGGGAGCAGGACGGGCTATTTCTAATTTTATAGGCATGCTTATTTTATCACAGGCACAGCAAACTGACCAAGTCAGCATTCTTAGCCCTCTCATCTGGACTACCTTGATGTTGACCCCCATGATATCAACAAATCAACTGGCCTTGGATCCTCACATCCTCACAAGGATTTGAAAGCACTTGAAAGCTTTTTTTCTCCACTACCTGCAAGATGCGTTAAAAGCAGACGGAGCTCCTTTAATTGGTAACTCGTTTCTCCTGACCTTTGAGAAATTGCTGGAGCACCCTGAGGGAGGTAGTAAGAAGGCTGCTATTCTGGGCTCCCATCCTACACAACAGAACACTGGCAGCGACAGCAAGCTGGGCTGCAGCTCCTATTGCTGGCTCAACGCCAGCACCGATCCGTGCAAAACAGCTCCCAGAGAGCATCCTGATGACAGCTTCACTTACTCCAAGGTATAACATTCTGTGACGAAGACCTACCCCAGGTTTATTGTTTCTTTTTGTGGTATTATTATTATTGCTACAGTAATTTCACGATTATAAGCCACA
>VRYO01001269.1:17646661-17676779 GCA_009812075.1 Sialia sialis | reverse complement strand
CTTGGGAACTTACTTCCCTCCTCCCCCAGTCTTACGCTAACTTCAACATGCTGTACAGGAAAACATCACAGAAATCAAATTATTGCAGACATGCCCCTTGTCAGTTCATGTCTCTCATGAACAAAAGCTCTGAGATGAAGACATCAAATTTACAGGATTCTCTCTCTGCCTCTCCATGTCCCAAATATTCTTTGCACACAGGACAAAAAAGAAGCGGCAGAGGATTAACCCCAAAAATTTTATTCCCCACCATATCACTGTTTTAAGGGTAACAAGTATGCCCCATCCTCTGCTGCTTTCAGTCTTATTTTTTTTATTTTGCCAAAGAAAAGCAAAAACTACATGAAAACATTATTTTTAAGGAGGAAAGCCATGCTATTTTTCTCTTTCACTGTTCAAAATCAGTTTGTTATTTTGTCTTCTCTTTTTAAAAATTTTACTATGTGAAAAGCAAGACTAAATCAGAAGAGGCTAATTTTTCAGACACTTCTGGCAGGAAAATATCACCTCAACAGTCTAATATTGGAAAATAATAGAATGAGGGTCTTTGTCCTCAATATATGTCAGAAACTAGGGATGAGGTCATATGTAGGTCATTTGGCACAGGACCAGGAGCCACTCTTCCCTTCTAGCGGAATCAATCTGACTTGATTTTGGGGAGGAAAACTGGAAACTGATATAAAGTATATGAATCTAAAATACACATCTGGGTGTAACTATTCAGACCCACATGAGTTCAGAGCTGAGTGTAGGTTTCTAGGGGGTAACTTCAGTTTACCTCAGCACGTAGGGCACAGCCCTGTAGGATCTGAGATAGGTTGATAAATGAACTGGCTCCTCTAGAAAATGTTCATCAGTTTGTTACTGCCTAATAAAGACACACAAGGAGAGCAGGAAGGCATTATCACCAAGAAGTGTTGGGCTTGCAGGCACTGTCACCCACGAACAAACCAGATGAAGAGAACACTTAAAATACATGGATTTTTCAGTGGAGTAATTTAAATTTTTTTTTTTTTTTTTTTTTTTTTTTTTTTTTTTTTTTTTTTTACAATCTCAGCATGGGAAGGTGTATTCTGTGCAAAGTCAGCAGGAATGCCAAGCTTCCATGAGAAGCAAAACTATTTAAGTTTTGATTTTTACTAAACAAATTAATTAATAATTGCTCAAAAATCCTCTCAATACTTACATGCTTTGTGGCAAGAATTTGATGCATGAAAATAGCAAATATTTTAACACCTTTGAATAAAATGAATTAAGTATAAACAATATGGATATTTCTAACATCACTGGTAAATAAATACTTCATCATTGGTAATAGACTAGTTCTACAGATTATAACAACTGAAAGGGTCTGAGAATAAAGTACTGAAGACTAATTCTCCACTTAGCATTTTCATTAGAGATTCAAAATTTTATTTATATTTAAAACTGACTTACAAAGTCTTCCCAATTGTCAGCAGAATTTAAAAACACTCTTGCCATGTGGACAAACAGCAGAAGAGCCCACTTCCGTGCAGGATGCATGCGTGTTTATAGAGCAGAGGAATGACTGTACTATGCTCCATCTGATTGGTAATCTAAATATGGAAATCATACATTAAATCAAACAGACAGAAATGTCAGCTAGATTTAAGTAAAAATGTGCTCAGTGACTTTGAAAGTTCCCACCGGGGCATCAGATGCTTGACCAGCCAGCTCATTAAACAACATGAGCAAGATTTGAAATTTCCTAAGAGAAAAAATATGCAGAAGCAGACAAAAATCATTATCACTAAACCAGTAAAACTCTCCCCATTTAGACAAAAAGAAATATATATTTAATATCCATGTTGGGATTTAATCGGTAGATGAAGGACTTGAAAACAGTATGAAAAGAAGTATTTTTAGTAAGTGCCAAGACAATAATACATGTTGATCTTACTTTGCTGTATAGGAAATATCATTGTAGGGCAATGTATTTGCATTTTTTTCCAGGAAGTACACACCTAGGAGAGATACAGAGTATTTGCATATATATTGCTGGCAACTGCCTGTCAGAAAATCCTCACCAACCTCAAGTGAAAGCAGAATTTTTTGGGTGCTGGAAAGTGACCTTTTGCCTACCTTGGAAGGCACTGCAAATTAAAGGATTTAGGCAATATGATAAGGATTGCAATGACCTGCCTGGAAATGAAAGATTTCACCAGTAAATTACCATAGCAGCTTGTAGAAACCTATGCAGGAAGATAAAGATATTTTTGCTGACACTCCTATCATTTCATTTGAGCTCTATTTGCTCCTACCCAGATTTAAGAAAGACCATCTCAATCAAATATTAAGAAGATTCTTCCTAGGGGAATGAGTTGACCCACAACTGGTACAAACCTTAAAGTTAATTTTTGTAGAAATTAACATTGTCTACCTTGCCTACAGACTTATCCAACAAGAAATGAATTTTAAAAATATGGCACTTCCCCATGATGCATTCAGGCTTTTCCCATTTATATAGAATTAATACTGCTCACATTCCACTACAACACTTTAATTTTTCCCTTAATAATTGTAGTGCACATTTTCTCTTCCACTTTTAGATACTTGAGCATGTGAACATGCTTGTGAAGCATGGTTAGACAGACAAAGTCCATGTGCCAGTTGATGCCAAGGTTTAAAAAATTCAATGCTTATTTTAAAGAGAGGAAGTTTAACTGAGATACATAAACCAGAAAATGGGACCAGCAATAGAGAAACACTTGATGTTGGAGAAAAGACCGGAATGAACTGCAGACCACAGGTTGAAAAATGCAGTCACAGTATTTTCTATGATTAGGCAAAAAGACATCCAGAAAATATCTTAATTCCAAAAAAATCAATAAGAATTGAAGGTGAGAGCAAGATGGTTCAAACTTGGAAAGAATAAAATGTGGAGAGCATGTGGGAATGGTCTGATGATTCCAGATTGTAGACCAAACTTTTCTTTACAATTTAAACCACAGGGCTTATGGACAACAACCAGAACTTTTAAATAACTTGTTTAAAAATACCAAGTTAGTCCTACAATACCAAAATTACAAGAATGAGAGGAGTCTCAGAGACAAGCAGCACCCAGAAAGGCTAAAAAACTTCTTCACACAATACTTCAACTTCTGGAAGCTCTAACACCTTATTTTGCTCCACCACATTCAAGAGAGATGTTAAGTATGAGTGTGATCCAGTGGCAGTCTTGTTATATCTATATTTCTCCAGACAGCTAAATTCAGAAGTAGAATTTGCTAGTTTTCTTTTTTCTTCATACATTAGTGTGTTCAAATATATATAAATATATTGCCCTGTGTGGCCTAAAGAGGTGAATTAAATTCTGTTTAAAATAGTAATCTGACTCAGAGGGAGTTTTCTTAGTGTATGCTCTGTGCTGGGGAATGTGAAAGGAGGCACAAGAATAAAACACTACCACATTTGATCAATCTGTCTTCCATACCTAGAAGGAACTTTCTGTAGAAAAATAGTATTACTGACAATGTTGCAAGTGAGATTTTATTGCATGTCTCACATAGTTATCTCCATTCCAGATAATTTATAGTTACTTTTGAAGTCATCATCATCCATATTTTACAGATGCTTATAAAATATCTGTATGATTTAAACTCAGGATACTGAAAAGTACTTCTTTGTTATTCATATATTATTGTCTGTGGGTTTTTAGAACTCATTTTTGTATGCTGTAGTTGTCACTCCCTTTTTCTTTGCACCTGATCATGTAAATGTCAGCAAAAACTTTCTAGATTACAGTAATTTCATACAAGGCACACCTTTTGACTGAAGTTTCTAACCTAAACCTTGTAAGTGTGAAATTACTGTAATTTAAAAGACACTTGATGTATTTTCTCTGCTATGCATGCCTCAAAACATTACAACCTGACCCTCATTATTCAGAAACATGGGAAGCTGGGGATATGTGGATCTTGGACAATTTAAGAAGGCTTTGATTCAATGTATTCATGCATTTTGTTCCATTCAGGTCCCAAAAATAATTTCTACTTCTAATTTTTAAGTAGCCTGCACAAATGTTGGCAAAACTATTTACTCCTTACTTGTAGCTTTAATTTACCTTGTAAGTCACTAACAGCTAAATTCTCCATCTATTCTGTACGATGTTCTCTTGAAAGCAAAAATAATAGTTAAATAGAACAATTCCCTCTGTTTCCATCTTCTGAAGTCTCTCTCTTTTTATTGCTCCCCCTATAAATATGACTTTAAGACGAGACTGCAAGGTTACTGAGTACACCACAGGACTTACTATCACATTTCCTTTGGGTGACAGTGACCATAACATGTCCTGTAATTTCATCATGCCTCCAGCAATTTCTGAGCTCAAGAACATGAATAAGGCAGAGATTTGATCTCTTCCTCAGTTTCTGCCCCAACACAGCATAAGATGAATCCTGGAGTATACATTTCTGTAAAATAGCTAACTTCCTTGAGCACTGGGATGTTTACTCCATGTCAAGAAGGCCTGGTAAATTTGTCTAGATAAATATAGCAGAAGTGACAGGAGAAGGGTATCTTATCCAAAGCAGAAATTTAGTCTAGAAGTCTCCGCTACTTATCAGTGTATTTGGAAATCAGAACAGCACAGAGGTTTAAAAACAAAAAATTAAAGCAGTAGGGATCTTTCAATTGCCAGCATGTCTGTGTTGATTTCCCTTTTCTCACACAATCAATTTCATGTATTTAGAGAACAGTCTTGAAAAATGCTCGACCTTCAATCCTACCAGGAAGTACCACAGACAACTTAGATGTGTTCCCAGGGATCTGAAATGTGTAAACTGTGATCACAGAATCACCTTGGAAAGGATTAAACACCATGGATTTTGCTTCGACTATACACCCAGAATTATATACCACGTTATAATAATTGAAAAGGCTGAATTCCTGACTAGCAAATGATAAGGTGACTAACACTAACATTGCCAATACTTCCCACACTACTTGCAGAAAGGAAATCAAAGATGTTTAGGGCAACTCTAGTGACAAACTGGCAGTCAGGACAGCACAGTGTATGCACAAGTCTCATGGAGAATGATAAAAAAAACAAATACATGAGGTTTGTGTACAGAGATAGCTGTGCTTTATGAACAAACCATTGTAAGAAACTGCAATTTTTCTTAGCCAATCACAATTTAGTGTTTTACTCCAAAAAAGCAATTATTATTATGAAACTTGCCTTTTCTTTCCAGAACTAGCACTAAAAACCCTCATTCTTTCGACAGTAAAACCAAAAAAAAGCTAATTACAAAAGCCAGAAAATAATTCCAGTCTATATTGAAAAGAGTTTAAGTGGTACCTAAACTTAGGAACTGAGCTAAACTGCAGCATTACATTAAGAAAGAACATTTAAAGAACTGATAGAAAAACACTATAGATACAGCCAGTAGAATGTATTTTAGGACCTTAACCTGTGGTTAAACTGCAAGATCGTATTATGCTGGCAATGCCATACTATGATTGCTTTACAAAGCTTTACTCTATTTTGGAATTGCCTTTGTGATCAAAGAGCTTAGAGGTAGGTGGGCAGTGCCATCAGTTCAAGCAATAGAAGAACCTCTTTCATTTAAAATATAAAAGGTGGATCTAGAGAGCTGGTGGACCAGAGACCATTTACAAACCAAAAGAAAACTCCAGATTTTATATCTTATAAATATTCCCCCTCCCTTCCCTCCAGCAGATATCATGAGTAGATTTTGCTAGGTTATTTTAACAAACTATATTGTCAGCTATATTTTCATCCAAAACATGTCAAGACAAATAGTGTTGCTCTCCCTCCACAATAGCAGTCAATGCTTTAGCTCCTATTTCCTCCAGCCACATCACCTGACTTTAAATGCTCACTGATGCAAAATGTTACCCTAGATAAGTGTCAAGATACATTTCATAGCTGCAGTGCCTCTATACCTTAAGCTGCTAAGAAGGCATGCTTTTCCAAATTCAGCAGTGTTCTTCAAAGCTGAGAAACATGATTATTCAGTGCATATTTAGCTGGCTTCATAAATGGCCAATAATTATAATAAATGTTTTGTTTTTTTTTTTAAATAGACTTCTTATGCTCTGAAGCTTACATTACAGATGTCTTAGTATGAAAACCAGAATATCCTTTTTCATCTTACTTAAGGAAAAGTAAATATTCAGTAGAAGCATTCCCTCACTGATTCACCTTTGGAAGTCTTATATAATAATTTTTCTAAAATCCTGTCACACTGAATTCAAAACCACTTTTAATGAATAAATGAAACGTGAGAGAAACCTTTTACAAATAAAAGAAAGTCGAAGTTGAGTACTTGATACCTAAACATGTCCATTCCAAGGTTCTCTTTCTGCTACATTTATTGATTAGCTCACAGTCAGCTGATCTTTACAGTGACGCACACTCCACATGTGCCACATATGCCATTACAGCATAAAACTCTACAAGTAGGTTAATAAATTCCTCATTGAGTTTATGTTGATAATTTCATACATTATTGGCATTTCTACTCTTGCTCAGAACTGCACTGATCCATATATGATCAAAAGTTTTCTAACCATTTCTCCCCCCGAGTCTTTCCCCCTTCTAAAGTTAGCTGATTAAGTAGCTATAATACAGAAACACTTCAGGGAGAGCTTTCATATTATTGGAGAATTCTCTTTCACAAAGCAATTCAATCCATGACACAGTTTTGCATTACATTGCATTGAAGAAAGTAGAAAGCAATAGAAGTCTTCTGATTTTAAATAAATTAAAATAATAACCCTAACTCTGAACGATTATTAGTGACAGATACTTGAATGATGCATGATAATGCAAGCTTGCTATTTGTTTTTAAAAATGTTTACTACCTCTTCTGGCAGAATTCTTAGGCTTTTATTAACAACTGAACTACTAAACGTAGGAGAGGAAGGGAGAAAAAAAGCCAAAAAAACCACCAACCAAAACCTTGGGCCGATTTGTTATTTTCAGGGAGGTATACCAGCATCCCACATGAGATCACAGCCAACTCTGTACCACAGTGAGAGTGGCACTGAGCCACAACTAATAAACCATGCTGAGAGGAAAATCATGTTGGCTTGTACTCAGCACTGTGCTACAGACATCTCTCTTACAACCAGCCAGCTCAGAGTACTTGCTTGTCCTTATCTGTCAAAAGCTATTAACAAGGGAATAGGTAAATGACATTAATTACATAATTTAAATATAAAATATGTTGCATGTTGTAACTGTGTAATTAGAAACTCTGTCTTGTTCCATGAGAATGATGCAAAGGAATAGTTCTTAGTAGCAAATATAACTCAGTTATACCCATTCGAGATCTTTCAAATTAAAATTGGGAAAGAGCTACTTGACAAATTTTCAGTAACCTTTTCTCACTTAAATATGTAATTCAATTAAAATGAAGATGGTTGTGCATCATAGAATTCTATCCAAGTTCCTCAGTGAACGGTTTTATAAACACTTTGACTTGAAATCAAATATTCAATTTTTTGGTTTGCCAGTTTCATTTCATGTTCAACATTTCACTTATTTTTACTGGCCAAGTACAAAATATTTATTACTTAGTTAATCTACCTTCCTCTTCCTCATGGACTTGCTTGTGTTTTCTCAGTGTTTTTAACTCCACTTTATCACAGTGGCACATCAATTTTAACTTGTATTATCCATTCATTATTTCTCCCTTAATCCACATCCCTCAACCCAACCCACTATTAAACTTTATATTAATAGCATCTGTAAAACAAACACTTATCTTATTTCATGGCATAGCTCTCCTTTTACAAATTAATCAACATTACCAGTCAGAAAAATTGTATTTTCTACTGCTTGAAAACATGATCTATAGCAGTGAAACAGACTATTTAGAAAGGCTTTTGATTATTACATTCTGGTGAGAATAACTAATTTTTAGCAATTTTACCAAGACCAGACTCTTGCCTCTGCTCAGCACAAAACCCTTCAAATCTTCATTTTCTTTTTCTCAAGGCTGAGTAACAGAGTACATCACTTCCCTCCAGTGATTGTTAAATTTTTTTCCTGTAACTAGCTACAGCAGAAGATGGGTTATTTAATCCTGTAAGACTGTTACAAGAGCACCCTCAAAAATAGGAAAATAGGCAGACCTGCTGCTGAGCTGAACACAGGAACAATATGGGCTGATGATCAGTAACTCCAGAGAGCATTTTCTTCCATGGGTTTTAAAACAAAGCTGCAACAGAAACAGCTGTAAAATCTGAACAGTGCAGATGTATTTGAATGTCTTATTTCATCATTCACTCCTGTTCCAGAATAATAGAATGTCAAAACATTTTCTGATAAAGTCTCTCCTCAAGAGCAGCTTTTGCTGAGATAGAAAGGACATACACCAGCATGGAGTCCAACTTTGCTGAAGGAAGGGATATAATTTCTGGAAGTAGTCAAATATGTACAAACCTCCTTATCATAAAGCTGTCAGTGGTCTGATCCTCTGCATTACAAATACTTTAAGTTTCAAAACTTGCCCTTAAATGAGCCTGAATAATTTCTTATTAACAATTACTGATGTTTCATTTATCTCTTCTTTCTTCTCCAGTGATCATTCCAACATAACCCTTCTGTAAACTGTCTGAATAGAATTACAGAGGACAGGGCAACACAAAGGCTTGCTATTAGGGTAGCTAATAATCTGTGAATCTAATTTCTATTTAAAATATTCAGCTAGTCTCCTGTCCTGTGCAGAAGAACAAAAACAGTACAAAGAAAACATCATTCCATATGCCAAAGTAGCACCAAAAATGCATGGTCTTGAGAAGGCGCTGTATATATACACCACTGCCTTAAAAGAAGAAGGAAGAGAAAAATTATGGGAGGGACTGACAGAAAGAAAAGATGTAAAGAATGATGATCCCTCTGATAAATAAAGGAACTCTCTATTAATAAACTCTCATTTCAGAGCTGTTTTTCCACATAACGTAAGGTTTTGGCCAGGAACAGTTCTAATTAATTTGAAGTCAAAGGGTATTAAGACCTTGTTAAAAATGGAGCTAAAATCAGTTCTTTGTTGTGGAATAAAAGTGATTGCTAAGATGACACTGAAACAAATTTTAAAGGGAAGTTATTGCTGCATTAGAGAAACAATAAGAATAAAGCATTTCTACATACTTGGCAGAGATTACTGCTATCCCTTCACACTAAGTAAATGCATTAAGCTATGCAGAAATACCCAAGCAGGCCAGCTAATTAAAAGCCTGGATACTGGTAACAGTGGTGTGACTGAAATCAAAAATTATGACAAAACCTTCCTGGAAAGGATATTGTTAGTAATATAAGAATGCTATCTGACTGCTAAAAATAGCTTGTGTATATACAAGCTGTAGTCATTACACTGCTCATAATGTTTATTTCCTCATGTACACAGTGAAAATAATAGTAGCAAATCAAAGATGATACAATCCATGACTGAGGAAAAAAGGGTTTCAATCCAATGAAAATTTTGTCTTATATTCAAAGACTTGAGCATCATAAACATTCATAAACTGTAAAAAAAACCACCAGCAAACTCTTTTGTTTAGCATATACAATAAATTAGCTAAAGAGATTAAAAGGCTTAAGAGTGCAAATAGCAGGACAAGAGAAACTCCTGAAGGAAGACAAAAACACCTTCTTAAATGTAGAACTCACTGCTATCACTGGGATTTCTGAATAAAACCTTGAGCTGGTAATCTCTTTTTCTACTACATCTAGAAAAACTTGGGGGCATTTCTGTTTCAAGTATATATCTCCAAAATGTTCTGCTCAGCCATGCAGGCTGAAGTAAGCACACTTCTCAAAGGCATTTGAGACATTAGCAAAAAAGGGAAGACCTTTTCTCAGTTTTGACTTCTTTAAAACACACTTCCCAAAATACTTTCACAATATAAAACTGAATTTTTCACAATGCAAAATACAAGAATTAAAAAGATAAAATGGTTCTGAAATCTCCAAATCTTCACTAGCTCATCTGTTACTAATATCTGTATAAGCATTAGCAAGTAATGAAGTACACAGAGACACTCCATCTATTTGAACAAAAATATTGTTTTTAAATCTTACTCAGCTTTTGGTCACAAAGTAATTCCTTGAAGATGTATTTTTAAGATTGCTACCTTTAAAAAAAAATACAGAGCATACTGTTAAAAACATGAATCAGTCTGTGAAGTGTGTTGTTTCATCTCCTAATACACAGAATTGCCCTTGAAAAACTATTTGCCTAAGGCTCATGGCAGGCAATATTCCTTCTTAAGCCAGGGAGAAAAAATATCAAAATAACTACTTCTTTGCATTTTTCTGGCAAATTCCTGTTTTTAGAAGGGATTCAATGCTGGAAGATTCTGAAAAAAAAATGCATTTTATGGCAAACTGTACTAAAAGAACACTGTCTGAATCTAGTAAGATTGTTATAGAATTCAAGTACTTTATTGGAACTCTGCTTATGTCAGTTTGGAAAGTAAAGATTCTGAGAGCCATTTTAAATGGACTTTGGGTAAGAGTATTTATTGTAGCTTGGTGGAAAGCAACTTTTGCACTTACTTATACACACAAAACCAAGATGATCCACCTGTGGATGGGAAGACTGGATAAGCATCACATTTGAGATGAGCAGTTTCTGGGTTTTGTTGCTTATTCTATGAAAACTGATCTTAAGAGTTTTAATGTTTTGAGATTATTCAAAACTCAATCACTTCAATTTTTCTTTATGGTTTGGACTCTGCAAAAGAAACCTGCTAGGATAATACTCCTGAAACCTCTGATCTTCCCCTGAAATTCATGCCTGTTTAGATGAAGCTGAGGTTCTAAACGGTATGAAACTGTTATGATAGGTTGAATTAGAACTTTTCAAATACTGTTCACTAATTTTCACAGCATTGCATATGCAGTAGAGTAGGCACAATGCAGAGTTTCCTGAACAAAATGCCAACAACCAGAGCTCCAGGCACAAAATGAACACAACAGCTACTCATGGTACCACACATTGCTCTTCAGTTCTGAATCCTGCAGCAGTCCTAGAACTAGAGTGCTAAAAGTCTCTCAGCCACATTGCCCTCCAGTCTCTCCTTTTGCATATGAATATCAAAACAAAATTACATATTAATGTATTTCCTGCATTATTTGCAATCTATATAGTAAATGGCTTTCCTTGTTCTGTCTGAACATTGGTTTTATTATGTTAGCAAAAAAAGGAAAAAATACATTAAAGGTATCTTTATGTACGCCTTTTGGAAAAATGGAACACAGTAGACTAAAAATCACCACCTCCTAAGTAACAATCCTAAGTAAACGTCCTTTGTTAAAATGGAGAAGATGTTCCAATCATACCTTCCCACATTTAATAGTCCCTCCATGAGCTAGTCTGTTTTTGAACAATTGCCACTGAACGTTCCCACATACTATACTAAGCTATTGAGCACATTAACTGTGTAGAATGCTTGTGACAATGAGAAAAATACTGAATGAAGAAGGGTTGAGGGAAAAAACAGAACCTAAATGTGCATTTTTAAAATAGGTGTTACCTTCACGTCAGTCAAATGACTCTTACTCTAGAGCAACCTACATTTTCTAAATCAATCACCTATCTGAAAATGATACCAATAAGAACTTTCAAAAGAATGCTGTTATTTCCAATGACAAATATAGACAAGATAAATTATTTTATCTAAAACCAAATAATCAATAAAAAATAGAATTAAAAAAAAGTAAGAATTTCTCCTTATTACAATATAAAGAAGGGGATGAAGATGGAGGTGAGAAGAGAGATGCTACAGTTAAAGAAGGACCAAAAAGCTTAAAACAGAATTAGTAAGGATATAGAGGGAAGCATTTACTGCTGTAGCATAACTGTTTCTTTGATTTAACTGTCTATAGAAAATCACTTGAGGCAATTTTTCAACCCTTATTACATCCATTTTGAGCTCAAAGCTGTCTTCATCCATAAAAAAATACTTAAGTTCTGGTTATACTCTTGTGATGTTTATATGGCAGCATGGATAAAAGTGTAAGTGAAGAATCCATGGTAAACTTCAAGCCATAGTGAAAGAAAGTGAGACAAGTGTACACGAAAAAACCACAAGATTTACTTTTCTTTCTTAAGCCACCATCTATTTAGATTTCTGCTGTACACTGCTAAAAGTGATTTTATAGGAGTTATAGGAGAAAAGTCATGGCATGACAATTCTAATTAACGATGCAATCTAGAATTGAAATGTAGTGAATAATATTGCATAAAAGCATGAACAGATCTGTGCATCGCATTTTTCTGTTTATCAGTGTCAGAATCATTCCTAAGATTGGCTGCAATGGCTTCTTTTACATCTCTATCCTATTATAATATTTCAGTAGTGGAACTGCAAATAGGCACACAAATTTCAGAGAGGCCTTCCTTAAATATGGCATTCCTTCAATTAGTTGTAGCTTAGACAAACTGTAGCCTGTCTCACGAAGCAAAAAATGTCCAGGGGTGAGCTCACAATCACTTTTCAGAGCAGTTCAGAAGATCATTTAGCAATTTTTAATAGTGAGATTAGAGGAGAGAGATTTTCTATCGTGTAGTAAATGACCAAAAGCTATTTGTTGAGACAGTTTTGTTCCTCCATTACTGGGAATTCCAAATTTAAGTTTAGCCAGGTCACAGAAGCCTGCTCTATTTTGAAGGACAAGTGTTTGCTCATGCAATGGAAAAAAATTTTCACGTTTGTGGATGCTTCACTATTTATGAAAGTACTACTCCTGAAAGAAGTATATAAAAATTGCCACAACAGCTCAGTCTAAATGAGCACACAACTCAATATGATGTTTCTGGTGCTAAGAAACAAACGCTTAAGGAATAAACACATGACACAGAACATGATTTGTTTCCTGGTACACACTTACTACCTCTTACTGCCTTCAGTTCAGGAGATTTCCTGACCTAATGCTCCACGCAATTCATCAGCTTTAACAGCCACAGTAGGTCTATCAGCCTAATTCCTTTATTTGTATCTGTCATTTATACTGCAGGCTCCCATACGATATTACACCGACTATGAAACATCCAGTACTGTTGCACATGAACAAGTATGTACTTTTATTCATTTTAAACCTGCTGCTCGATTTTTTTTTCCTGTCACAATTTCTGATTTATGAAAAACAGTGAATAACTGCTTCTGATTTTTCGTAATGCTATTCATTCTGTATACCTCCACCATATCTTGGTTCTTCTAACGTGAAAAATTCTAGTCTATTCGATTTCTTCGTGTGGAAGCTGTTACAAATCTCTGCCTAATCTTATCCATACCATACCCCTGCTAGAAGTTAATAATGTAGTCAAAATTAAAGCACATACAAGGTTTGTAGTCAGATAAATAGGCCTTCTGTTTGGTTCTTGATTTTTTTTTAGTAAGTACTTTAAAAAAAAAATTTCTTTTCTGTGTATACACAATGCACTATGGAGCCTTAAAAGAATCTTTTCAGAACATTATCTTAACAAATGCAGTTTAAGCTAAGATTAGCACTGGATCCCTCCTTACCTGTAGATATACAAAAAAAACTTTTTTTTTCATAGTGTAGACACTATGAGAAGACAAATCCCTTTAAATTTCAAGAAAATATTACAATATAAATGGAAACGGACTAAAATTTTAAAGAACTAAGCCAGTTGGAGAGTCAGGTTAGCTGAGATTTGGATGAAGCCTGGAGGTGGCTAGAAAAAGCTATTTGAGTTATGAGAGTCACAGATTCTCAGAGAGGGAAAGCTGATGAAAATAGCAAAGGCTATGAAAAGACCCTTCCAAAAGAAGTCTGAAGTTACAAGATCAAGTAACGCAAGACTGGGTCACCAAGAAAAGACTAAAGAATGCAACAAGAAGCTGTGGTAGATTTGGGCTGGATGAGAAGACAAAACGCAAAGCCAGAAAGGTCTACAGCATAATCCCTCAAGGAAATCCCTATCATTATATGTTAAGCTTCTAAAAATAATTTGGACTGTGGTTTTTAAAAATAGAATATTGACCAGGAAGTTGGGCTGCTACACCATTAAATTCCAAAGCAAATGACAGGCTGTAAAATAATATTCAATTGAATGAACTTTTTACATTCTACTCCAATCCTTTCCTATTAATTATTAGTGCAAATGATTTCAGAAAGAAGTCCTCTGGTACTTAATTCTGAGACTGTGACAGTACTTGGTACATATTCAATTTTCCTACTTCTTCTGTAAAAATCATTGTGATCTGGTCCTGAATATACCCAGGCACATAGGAAACCTGTATATATTGCTTCCAAATGCAAAAGGAAATAAGTAATTACAAAACTTACTTACAATTTTTTTTTTTTTAATTACAAGGAATATTATAATTATATTATTACTCATTTGCGAACTAAGCCTGGCTGTGACTTTCTTCACAGCAGGTGTCTGGACTAGAGTTGCGGTGTTTTGGAGCTGTTACTGAACAGTTCTGGTAACACATCAATGTTTTTCACTATAGTTGAACAGCAAAACACATCAAGACCTTTTCTTTCCCTGCTCTGCCACCTCAGCAAGTGAGGCTGGGGATAGGAAAGAGCTGGGAGGGAGCACAGCCAGCACTACTGACCAAAGGGATACTCCATACCATAACATTGTGCTCAGCAATTATTGCTCAAGAAAAGGAGGAGGAGGAGGGGTAATATTAGACATCGCTGTATTTGCCTTCTCAGGAAATTCTTGTGCATTCTGAGGCCTGGCTTTCCAGAAACTGGCAAAACATCTGACTGCTGATGGGAAGCACTAAGGCTCTTTCTGGTACTATTGGAAAATAGAAGACAATAGGATATAAAAATTACATTTGGAAAAATAAAAAGATGGCATGAATTTTAAGTCAGAAGCAGAGTAGGCAATTTTAAAATGAAGGTTTAAAACTACCAAATTACAGTACTTTCACACTCATAAGCGCACTGGATTATAGGGCGCACTTCTAGGTGGCCGGCAAGTCCTCGTACTTTGTCTTTATATAAGGAGCACTTCTGGGTTCAGTCAAAAAGGTGTGCCCAACACACGTGAAATTACCGTACTTTTAATCAACTGTGATACTGGCTAGACTGAAACTTGATCAAGATTTCTGAATCTATGTCCTATATATTTCTTCTCAGACATCAGAAAGCAAACATAATGAAACAGAGTACAAAGGACATAGCTTTTCTTTTGAGCACTTAAATTTTCTAACATTTCCTTTCCAAAACAAAAGTTTAAGTACATTTAATAATAACAACAAACTTTAAATCTGAAAACAGAGAATCTAATAAATGTCCATAATCAATGACGAAGTTTCTTATTTCAAAAAACATGATATAACCTTTCAGATCCTTTAAGTACAGAAAATCCCTAAACTTGTTTAGATAGAGGTTTCTGGCTAATAAGCTTGAAGAAGTGCATCCCTGCACCACAGAGAAGTACAACCAAACCTCTCCCCTCAACAGTACTTATCAGTCCAGACAGCACTGGGGCTGCACAGCCTCTAGTTCTAGAACAATTTATGCAGTTACTTAATTAGCTCATAAACTTCTTAATTGCAGGCTACCACAGGGCATTGCAAGAGCAAAAAGAAGAAATTTCCTTCTAAGAATTTGATAACTGTGGGATAAGAGAAGACACATTTGTTCTGAATCTAACTACTATTGGTAGATAAAGCTAACATGGAGCTTTAAAGAGGTTACAGGAGACTGCTTTGGGCAAAGATGTAAAAATTACTACATTTGAAAGTTACTAAGGGTTAAAAAAGACATTTTGTTCTGTTCTGCTTTGCACAGTCTGCTGCTATGGGTTTGCTTCAGACAGATGAAGTTTTTCCTACAGGTTTATGAGTGATTAAGCTTAAACAGCCAAAGGACACATGCAATATTAGCCATTTTTCCTAGAAACTGCCAAGGAATCTCATAGGCTGAGAATTTTTTTCTTGAAGTGCAAGTAACAGAGAAAACATTTAAAAACTTGTTCATATGACTGGAGGTAAAAAACGTTTGGCAAATGAAAAATAGAACATCTTCTGTGATACACTGAAGGAGGCTGGTTGGATTACAGAGAAGCCAAGTGAGTAAACTGGCTGTAGAAGAAACTGTGGTCACTTAAGGTCTTAAGCATGTTTTAATTACCTTGAAGGAAAGGCAAATACAACTTTTTAAGGCACATGAAAACTCTGCTTGCAGCTGAAGTAGATAAAGGTTTGTCTCTATTTCCCAGATCAAAGAGAAACCATAAGGACAGCATGAAGCCAATTTTATGTATATCAACTTTAAGAAGTACTTATTACATTAGACTCATCCTCATGAATTCCTTTAGGCAGGTCTCAGATCTTTGGAAGACTGTCAAATACAGCTTTTTCACTACATTCAGTGCTTAAAATAGGCAACACTTCTGTAATGCTCAGCATTGCTTCTCTGCATAATAGAATAGTCTGGGCCACCACAGAAAGCTCTCCAGTCATCCTAATAAAAGATAATCTGTTAAAATCACTCAATGCTTATAGATAAGCTCAGGAGACAAGAGAAGCAGAGAAATATTTTTGTAAGCCTATTAGGGAAAACATGCTAATACAGTCAAATAATGGACAAACAAGCGAGGATGACCTCCCACTAGAAAGTTGCTGCCCAACAAGGTAACAGTGGACAGAATTACCAAATAAACATTTCCTTTCCATACAGTGTTACTGAGACCAGCAGTTGAATAAAAGAAACAAGCATTGAAAACCTGGAAAGGCTGCACAAAGGGGAGAGGGTGTGAACTGGTGTCCTCACAACACTGAGTTTGGAATCTTCAGCAAGACAGAATGTGCCACTGGTTTTCAAATGATGAGCAGAACCCAGAAAGTATAAGTTGCAATACTTACAGTTTTCCTCAGAAACTACTAGTCAGGTTCCTCCATGTGATGATGAAAACTGGAGTTTTACATCCATAGACTTAACAGTGCATTTATCAAGTCTTTAATCACAGAATAATAAAATTGGTAAGGCTGGAAGGAACCACAGTGAGTCATCTTAAGAACACAATGCATGGGATTGCATCCAGAATCGGACACAGCATTCCACAGTAGAGGGGCAGGACCTTCCTCAACCTGCTGGCCATGCTCTTCCTAACACAGCCCAGGATCCCATTGGCCTTGCCCACCAGGACACACTGCTGGCTCAGGGACAGTTTGTTGTCCAGCAGCACCCCCAGGTCCTTCTCCACAGAGCTGCTTCCCAGCAGGTCAGCCCCAGGCTGTGCTGGTCCATGGGGTTATTCCTGCCCAGGGGCAGGACCCTGCCCTTGCCTCTGTTGAATCTCAGACAGTTCTCTGCCCATCTCTCCAGCCTGCTGAGTCCTTCTGAAGGGCTGCACAGCCCTCTGGGGTATCAGCCACTCCTCCCAGCTTTGTGTCATCAGTGAACTTGCTGAGGAGGCACCTGCCCTTCATCCAAGTAATCAATGAATTAAGGTAAAGAATTATGGGCCCATCATTGAAACTCAGAAGACACCAGCAGTGACAGCCTTCAGCTAGACCCTGTGCCACTGATTATAACCCTCTGGGATCTGCTGTTCAGACAGTTCTCAATCTACCTCACTGTCCGTTCATCCAGCCTGTATTTCCTAACTTTGCCTATGAGGATGCTGTGAGAGACTGTGCCAAAAGCCTTGCTGAATTCAAAGCAGACAACATCCACTGCTGCTCCTCCCTCATCCATACAGGTATGTTTCATCCTACAGTATACATCTTATGTATTCAATAAGATTAAAAAACAATAGAGCTCCTCAAGAATTCTTTTATCATCTTCAGTCCTTAAATGACAAATTCTAAGGATCTCACAACAGCTTCCCAGAAGAATTACCTAGTTCCTCCCTCTAAGGCTGTAAAATACAATCAGGAATAATGATGAACTTATGTGAGATTTCTATCTTCTGTCAGGGACAAATGGAACTCAGATATAATCCACAAGTTTCTAACGTAAGGCTATTACCATTTTGGTTGTCTTTCTAATGTGATTACATGGAGGGTAAATAGCATTTTCCTCTCACAATATTTTCTTCCCTGTAGTTCATACTTATTAAAACAAGTTCTAATTTCCTCTCAAAAGTTACCTGTTCTTACATTTCAAGTTTATGTACTCTCATAATCAGTCTGAAGGAGACATGAAACAGTTTAGATGTGATGTGATTTTGCCTAGAAAGAAGTTATTCACAATCTTTTGGATACTGTTCATCTCAAAGAAGCTCTGAAGATGTTTCCAAAACAAATGCATCAGTGATTATCTGCAGCTGCAGCTACTGAATTGCACAGAAAGATTGAATGCATCCTCTTTTCTATTTAGAAAAGTATTTTATGAACTTTATGTCTATGTACAAGCTAGAGCTGAAACGAACATCTTATAAAGCGATGCTAAGAACTAAAACTTTGGAACGTCTATACACAGAACTTCTGCTTGAAGTAGGTGGACGTATACCTAACATTCTAATGATCTGATGGTTCACTCTTCAGGTGTATTTAAGTAACCTGTAGTGAGAAAAGAAAAGCAGCAGTAAAAATCCCAGGAGAAGTTTCAGGTGCTAGACATATTGACTTGTATCTAACTCACTTCTCTCCGGAGCACAGACTGGCTGTTGAGGGTGGAAAAGGACAGGAACACAGAGGAGCGCAGACAATTCAGTCTGCTCATGAACAAGGGGTCAAATGAACTGATCAATATGTTTAACTTTCCTTGAGCACTAGCCTTTTGCCTTGCTTGAGTGCCTCAAAGGTCTCCCCACAAAAGCAGGAATTTGCTAGCATCTTATGGTGTTTCACTGCATTTTACTTCAGCTGAATAAAGTCAGAACCATCATCTAAGAACCCACAGCCTAGTTCCTCCAATTGCACCTGCTCTCCACAGCTCTGCTGCTTAGGACAATGAAAATGGAAAAATACCTATAGGCTTCTCATTGATAATAATCTCCTCTGTATAATCAAACATTTTAAATATCTTTTATCAGTTACTGGAGTGGTAGACAGGGCATCATCTAAACCAAATCATGGGATTTGAATACTCATAGTCATATTATGTTACCTTTAAAGGAAACAAAATAAGTTCCATCTGGCTTTTGATCATGTTAATTACACAAAAGACAAATCCGAATGCATACATTTTCACACAAGAAAAGGAAAAACAAAAAAGAGAGGAAATAAAAAAAAAGTTTGCTCTTCCAGCTCTCTACACTTAGACAGGATCAAATGTAGATTATAATCTGCAGAACACTCCCTGACATTCTTAGACATATGTTCCAGTTTCTTCACCAAATGACATACAGAATTTTTTCAAACTATCAAATCAATGTTGCCTACTATAAATTGAACTAATTCTTTCTCACCAAGCAAACAGAATAAACCCTTTAATAATCTTTTATATACCATAGAACACTCATACTTCTGCTTCTGACACTATTTCCTCAATTAACCTGCCATGCATTGCCTTTTCTGTCTTCTCCTCTTCCTTTTCTTCTACACACCTCTGGATCTCTTGTGTCCAAAACAGGACACTATAAACACCAGATGTATCTTTGAGCTCCAGGGAACCCAATCTAGTTGAAGATATCCCTGCTCACTGCAGGAGCTGACCTGTAAAGAATCTTTCCAATCCAAACAATTGTGTGATTATCTGCAATGAATAAAAAAAACCAGCACTCAACTCTCAAACCACCTTTACAGTTGAACTACGATCAACTTTTTACAGAAATTAAATTTTTCTCTAATTAACCACTAAA
This sequence comes from Sialia sialis, assembly GCA_009812075.1. Classification (NCBI taxonomy): domain Eukaryota; kingdom Metazoa; phylum Chordata; class Aves; order Passeriformes; family Turdidae; genus Sialia; species Sialia sialis. The sequence goes on along the minus strand of VRYO01001269.1, from coordinate 17,657,040 downwards.
CTAAATTTAATTTCAAAGTTGTTGCATGCTTCCTTCTCCCACAATCTCTAACCCCTCACTTTAGGTTTATTTTAAATGCTTGGTGTTTTTAGGGTTTTTTCCTTTAGCAGAATTTTCATTTTTATTGACACACAGTAAGTTGTGAGTTAATCACATACCAGTATAGGTGATCAAGCTACTGATTTGGGCAGCAGAGCTTTTATTAGCCCTGCTGAGAGAACTGGAAGCAGATTAAGTTTACAGTCCTGCTCCAGCTGGGAAATTACCTGGGGAAAAAGGCTACTCTGACAATTAGGCATACTTGATATAAATCAAACATCAATGAAAAAAAACCAACACTGCTGTCTAGTTTACAGAGTTTCATTTCAATGCAAAGACACAGTTTCAGCTGTCAAAAAAAAAGACCTTTTGCAATAATAAAAGAGAAGTTGTCTGTTGCACAGCCAAGAGTGGCAAACAAAGACGGACAGAGCCATTTGCAGAGAAAGCATGAGAATTTTTTATGTAAATCTAATGTTTGCATCTGAGATTGCAAAGAAAAAGAGGCAGTACATCTACAGTCAGCACAAATGAGCACTAAAGAAATGCTAAAGTGTAAATATTAAACTGGTAAGAGGATTAATCAAATGCTATTTTACCATTTCAGGTATTATTACAGGCATCAATCATACCCAAATAGGCATAAGATTTTAATTAAACTTTATTCTTTATTCCAAAAAAAAAGATTAAAACATCTTTGTCTGGCGCTTCATCCCAATGCTGTCCTTTGCATAACAAAGAATTCAGATCCCATGGGACTTCAAGAGTCACTTACAAAAGGCTGTGTTGAACAATATTACCTTAGATGGTTCCTTCATGTTGGAGATTCACTCACACTATCACACATTTTGCAAGAACTCTTAATAGGTGCTCAGTCATAAACCAGCAAAAATATCAATTTGGAAAGACAAACCCAAGTCTATACATTCCTATCATTCAGCAGGAAGAAGGACACTTCTTGCACTATAATCTGTCATACAGCAAAGTATCATAAGCAGTCCTTGGAACCTAACCCGTACTGAGACATTATTCACTTTTTCAAAGAGACAAAAATGGCTACACTGCACTCACTTATGCTTGAAATCCATTTAATTTCTTTTGAACATTGCAATAATTTATTACAATATTCTTCATGTGAGTTACAGTCAAGGAAGAAAATGAAAAGATTCCATCACTTCTGGTAAAAAATACAGAAAATTATTATTCTACAACAAAGACAATTCAGCCCGCTGAAAGTAAACTCTAAAAGTGCAAACCCAAAACAATGTGAAGCATGTAAGCCAATCTGCAGCTCCAAAACCCACATACAGTTCTAAAGCATGCAAAAAAAAAAAAAAATCAAAGGCAAACCAACAAATCAAAACCACTCAAAAACTATCACTCAACAGAAACATTTTGAAAATTAAGACTTTTAAAATAGCCTTGACTTCAACATTATTAAAAATTTATCTATTGTGTTCACTCTGTACGTATCAAGCAACAATTATAGTTGTCCCTTGTACTTCTGCAATTTCAGATGAATAAATCATCAATTCCATACCCTATGCCAAAATTTCCCAAGAATGCATGTATATGTGCATATATGTCATTTACCTGTAGCAACATGAAAAAATAAACTTTGCACCTACTTAATTACTATAAATCCCCATAACTGAAATAAGAAACCAAATACTTTTCAAATATTTTTCACTACTTCTCAATCAATGCTGAAAAATCTGCTCTTTCAGTATCAAGGACCAGCATTAGAGCTCACTGTGGAATGCACTGTCATTCATGTTAAAAAGATATGAATTGTTTTCTTTTCACTTCTCTCATAACAAGCACTACACTCACACACTAGGCAAGGACATTTTCAGCTGGTACTAAAGTTAACAGATGAGAAAAAAACCCCACGAACAAAAAAACACAAACAAAAAACTGAACCACAAAGAAGGTCTGAGACTATTTCAAATCTGGCTCAGAGCTCAAGAGATTGAATTTTGTTTTAGAGAAAGATACAATACTGAGGGGTAAAGACCAGTAATCTTGCAATGAAGCAAAATTTAGACCATGTACACATATTTTTAAATGGAAACAAATACTAGAGGAAGAAAAAAATATCACCTATATGAAATCAGATACAAAGTAAACAGATTCTAGACATTAAAGAAGCTGACAATAACATAATTATCCAGTAATATTCCAATTTATATGCAATACCTCCTCCAAAAAAGAGGGGCAACAATGTGCATACAAGTCCTCTATAGAAATACCAGCAGGCACCTCTGATAACTTTGCCTGTATGTGCTCTCTGGATGTTACTTCATGAACAGAATTACATTAAAAACAAGGTAGTTTCAATAATACCTTCTTATATTAAAGACTAACATGTTGGAAAGCATAAACCACTAAAGCATTATGTGTACTTCATCATATTACTTCTTTATATAATTACAAAACTACTCACAAGGATATCAGGAAGAAGATTTTCTTTGCTTAGCAATAAGAGCCAGATACTCACAAAGAAGGGTCTTGGACCAGATCTTTAAGGTTTATCCCACTACGATCTTCGGCAAGGTTCCTGAAGCAACTGTCACTCACTAAAAAAAATAGAAATAAAATTAAAACAAAACAAAATAAAACAAACAAAATAAAATAGGAAAAAAGAGCTGGAAATTTAAGAACGGAACACAGTTCTCTTGATTAACTAAAAATGCTTTTTGGTGTTGGGTAGAATTTGAACATTCATATATAAAGTCTGATTTTCATTGAAGTTCCACCTAATTCAAAGATAAGTCAACTCAATGGAAAGTGAAAAACACTGTATCACAGCTTATGCAGAAATAAACTGCACAAAGTTCAGGTGGTGTCCTCACTACTTGTCCACCTGGAGGCACAGGAAGTCTCAAACATGAACAGAGGATGCACAGGTATACACTTATCCATACACTTATCGAGCAGGACAGTCTAATCATGCACTGATCAATATACTTTGTTTAATCAGAAACAGTGAGAGCTGCTATGCATTTAAGTTCATAGTTATTCATGGGTTAGCAAAAATGTTTAATATGAGCAATAACCAAAACAAGTAATTAAGAGCAAAAATTTATTCAAGCAACTTATAAATAACTTATAAAGTGCATGTAAAGCAGCTAGTTACTGTAATAACTGAAATTACAGTAAATGTCACAGAAGTTTAAAACAGTATTAGTGTGCTTTCATTTTCTTCACTAATTAAAAGAAAAAGGAAAAAAAAACCCAGAAGAAACCTAAACCTCAAACCACAAATTTGCTCTCTTGGTTAAGTCTCTCAGCACGTGTACCCCAATCCTAAAAGCCACCTAATTTCCCTTAAATTTCTCTCACAGTCAATTTGAGAGGTGGAAAAAGAGTAGTGGTACAAATACTTTTCGAACAATGCAGTATCAGTTCAAAGGAATTAGTTATTTCTGACTACAGCAAACTTTCTGAAGGATACAAAGGTTGTGATATGGAAAAACCAGTGTAAGGATCCATCCCTCAATGGGCAAGGTAATCTGGGAGACAAAGTTGATGAAGAAATGCATTATTGCTCATTCAACACAGAATATAACCTCACATTTGGTGAACAGGGCTGTGTTTAAAATCATCTGCAAAAGTAAGTGTTCCTACTTCTTCCTCTCTAAATGCAAAATACTCTCCTTCATTTACATCCCTAAGTATTCATGTGCATCACCAGCATCAAGAAAATGCAAATCATTCCCAAAATATATTGTTTTCACAGATTACAACACATACAGTGACAGACCTACCTAACATACTACAAAACTGCAAAATGTTTCTACTAGTGCTTCTCATTGGCAATGCATCTCACAAGTGTGAAACCTGTTAAGTCTGCTGGGAAGGACAAGCACTGGAAGAAAGCATCCCAGAAGAGGCTGGTGTAGCTGATGGAACAGGTGCTAGCCCTGGCCCTCAGATAAAGCCTGACAGTTTATGACTGTAAGAGAGGTATTTGTCAAGCGTTGAAAACATTCACTTCAACACTGGAATATAATAACCAGCTGATATCCCAAGCTTCTCTTACGCTCTGTCTCTAAAAACAGTACCTAGCAATTGCTTGCTGCACACACCTGAAAGCTGTCAGTCTTTCACAAGGGGTCTCTTTGTCTTCGAGGTTCTTGTCTCTGATCTTCATTTTAAACAACAATGTTCTAACTAAGCCCAGACTCTCAGCTTGTTCCTCCCATGACAACAGAATCATTGCCTCTGAACAAACTGAAAGTTACCTATACTGAGTCAAAAACACTTCCCCCATTGCCAGGGAAGCTCTGACTGAGCCCTTGAGCCTTTGGGAATTTTTCATTTCCATCCCCTCCTATTATACTGAACCCAAGATCCTTCAGTGAATCTCAGCTCTTCAGTGAAAGGAGTCCAAGATCAGCAGATTCACAAATGACTACATACTAGATTTTATGGGAGAAAAAACTCCCACCTTCATTGATATTTGATAGTTTATATTCAGCTTCTTGTCAAGTTTGGCAACAAAACAGCAAACAGAACATTTTACCTACAGTCTTGTCATAAATCCTACGCTACCAATGTATCAACATATCTCCTATGCTAACACAATACATCATGAATACAAATTATGCTCCACACTGTCTTTTCACTATTGACAAATCAAACATTTTTAAAGCGTTAAATATTTAATCTAAACATGCTGCATTTCTCTAGTGTCTCCTGCAATCTCCTCATGGAAAGCAACCACAGTGATAACTGAGGAAACTACTGTTATTATCTCAGAATTTTTTTAAAGGGGAAATGAAAAATGACAACATTAAATTATCTTATCAGTAAAACTGGCCATTATTCATCTGTAACTCATGATGCTTAAAACTAAAAATGTATTTCAAATCAATGTTTAAAATTAATGCCTAGATTTGCCAGAGACAGCCTTTGGTTTACTTCTCCCCACACAAATCCAATATTATAACACTATTTATGAATGAATTTTAAAATTGCAAACCTTCCCTCTACTTGCAGACCTCAGCAATAAAACCATTTGCTAAAAAGATTAACTCAACATCACATATCTACAAACTTTGAAAAAATGTATAAACCTGGTCTCCCTGGTTTTCTTCTTGGATTGTAGCAGAGTTAGAACAATGTGAAGCTGCAGACTGGTGAGGATACTGTTCTAGCCGGATTTAGAAAACACAGATGCTTCAGATAAATGTAAAAAGTTCCAAACCTGGTTTTAACAATCAAGAATTCCAATAGTTTCCTTAATAATAACATTTGACTATAACTGTCAATAAAATGACCAGAATGGATAGCAACAGGAGAGTTTCTAGTGAGTGGAAATAATTAATTTGATTAGGCTGGAATAAGCACTTAGTCTGCATACAAGCACAGCCATGCCCCTTCACATCCTTGCAAACTCTCACCATAAAAAAAATGAAACAAATCTTCAGCAATAAATGCAAGGTGGAAGCAATCAAGCAGAGCAGGTACTCTATTTCTTACAGCTTAGAAAACTTTAAATCAACACTGCACATACTTAAAAAATAACATATACTCTAATTGAAATGCAAGCTATTTATTTTAAACAGAAGAGTGAAACTGTGATGGTATGGCAGAAATGTCAGGGTTCTTTAAAGCATTGGTGCTTTAAGGTTTCAGGGAAGAAAACTTTGCATCACAGCCATAAATTGCACTACAGACACAGGCAATGCCTAACTTCTCTCTGAAGCACAGTCAAGGGATACTTTTGCATAGGACATCTCTATGAACATAACCCCCCATATAGGGTTTTACTGTCTTACTTCAAAATTCAATTTTTATTTTTAAACCCTCCAAAACTTTACAAAAGCACTGTTGAATGGATGGATTTTGGAGGGATATAGACCTCTTATCTGTTCCTCTGCACACACACATCAAGTGGCTGAGCTTCTGGTCTGCAGTGGTACTTCCTTGCTCCATGGAGTATTGTGCATACAATGACAGTCTGTAAGGTGCCAGAAATGTTCTTAACAAGTCAAATATTGGCACAAATATCACAGGCATCAACTGAACTAAACACGTAGTCTGAAAAATATCACAGTAAGGCAAAACCTCTAAACATGCATTGAACAGTTTGACTTCCAAGTGAGCTGTTACATGTATCAAAGCAAACAGGATTTAGCAATAGCTCCAATTTTCCCAACATTCATCCTACTTCCAGCTCCTGGTTTCTATTACTGATGTTCTGTTTCTGACCCCTGTCTAGTCTTGTGCCCAGGAAGTAACAGAGGTGGGAAGCTAACAAGGGAATACAGTTCTCACCTGTCAATTACACAGCATACAAAATTCCTGATGGAAAGGTTAAAATCAGCATTCACACTCTAATGTGCAAACATCCAATTTATAACAGTTGTGAAGCCTTCCCACTTGGCATTTGTGAACTTCTAAATTTGTCCATGTGATTTTTTTTCCTTTGCTTTCTTTAGCAGAGTTTTAGATGAGACCATACTGAAGAGAAATAGATTATTAGCCTGTTGATTTCCAAAAGGAGTTCTTTAACTACGAAGGCAAACTAATATTTTGTTCAAGTAAAGGCAGGTCATATTTCTATTGAGAAATGTATCCTTATTTTAATTTTATTTTTAAAATGTCCTACAATTTGAAAACCATGTAGCTCTTTAAAAATATCACCTAATCTCTTACATCACACATAGTACGCCAAGTAAAGAAGAGCCTTCTTCAGATCAAATCACTTCCAAATCTACAGTGATTTTTATGTTAGTTGTGACTGCCTGTCGATAAAAATCATCTTGACAACAAAAATGCTATACTCATGAAGGCACTCACTGATGCACTATTGGTTTGAAAATAGATGGACTACTACAACCTTGAACAGTATACACTGAAGTACAAGATACCAGTTTCTTACATTTTTGTCTTCTAGCAATAGTATCTCCTAAGTTTAGGTCTTTTTCTTAGGACCTTTTCATCTACCCATAGTATTTTTGACAAGACTTTACCTTACTCCTCTTTTTACAGGCTCATTTATGTATTTAGGTTTTATAACAGATTAATTCAGCAATTAATAAATTAAAAAAAAATATTTAGCACACTTGGGATGTTCTTGGGAACAGTGCTGGTCTAGCACAATACTGTATTCCAGTTTTGCTTGCAGCAAGCATTATTCAAAAGTCTCATTCCAGTTTTAGGTGGTTCTATCCTATGTACTGCATTCAAACATTTCATAATTCAACTATTTTGCTTTTATGGGCCCAACCTTACAACACAAGGCAGCAAGCACCTTCTTTATCTATTATACATATTGTTGACTTCAAGAAATAAACTCTGCTAGGGAAGCTTAGGGTCTTAGGGTTTAGTATACAGGAAGGTAACAATTTTTTTCAGACCTCAAAACATCTCTTTAAAAGCTTGTCCTCCTGCCCTATATATGCCCTATACAGCATACTTTATAGAAGGCAAAGGAAGGAGAAAGCACCAGAAGATTGATTCTCTTAATATTAAAATGTTTTTAAGGCATTTTATGGGTTCCATGGACAGTAACACTACAGATAAATAACACTGCATTTTTTCTCTGCTATTGTCACATTTTTCAAGTGAGTGCATGTCAACCAGAAAACATACATAAAACAGATGGCACATTACAGAAATTTTGTGGCACCTTCTCCAGATCTATCAAAGAAGACAGCAAATTAATTTTCAGAGCAGCACTTATGCCATTTGCATATCTGCACACAAATCTCTGACGTATTTGCAGATTAAAAAGAACTACAAATCTCCATGCAAACTGCAAACATTTATAATTGCCAAGAAAATATGTTATCTGTGAGTAGCAGAAATAAGGCAGGCTTATTTCCTAAGAATTTGTGATGAAAATGCCATTTGCTATCACCATCTAAATCCAGAATGGTATCCTCACATATTGACAAAGACATACTATTATAAAAAAGGAGCTAAGGCACTGGAACAACAGAAGGGAAACATTCAAGTGACCTACTGACAAACAGGATGATCATAAACCAGAAATACAAGTCAGACATGTGAATCCATGATTCTTCTTTTTCTAGAAAACAGGGAAGCAGTATTGTCCCTTGTAAAGGAGGGCTATTGTAATGATAAAGAAAAGATTTCAGGGCAAGTGAAAAGACCTTTCTTGATTAGATTAAAAAAAGCATTAGATGGTAGCTGCTGGTGTATTTATGGAAATACAACTGCAAAACAAATATCAGAGGGAAAACAGTATTGCAGAAGAAATATAACTGTAAGGAAAGCTTAAAAAACAGCATAGATTTTTGAAGAGCTAGAGAGACAAGCCCTCACATATAATTCTTCTGTAAGAACAGTGAGGACAAGGAAAGCACACAGACTCGTTCTCAACAGATTTAAGGACAGATTAAATGACACAGAAATTGTTCTTGAAGACCTGAAGCTTTCTGCACCACAGCAGCTAATACTGTAAAATCTATGTTAGAGTTCCTCTGAAGGCTATGAACTTCTAAACCTCCCCAGGGTTTCTCCCGTTTTCTAACAGCAATTAAATGAGGCATTTTTTCTGTGTATCTATTAGTCTAGTGGGTTATGCCTCTTTCAAACGATTTATCATTTAAATTTTACAATATTTGTGCTGCCTTAGGCTACAAATTCAGCACTGGGTTTTAATCTAATATTTAACGAGCTTGAGTTTCAACTCCTTCCTGCTGTCTGTGTGATCACTGAAGTGATCAGGTGAACTTCAGAAGAAAAACATCAAACCATTGAAGACATTCAACTCTTTGGAGATGCAGCATTAGCAATACCTCTAATTGTTTGTACCCAGTAAAAAACCAATTAAGTTCCTTGAAGCCAAGAATACTAAGCACTTGATGGATTTTTTTCTTTGGGCTCTTGTTATTGGAGATAAATTAGTTTGCGTTTTGTGTGGGTTGGTTGTTTTTTTCCCAACATGTATTTCCAGTAAGAAGTTTGTGTATATTCCTCCTTTCGCTATAAAAACATAAAAAATTCCAGGATGGGAAGGGAAAGTATAGAAGACAAGCACATCCAAGAGAGCAGAAGAGACGCGTTAAAACAACTAAAAGGTAAGTACCTTTGAAGAGTAATATCTCATTTTAGACTTCTCTGAAATTTTTAGTTCTATCACACGTTAGAACAGCTGTACTTAGAGCAGATGTCGAGAATCTTTCCTCTAAAGGGCAGTCTTTACAATAAGATATTGATTTTCAGCTTTTCTGATTTCTTTAGAGGATGTCTGAGTTTTTTCTATATACTCAAAAAAGATAAAATTCTTCTCTCTAAACTTAATCTTGTATCTTATTTAGTTAAGGAAAAGAACGTTTTTCGTTTCTCAGTTAACAACACTCGAAATGATTTACAGCATTTTATATAGGCCCATTTTAATATCTTAAATGGATCCTTGGTTGCAGAGTACACTGATCAAGTATACAATCAACCTCAGCTAGAAGTGCTTTTAAATATGACCAAGTATGCCAATGCAAGATGCTAACACATTTCACACATCTGCCAGCTTGATTAAGAGCCACAAGAATCACATGAAAAACTATACTCCACTTTTCTAATGATATATTGTATCTATAAACACTGCATTTATGTGAACCACTCCAGTGAGTGCTCAGTGTGAGGGACCTGTGACCACAGCTGTGCATCATTCAATAATGACAGGATTTAACAAACTTCACACTGTGTCTTGGAACAACACCCCTCTTTGCACTGCTGTACAACTAAATGCACACAGACCTGCTGACAGGCAGGTAATAGTACAGACCCCAGGGCCTCAGTATCCTGTCTTCCTTCTGCTCATATCTCATACAGCCCGCCTAGACACCAGAAATAAAGTACACTCTTCATCCTTAAGGAAACGGAGGTATTTTCTGCACTGTTCAACATAGCCTGTCAAGCGCTGTTAAAAGAAGCCGCCTCAAAAACACATAGTAAAAAAGGACAGGAAAAAACAGAAGGCACTTAGTACTTCTCGAGACACATGTTGTGCGATGTCCATGTCACACCACAGCCAGCAGTGCACTCCCAGCCTGGGGAGCCAATTCTTTCCTGGGCTTCCATCCAAAGCAGCGTGGCCCTCTGTCCCTCTGCTCTGTCGGACCCCACATGTAGTAATTATGTCAAAATGGACTGGACTGGCACCAATACCAGTCTTCTATCAAAAACTTTGCATGCCTTCTTTCAGTGGACCTCACTCAGGCAACACTAACTCCTTCCCTCATACACAGCTTCTCACAGCACTGACTCCTTCTCTCCTCTCTCCAAGTTTCCTTCTTCCTTCTGCGTGTCTGGCTAACCCCAACCTGTCCCTTACCCAGCCACCTAACCCTGTCTGTCCCTCA
>VRYO01001269.1:17608706-17645661 GCA_009812075.1 Sialia sialis | reverse complement strand
GAGAGTGGGAGAGGGAATTTTTACAAGTATGTAGTGATAGGCCAAGGAATGATGGCTTCAGACTGAGAGTAGGTTTTAGACCCAACAACAGAAAGGCATTATTTACTGTGAGGGTGGTGAGACACTGGAACAGGCTGCCCAGGGAAGTTGTGGACGCTCCATCCATGGAAATGTTCAAGGCCAGGATGTGGCCCTGAGCAGCCTGGTCTGGTGGAAGGTACCCATGACAGGGAGGTTGGAATAAGATGATATTTAAGGTGCCTTCCAAATCAAACCACTTTGTGAATCCATGATTCCCCTAGTCATTGTATCTATGGCTTGAGCAGATGCTTTCCCTGGATCCAGATGTACAACTATGCACTGCAGGAATTCCACGGAAGGTACATAGGAAACACAAACAAAATATGGAGCTAGAGAAGATTCAGGATCAGATCACAAAGCCACCTGTCTTACTGTGGATTTCGAGTTCATCTTCTGAGTTCAAGTAAAAGCAACTAAAGGTTATCAACAGTACTGGAGCAGGGGAGTGATGCAAGCCAAGATCCACAGAACTTAGGAGAAATCAGAACACTAGCTGTATTAGTGAGCTAATAAAACTGCAGAAATCCCAGCACGACTCCAGATTGAATGGTTTTAAATCACATACAGCTATAAGACTTTAAAGCCTGAAGGTGTAATCATAACAAATAATGCCAGTTAGCAGATAAACCAGAATGTAAACATGCATTGCAGACAAACAACTCCACTACTGGCAAGGACTTGAAGACATTATCTCATTCATTTTTTAGATAAAATTAGCATGTGGGCCTAGTCTGTATCTGTCCCTTGCAGTTTGCTTGCTGAAGGAATCACCTGGAACAGAAGAGTCTCCTGTAAGCAATTACACAACTATTTATTGAGCACAACTCTATATGCAATGTTCTGAACTGAGGCCCTATAAACACCATACTGAGTATAAAAGGCATAATTTTGTACTGTTAGCAGAGATGATGAAAAGATGACATTAAAATTCAGTTGTAGGTATTTACTTATTGGATATAAGGATGTCCATTCATGCACAGGGATCTTTACATCATTAGCTTTCACAAGAAGAAGATTAAATATTTAAGTAAATCGGTATAATTTAATAATGTAAAATGAGAATGAGTAAAAAATAATTTTATAAAACTACTAATAGATTTTGTACAGTGTTTAGATGACAATGTAACTGTTTTATGCTATTTTTCCCTAAAGCTCATTATGAAGTAAATTATATCCATATGTTTAGAATTTTCAATTCACTAAATATGAATTCTTGATAATTTATGGGAAAATTCTTCATGAAAGTGGAAAAAACCAGTATTATAAAAAGTTCTTGCAATAATCCTTAAAAATAGGACAGTTCCTCTTAGTCCAAAACATAAGCACTTCTCAAGATTGCTTTTTTGTACTAGCACTCTTAAGCCTCCTTAAAACTAGCGGCAGTACAAAATAGTTTCAAAATAGAAACACTTTAAGGAGTGATTTTCAACTCTACCTAGAAAAAAAAAAAAAGAGCAACAAACACCCAAGAGCAGAAGAGGTCAAGAAAAAGTGCATTACAATAAATCCTGCTGACTGTTCAAAAAGTATCTATCTCCATATTGTTTTCTTTTTACAATCAACTTTCCCTAATCAGAAGTAAAAGAATAACTCAGGTAGCGGAGGGAAACAGCCCTGCAGTTATTACTGAGCATGCAGAACATGTCAAACAGCAGTGCCCGTTCTCTTCACCAGGTTCAACCCAACACTGTAAGACCTACTTGCCCAAATGCAGCATTTGATTGGCAAAAGAGCAGCTTGGATTGAAGAGCCTGGTTAAATCTAGACCATAAAGCAGAGACACCATATTAGCACCACCAGCACCAGCTTTGACACAGCAGGACTTGCACTAAGGCACATATGTGAAAACCTGATCAACATTCACTGACTGTGTGCACTCTAATGCCATTGTGTAAGCCTGGTCAGGAATTGCCAAGACAGATACACCTAAGCTAACTTCACATGGTGCCAACTCGGCTGTGACAGGGTTTATTAGCTCAGATTTGCAGTGGCATAAAGGCATCTAAAGAACCTTCAAGCTCCTGGAAGAAATACAGTCACATTCACACAAAGCTGAACAAGTCATGCTGTTTCAGATTTTTGCTGGCTTCCCAGGGCTCCACAATTATCACAAGCAGTGGGAAACTGTTTCTACAAAATGATTTGGAAACATACCATAGGTCTTTCCAGAACATTGAGCTGCCATCCACAAAAACTGCTGATATCAAATCCTACACAGGAAAGTGCAGATTTTAAGAAACAGGATTTTCAATATTGTTCACATTTCGTTCACTGTCTCTAGTGGTAGCAGTGCTGAAGATTTCAGTGGGACAAATTCCACTCAGGGGTCATGGGAGGAGAGGATATATCACCAGAAGGCCTGTAGTTCATGAAACAACTCTAAAAGAAACAGATTTATCCCTTATCCCCAATCTCTTAAATCCTTCCTTTTCTTTGAGTTGAACTTTTCCCCAATGTTTTGTTCAATATTATGCTTATAAACTGTGCCTATTTTAACAGCTCTGGAGCTGACCACTTTTCATGCAACTGGCTCAAAGAACTGACATCATCAATCCTTCTTCTCAGGGTTCATTTGTTTCCACATGTCTGTTCCTAATGCTTATGAATAAACTTTGAAAATAGGAACCAAAGCCTCTTGTCATTTCTTCCAGCTGGGAGGATCCTGAAAAAGCTGCAAATAATTGGAACTGAGCCAATTATCTCAGTGAGCTGTGAAAAACCTGAAAATCAGTTTAAATGCTAAGTGTTTTCATCACTCACTCAATTCAACTAATTATTAAAATTACAATCTCAAATTATACCAGAGTACTACAAGTCATGCTTCATGTACCACTTGAAACATATGCTCCACCAAACCTGAAATACAGAAAATAAAAATAGGGAGACTAAAAATAAGCTAAGAAATTATACCAGGAGTATGATTTACATTTGTGTACCTTTCTTTATGCTCACTTACAGAATTGCAACATTCAAGGCTACCAAGTCTTGATTGCTGGTCCTGATTTCAGGGTGAAGTTTGCTGTTCATTCCCTTTTCTGGAATCTTGCTATGCTTTTACAATCAGATATTTTAAACAATTCTATGTGGCAAATCATGTATTGTACATAAAATTATTATTTTTTAATTTAAAATTTGCTCACTTTTATAGCAGGTGTATTCAGTAATAGAAGTGCCTTCCAGCCCTATGCAACCCTCATCTAATATGAGCCCAGAGAACTGTAGCCTACTGTTCCCTCCTGTGAATGGTCCTCCAAGTGTTTAAGCACACTTGCTCCTATCATTCTGTTTTCAGTGGACTCTTTTTTGAGCTACTGTACTTTAGCCAAGCTTAAAATTTCATTCCTTAGTTACAATGAAATCAGAATTACTGTTGCATTAGATAGCCTACGTTATTTCTCTTTGTGTTTGCTACCTAAACATAACTTTTGACATTATATTGCTGCTGATTTACTTTACTTCATCTTTCAGGGACTCACAGTCACTTCTATTCCTAAACACCTTTGCAACACAAAATATTGTCATTTTATTGCTGTCCCTGTTCATTTGATGCGAATATGAACATCTTTTTCTTCTCCTGATCAGGGAAAAATTTGTATATTCTGGAAATAATCTTGTCATACTGATATTTGACTCCTTAATCTTAACTTTTAGTTCCCTCTCTTTGCTGATTCCAAATCTTTAACTATATTTAACTCTAAGCCTACAGCAAGCAGCAAAATAGGAGAAATCTTTTAAGCCTATACAGCCTGTCATGTCTCATATGTTTGCTTATCCAGGCAATGAATCAAATCAATCAATCAGCTGTCAGGACCATACCAACCATGCTGGCATTTGCAGGAGAATAACACCCCGTACGAACACTCCATGCAAATTCCTTGCAGCTCAGAAGAAACCCAGCAGGTGCCACATTCGTAACGTGGCAACGTGGAGTATCCTGCCAAGGGTTCTCCCTCACTGGTTTCTGCCCTACTCACCCAGCCAAGGCAGCAGTCGTGCAAATGAGAAGAGCAGAGCAGCAGAACAATGCAGTCCCTAAGGAGCAGTGTTCCCAGCAATCACAGAGCTCCCTGCGCTGGGTGCCTCTGCTGCTGGCACACTGCAGCACTTGGCATCCAACCTTGGCTGTGTGTATGGGCGGCTGTCTCAGGAAGGCTGAGCAGGTTATGATCCATCGCCTGCCCTCATTTCTTGCCACTCTTACAGCCCTATCAAGAATAATGTTCTTGTGGGTGTTCTGAAACTCCAAGTCATAAATGTATGCTGGCTTTGCTTATTTGCTCTGAGTTCTTCTTGCTTGATCAACAATGAGGGGAAGGATGATAGAATGATAGGATTATTATGTTTTACTGCACCATCAGTAATCCTCATGGTTCACAAATGGTATACACCACTGAAAAGTTTCCTTTCATTTTCCATCATAATATAATTGTTTTTGTCCATACCGAAAGCTTTGAGCTGTTACATTTTAAACCAGCCGTTTGAAGATTATAAAAATAGAAATGGACATCGGGGTAATTTAACTGGGAGAGAAGAAAACACTTCTCTACCAAATGTTTTTTCTTTTTCTTTTTTTTTAGTGTATTCTGAGATCTGCAACATTATTAAATTCCCCCTTAAACAGGCTGTTGAGTGAATGGGAGACTCAATGGATTGCATAATTTTGTCGTTTATTCTGCAATTCTTCTTAAAATCAGTAGTCACTAAAAAATATATAAAAAAGGTCTTAAAGTTTACAGGCATGCATAACATCCATGTTTGCCATGCAGTTTTCATCAATTCCACTAATGACTTCTGTGTATTTACACAAGTATAGTAAGAAATCATAACAGATATTGAAAACGTTTTTAAGTTCCTGAGAAAAAAATTATAAATGTCTTACTGAAAACTACCAACAATCACTATTAAAAAAACAAAGCTGACATTTGCAACTTCACCAGTTCATTGAGAAAGGCCATTTTGCTCCTCCAAAGAACTGTTCCATCAATATGGAAAAGGTAAGCAACTAAACTTTTAAAAGTGTCAACATTTATAATTTTCAACAGTGAATAAAGCTTTCAGCATTTCTATGACAGAAATGCTAGATATTCATATATATCTATGATATCCATTTTTCCATGACATAAAAAAATCTGACAGCCAAACATACATACCAAACACGTTTTAAAAATTAGAGACATGAAAGATAGAATGATAGAAAGCATGGGAAATCAATGACTGGAGAGAGGAAAGGCAGATTAGTGCCCTCACAAAGATAGGGCTCTTATCTATTCTAGTCCATCCCAACTCCAGCAGCAGTCAATCATCCAACATGCACATCGCTTTCAACCACTACAAACATAGGATCAGGCTGGAATTACCATGTGACTTTGTGCTACCAGCTTGCTAATGTACTTATGATTTAGTATTTGACTAATTCCAAATGAAGGAACACTCAGAAAAATGCAAAACAATTACAAAAACAGAAAACGCTGAAAACCAAGAATTATTTCTAATGTTTGAGAACCCAAACATGTTGATGCAATTATGAATGTAAAGTTCAATGACTTAACATACACATATTCAGCAAAAAACTCAGTATCAAAATGAGTATCACTCAAAGGGAAGTTAATGCATTATGGATAATGAGAAAAGTTCTAAATTAAGACACAAGCAGTGCTATTTTAGGAAGTGAACAGATGGCTACAGAAGAGCAGACCTAAAATCAAGAACAATGTAGGGAGTCAGAACAGGGGTGTTGGAATGGGATATAACTGGAGAACTTGCTTTACTTATTGTATTGCACACTTTTTGACTAGCTGAAGATACTACAAACCTACAACATAGAAGACATGAATTACATTTTTAGGTATTTTAATGACTTGCAGAGCAGTGTTGGCTATTTTGTTCCTTCTCTCTGTACATAAATACATTCATATCCAATCATTAAAAAAAATCTCAGCAAAAATCTTCATTTACTTTTTCTCTGATGTCAGAAGTATCAGGGAAACTGAAAACTGGGTCCAATGCTTTAAAACATTTCTATGCAAATATATGTATTACAAACTTCTAAGGACTTTGCTAAAGCCAAAACAGTGCATGCAACCTTTTCAAAGGAATACAAAATTTTTACCCCACTGTCAAATCCTCAATTATAGTCCGCTAAAATTTTTAGAAGCTATGAATATCAATTAAATGTGCAAAACCTCCTCCATGTAAATAATCTCATCTTACATTTCCAAGAGAAAAAGGCAGCACTTCCTCTTCTTCCCAAACATGAGATGCATCCATGCCTTAGAGTATAGGACAACTCAATGGATTTCATTTAAAATTGCAGTAATTAAAATTTACTTTTCCCAAGGAAAGGCAACAATCATGGTTATTTTGTTAGTTATTAGTGTAACCTTAATAATAACTTTGTTAATATTTATCAAATGGAAGCATGATGTATTTTAAATAGAATGATGAAAATTCTTACCAAAACCAGTAGGTCTTGGCTTCAGAGATAAGTTGGCTGGCTTATTTCTCCAGCCTTTTAGTTCTAGATGCAAGTATGACCCTCTAACATGTCAACCACTCATCTCGTATTTGTGTCATCTGCAAACCTGCTGCCAACTCCAGATTATTAATGAAGATGTTAAACATGGCTGGAGCTAGTATCGACCCTGGGGTACACCTCTAGGTCAGCAGCTTCCAACTAGACTCGGGGCCGCCAATCACTACTCTCTGCACCCAGCAGGTTCCATACACTAAGGGCAGTAGTTTCTGCGTTTCCACTTTAACTTTGGGTGAGGATTATACAAATCTTCATATATCTTCCAAAAGGTCTTATTTTTTTTTTCTTTTAAAAAAATAAAAAAGGAACAGAAGCAAGCAAGAAAAGATGGCTGTTGCCAAAAGAGATCTAAGAAATCTGTTCAAATGGATGTTCCTAGGTGACTCAATGGAAAACTGCTTCTAGAACACAAGTCCAAAATCACTAATCCTAATCGAACTAACCTGAAATTTGTAAAAAAAAATAAAAATTTAAAAAAACAAAGTTCTGTGTGGCACAGAAAATGATTGTGAAGCCTACTTAACTTTCTGAAAGATTGAAACCATTTGAAACCATTTACAATCTGCATCATGTTACATACCCATTGAGAAGAAGGGGTTTTCCTTATGATTCTGAAGAAGTTGAATTATTTTAAAAGTTCACGTGGACTGACACTACAGAAGTGCAGAAAGGGTAAAACTAGCTTGCTGCTGATAATTATACATCCGAAAAAAAAAGATTAATGACTTTATATGACCACCTATACAAACATACTTCAGTCATACTTTGGACTGGATGGAAACAACAAGACCTCCTCCAAAAGCCAGCCAGAGCATTGAAGTGGTGAAGCTAAGGCTGAGCTGAACTGAAAGGTCTGCCGAGGTGAGTTTTAGAAGTGAACTGCCTCCTTAACACTGCCATCAGCTGCCCAGGCTGAAGGCTGGGCAAAGCAACTGAGGTGTGTCTACAAATAAAAATCTAAATATTTCCAGCAGGAATATTCACTATTAGAGTGACAGAAATCAGATACCTGTTTTGTAATTCTAAAGTAACAAAGTGCTACATTTTTTCCAACCAGCTGTTTTCTTATGCAATAAGGCATTTCTCTTTGTGTCGTAAAAACAAACAAAATGTTTATCCCAGCTTTGTGATTTCAGTGACACAGCCATGCTTGGAAAGAACCACCTCTACTTATCCTATGCATTTTCAGAGGTTTAAGGGTTTCACGACTACCAGCCTGTTTTGTTTTGATTTTAAGTACAGAACTATAAAGAAAAAACCCAACAGATATACTTCCTTGGCATAGGTTCAGAATTACCATGGTCATGACACTTCTTGACACTTCTGGGTAGCTGAAGAGCCAATACTGTACAGGACAAGCAGTTAAAAAGCTCTTACAGCAGGCACTGGCAGGCACTTCTGTGGCAGACAGCTGTGCACAGCGTCCCAGCTGATGCCCCCAAGCAGCAGCCAGAGGCTGCCAGAGGAAGCTTTCACTAGAGAGACACCATTCCGAGACCAAACCCAACAAAATCCTGCCATTAAGCAGAGCTAAAAGAAAATGCTAAGTCGAAAAGACAGCTTCTGGCTTTTCCCATTTATTTTTGGAGGGCTCCTCAGCCTCTAGGGCCAAAGGCAAGGTGATTGCAGCGTGCTGTGAAGCAAGACACCCTGGGAAGCATGAAATCACTAAAACACTCGTTTAGACAAAAGGAGAAAAGATGAGCGAGTATAAATTCTAAGCTGAAAAACCCCCTCTTTGTATAACATCTTGATTACTGTAACATCTAGTCACTTTCCAAAAGTCAATTCAGTAACGTGCTTTAGAGTCTTCCCATTTTAATCCACATTTTCATTCTTCCCCTCCAGACATTATGCAGTTTTAAGGATTTCATAAGATTACTTTGTTTCTTGTATTAACCCTACATTACAAAAAAGAAAGAAAAATACCTTCCAACAGAAACACAGAATGCAGATGTTCCTATCTGCAGCTCTCATCTGAGATTCTGCTTCATGGTCTTGGATAAGCACCTGAGAAAAGCCTGTGTGTGCAAATAGACTTAATCCTTGCAGCACACACTCCACTGTGGCAAAGGAACAGTTATGAACCACACACATCATCCTTAAACTTCAGGTGAGAAGCTAGGTATGCTGAGCTCATTCGGTCTGCATCTTCTCTTGTTAAAGAGCCTTTTTTGGCAAGACTTGTACAGAGAATAGACTGAAAAGAATGGCTGACCCTCACAGCCTTCACTGCATTATTAAAATGCTATAAAGCAAACTTTCTTAAGGGCTTATGTCTAACTTTTCCAGGCATTATTAATGCAATGTTGCTATTTAGCTGAAAGGCAATGAATTCCACAAAAGGCATACTGGCTGCCACAGCTCAGCAGTTTGCCTAGCAGTGTGCTATGCTAAACAACATTAACATGAGATAACAAAACAGAAATCAATAATAAGAAATTTGAATACTTCCAACCTTGAACGTTTAGTGAGTTCTTATGTAGGATTCAACCAACAGCATCACTGTTCCAGATGCAGCTCCCAAAAGTTTTTGCTGCCAACAGCTTTTATATCATCATCTTTTATTCACTGTTTTAGCCTGCTGCTGGTTTTCCCTAATCTGTACCCTACCACAATGAATTAGCTATTTTTGAAAAATGTGAGGTAAAGGAAGACAAAAAAAACTGGAAACACGGAAACTGCTACAGCACCAAAATTGTTGCATAACAGAAAAACAATGCCAGCATAGTGTCTTGGATTTGATAGTTATGCTTCAGAAATGCCTTTAATAAATGATTTTACAGGGATTTAAATATTGCTTCTGGACTGTATGAAGAGCAATAGTAGTCACAGTAGGACTTTAACCAGAACTTTTGGAAATGCAAGTTCTCAAAAATAGCTTAGAAAATATAAGATGGAATACAATTGCTGCTTGTGTAGACCAATGTACATGCAATGAGAGTAGCACAACCCTCCTTAAGCTACATGTTTACAGACAGGTCTAAGGACGAGACATTACAATAAAAAAATTGAATGAGCCACATCACACAATCAGGTACTCTTTGTTTTAGACTGAGTTGCCAAAGTTGCGGAGTTTTGTTTAAATCTGTATAATGTTAGAAATAATGCACACACCTGGCAGACGGGCATGAAGCCTTTTGTACCTGTTCATAGCTCTGAGCAGCAGCAAGGGAAAACTACCACTGATGGGCCAACAGAGGCTTTTTCATCCTCTTACCAACAAATGTCCAATCCACTGCAAAATTAAAATCTCAAACTGCATTAGGATTGGCTAGCAGCACCAAGTTCTCACTTGGAAAGCTATCAGCAGGTCTTTTTTCTGTACTTACTCCCCCTCAGAAGAGATCATCCTCCTGCTCCTGTCAAGGGAAGCAGTGTACTGGGAGCTCTGTGGAAGACACTGTGCCTGAGGATTTAGGGATCCTGAACTGGCAAAGCACACTCTATTTGGGCTCCAGTTTAGAAGCCCATATGTCGGCATGAGCAGCACTGTAGGGAACTTGCTGGCATGCCCCAGGTGGCACTGGTGGATGACATGACAGAGATGCCATGCCAGGTTCTCAGGAGACATGAGTGCTTGTTACACAAAATAAAAGGCACTGTGATAGGGAAGAGGAATCTATCCACAGACAGCATCTGCACAGCATGCTGTGGGAAACCCCCCCTGGGCTCCATCTGAGCCTGCCTGATCAAGAGCTTCCAAATCTCTGAAGGGACACAACATTTAACTGCTGTGTTTCTCTTTTTATTCCTCCTTATTAAGGTGGCTATTTTATCATGCTGTTTCATTGGCCAGTCTCTCTTAGTGAGAGCCAAATAGAACTCTACACCGTCTCCCTCCCACACATAGTGCAGGATTAATACAAAAAGTGAACAAAAACAGCTCAGCTATTTGGCCCCCGTGTCACCTGTTTAATTTCCATTATCTTCTTTTCACATTCTGCATTCACTTGACAATTTCTGGCCTATCAAATTTATATACAGATATGAATGCAACCTTAGATATGCTGTATAAATACAATCTTTACAGAAGCTATACAGTTTAATATATGTATATACAATTTAATAGATCACTGGCCACATCCTCTTGTATTTTGGAAAAAAATAAATTCTAATGATTAATGTAATGAAGTTGGAAACAGCACTTAGTATAATCATTCTAAAATAATAAGGTATTGAGTTAAATGTTCTCTAAAACAATTTAAAAAACAATAAAATTATGTTTTGCTAAAAGAGTCTTACAATGATTACAACTGTTGATGAAATTCCAAGTCCAAAGTCATTACTCAGCAATAAAGAAAGTATACATTCTGCAAAGACATCTAGACTATGAACAATGCAAGGGTAAATCCAAGGCAGTACAGTAAGATTTCAGCCAAAATTCTGACACTCCTACTCTTCCTGTAAAATCACGTGTTGCAAACAACTACTTTCAATACCAAATGTAAACAAAATTTTGAGAGTAATCTGAAAAATATATTAAACTCTGAAATCAAAGTGTTTATTCAATCCTATGCAACTAATTGGAGACAATTGGTGATTACAAACAATTTTAATTTTGTAATGCTCATCAGAAGATCCAGAACACCTACCACTGTGGCAAAAAATCTAAAATAGTCATGGAAGGGATACATTAGCACCTTTGTTCAATTATTACAGAAGAAGTGGAACACACCACAAAAGACAAATAGATCTCAGAAGAACAACAATTGTAACAGTAAAGGACACATCTCAGATTAAGACGGATTTCAGGATTTACAGGCTCTTCAAAAATTAAGGTGCTAATGCCAACACTGTGCATTCAAACCTGACAGAAGTGGTACCTGCAATCATAACTATGATTACAACCTGTGTCATGCAAGACACTGAACCACAATTTCCAGTAAAATAATTAATAGTTACATTTCTTATAAATGGGTAAAGGGGTAAAAAAAAAAAAAAAAGAAGGCAGTAAGCAATTTTCTAAATCAATAAGAAAAGATGGAGATAGAGGAGAGGCAGGAAAAATTAGAAAAGTAGGTAAATCAAACACCAGAGGCTGTTTGTGCAGAGAAAACTCTCTAAAGCTCCTCATCTTAAAATAACAGCAGAGCTGGATTTCTCACTTATATAAGAATGAAACATTTATAATTTTAATTCACATGAATTATCTTACCAAAGCCAATGGTAACTGGTCTCTTCTCTCTGTAAAATGACTCACAAAACCTGGTATTAGATGTTGTATTTATGATTACTCACGGACTAAGCATTCACACAGGCACACATTCATCAGTGCTCTATAAATTAACATGTTGTACCTCTGTAGTATATTTATCATCTAATTTTACAATCTTTCTTAGAACTTGTCAGGAAAAACGGGGTAGATGTTTCAGATCTCTAATTTGGTTACAATCAGGGGACACATCCACAGTCACACTACTGCTGGGCAGCTCCCATCCATGCAGCAGGTATTGTCCTCAACTAAAAACTAAAAATCCTGAATGACAGAACAACTTGAAATAACACAGCCTGAAATAACAGTAACACAACATTTTTCTTCAAGCATGACTAAAATAACACGATTGGTTCAGAAGCAGAAGTTAATGGGATTTAAGGTGAAGTGTAAATGTAAAACAGTATAACGGTTAAATCGTAAGCAAAAATTAATTCTGGCTGCGCTGATAGTCCTCTGGTAAAACGTGGATATAGTAGAGTAGAAAGTTAGTTATTGGTATGCAGTAACACTAGCCAAAAACTACAATAAATACTGCAGTAAAATCAATCCTGCCCATTTGTTTAGAAAAAGAAGAAAAAGCCTCTTTCAGGTATTCCATTCCTTCCTTGTCCCCCACCTACTTACTGTCAACTGCTTCTTTTCTGGTACTTTCTTGCCAAAGAGAGATCATAAGGAGGGCAAAGGAATGAATACATTTGGACCCACTCCCCCAATAGCCAGCCAAAGTCCTGATGTGACACAGCCTGTGCCCCCAGGTGAGGCAGCATGGCTTGCATTAGCTACAGCTCAGCAGCCCAGCAGGACCCTGCCACACACACAGGGACAGTGACACAGACCCACAGCACTTCACTATTCACACCTGCCACTCTCCATCCTCCTCTATGTGCTAATTACAAACACATCTCCTTAGAGTTTGAGCCCTTTGGGCACTGCAAGTTCATTTTTTTTTTCTTCATAGTATTAACTAGAAATATTCCAACTTTATAGATCCTCCTGTATACAACTTCAGACTTAGGCAGTTAGAGAAGAGCATTCCAGTATTTCAACAGTTTATTGCACTGAGTATAATACCCCATGTCCAGCATTTAGGAAGAAAACCAAAAACCAAAAATCTAAATTGATCCAATATTTAATGAACTTGTTATGCTAATTTAATCTAAAATTATACAGTATCTGTCTTACTGTTTTCAATCTTTTCATATAAGACTCAATAATTAATCAATCAGGAAAGTAATTTATTAAACCCAAATATTGGCCCACATTGCATCATGTACAAAATCCAATGAAATCAGTGTCTCTACAATTCATAGAATGCAAAGAAAGTATATGTGTAATCGCTTTAGCTGCATTGTAATTGTCAACATTTCATAATGAAAATGTTTCCCTTTATAGCTTTCAGTTTTTGTGTTCATATGCTTACAGCAAAGTCTACCTCAAGTTTGTCTTTGAAAAGAGAATGGTAAGAAACTTTAACTACAATCTTTTGACTAGTAATACTCATCTCCTAAAAAATAGGACTAGCAGATAAGCAAATAAGAGGTAAGCTTTTTAAGAGTAGTAGTTATTAAATATAACAGATAACAAAGGTTAAAAACAAGCAGTCTACAAATCAAACTATGAAAAACATGGTTAGTGCTCAAAGAAAATGCATTATTTATTCTGGCTTTTAAATACAGTTTAGGAAGCATGTTTCTAATACATCAATTTGTTTGCAATACAAATTTGTTTACAATTTTAGTATTTGCAATATATCTCCATTACTAAAAATGGATGCTGTTCCTAGCAGAGTCTTTGTAAGAATTGTTACAAATTCGCTGTAGAAATCAGAGAAAAAGCAAGAGGCAGCATTCAATTTACAGAATTTATACATGAAAAGAAGATAGGATTTATTTCCAATCACAGTAATTTAATGTGCTAACTTTAAGTGCACTGTTTAGTAGTTTTAAAAATGATGCCTGTTTCTCATAGCCTTGTCCATAATGATGTATCTGATGATTTTACATTTTAAAACTCGGATTTAAAGAAATAATAATTTAAAGATGACACTTTCATACAAGACTCTTAAAAATTTTAACAGGTAGGCAAAGATGATACAAGAATGAAAGTTCAGTGCAGAAATACATCACAAAAAAACCCCCAAACCAAACAACCCTCCTCCAACATAGAGCTTTTTCAGTTCCTGTTGTAGGATACTCCATAACTGTATAACTGCAGGTACATCCTAAACTTTGAGCAATATGCATAATGGAGAAAGCAAATGCAAGAGCAACAGATATTCAAAATATTTTTTTGTTTCAGTGGTAGCAGTTAACAATTGTCACTGCAAGCTCTTAACTCACAAGCTCATTTACATCACTGAATTCCAGCAATCCAGTTTTCTGAGTGCTCAGTGAAACAATGCAATAAACAAGCTTGATTTTTATTAAATTAACACAAGCTTTCAAATCTTTGACATAATTAATTTATCTTTTTGATTTACACTAAAGAACTAATTTGAAAAACATAAGGAGCCTTTGCAGTATTTTGAAAAACTGCAAAAGCAAGATATATAAATGCATACATCTCTGTCTCTCTTACCACAAAAACTACTTCATCATACATGGCAGTGATTTTCCAAGAAATAACAGGACAGGAAAATTATTTCAGATATATATTATGTGATTAGAAGTCATCCCAGAAGAGAGAATGCAGTTATGAGACCTATATTAGGAAAGCAAAAACGAGAGCTTCTTGTTGACCTTAAAATACCAAACGTTCCTACAGTCTAACAGAATTGATGAAGTTCACATCTCTCACTCATCTCATTCAGACTCGGTAATTGCTTTTCACAAGTATTTTTTGTGTATATGGTAGTAGCTACAATGTGCTCGCATTTCTCAAACATTCAAGAAGGGATGACCCACGACCCAGGGAGCTCAGACCCTGAAGACAGGGAGCCAAATAGACAGAAGTCAGGAAAAACAAAATTAACAAGTCAAGATAAACATTTACATTTACTAGTGGTATCATAACAAAATTGACCTGTAAGCTGCGAAGGTGGTAAGCTGAAAGGGTGATGTCTGGAGGGGAAGAACCGGCAGACAAATTCTTCTAGATTGTGCCATGCCCTGATGCTGCAGAGCAGAAAGCAAAACTGAGTCTGAAAAAAACTGACAAACAAGCAAGTAGGAAGCTTGACAAAAGAAGCATAAGCAGAAAGCGATATATACGGTCTTTCATGTTCTAGTTTAGCTTTTGTCACTTCTAAGTAATTCCTTTAATAAAGCCCTAGTAGCATAATAAATCTAAATCAGTTGGGTTCTGCCAACATTCTCGAAACAGTGGTTCCTTATATCTCAACCACACAAAAATGGTTATTTCAACAGAAAGGCCATTCTGTTTCCTTCATTGAGGCTATCCATCAGACAATGTACTGTTCTTAAAATGCAGTCCTTGCTTTGAGACTGGAAATCCGAATTAAATTTGTGTCTCATTTTTCTGAACTATTTTTTCCAAATTTAATAATTTAAGTGTTGTACATTGTTATATAATTCTACATAGTGAATGATGCAACACATCAGGTTTTCACACAGCAAAATAATGTTCCAAGACCCTCAGAAAACAAGCAAAGGGAGCTGATGAACAATAGATTTGTGCCACAAGTATAGACTCCCTGGTTTTGTCCTTACTATTTCCTCAGTTGCCAATGAATCATGACTTAAGTTTGCTAACACATTTTTTGTAAGTTGGTTTTTTTTTTTAATAAATATTTAGGAGTAAGATCAAGGCTGTGATACAAAAATCTCTAAAAGCTGTAGTATTTAAAATGTTGTCATATCAACTTCCTGTCTGAATGAATTACAGATATTATGATAGAATCACAGAGTATCTGGGGCTGGAAGGGACCTCAGAATGTCACCTTGCCCATCCCTCTGGCCTCAAGCTGAACCACCTACAGTCCAGGACCATGTCCAGACCCCTTTGGATTCTGTCCAAGGATGGAGAGTCCAAAATACCTCCATGGGCAACCTGTGTGTGTCGATGTGCCTTACAGTAAAGAAGTGTTTCTTCATGTGTTAGTTTGTGCCAATTGCCTCTAGTCCCATCACTGGCCAGTGGTGGGGGAAGTCAAGTTTAGACTTCTTAGCACAGTTCCTTCAGATATTTATAAAAATTGAGCCATCTCTTCTCCAGGCTGTAAAGTCCCAACTCTCAGCTTTTCCTCACTAAAGAGATGCTCAAGATCTGTAACCATCTTTTGACCCTTTGTTGAGCTCTCTCCACTGGACTCACCCCAGGTTCTCCACATTTCTCTTCTGCGGGGGAGGTCAGAAGTGGAAATTGCACACCAAGTGTGTCCTCACCCATGCTGAGCAGAAGGGATGGATGATCTCCCTCAATCTGCTGGCAGTATTTTGCCCTGTACAGCCCAGGCATCACTCTTCTTTGTCACAAGGGTGCACTGCTGGCTTATTTCACCTTGGTGCCCACCAGAGTCTTCACGTCCTTTCCGCAAAGCTGCCTTCCAGCCGCCTGTGGCTGTTCCTCCTCAGCGGCAGGATTTTCCACTTCCCCACGCTGAACTTCATGACATTACTGTGTGCAGTCCAACCCTTTGGTGTACCAGCTGCTCCTCCCAGTTTTGTGTCTGCTGCAAACTTGCTGAGGATACACCTTGCTCCCTTCTCCAGGTCCTTAAAGAAGATATTAAACAGGACTGGAGCCAGGACTGACTCTGGCCTCCAACTAGACTTTGTGCCACTAATCACTGGCTGTTGTACCAGTTTTCAACCCAGTCATTAAATCACCTAAGTTTATCACTGGTCAAGCATTACTTCCCCTCAGTGAATCCATGCTGACTGCTCCTTATGACCTTCTTGTCCCTCATATGCCTGGAAATTTCAACTAAACTCTCTTTACAGACTCTCAGGAGGTCAGTCTAGCTGGAATACTGATGTACACTAGATAGTTGTGAAGCTTTTAGAGCAGCCAAGTGAGAGAAGCATCATGCATTGGGATGCAGTGAGCAATTCTAATGCAATGCTCTGAATTTCAATGGGTGATATTTAGCAACAGGTAGCTGGGCTGCAGTATTTGTTCAAATCTGACCAAAGTGTTACAATTACAGATTTCTAACCAAGATTAAAAGTAAGCAGGTATGTCCATAGCCAAAAAAATCCATTTTTCAGAGGCAGTGAGCTAACAAGAGCTGATGCTAGGAAAAAAACATGTTTCTACATAAAAGAGAAATTAGGCCCTTAGGTCTCTTGCTGGCTGCACCTCAGATCTCCTGTAGTGGCTTAAAAGACATCTGCCTTGACTTCCCACATCTTCCAATTTCCATTCTATCTACTTTTAATGAAAGCTCTCCCAGCAGAGATCATGTGCCATGAAAGTTCATTTCCGATCTTAATTTGAACCACTAGGTGCTGCTGCAACACAGACAATAAATAATTATAGCATAAACTGTCCCACAAAATTACTGGGGATTTACGCTGTATATGACAAAACTGACCTTAGGACACTATATGAGAACTCTTACTACTGCTCTCCTTCTAAACTAAGTGTATAAAGTCCAGAAATATTAAAAAGCTCACTCTCATGAGTGAAATTTCCAGCAGAGCACGAAACAAGTAACATGCTCAATATTGCTGTTCAAGGTAAAATACTGGCAGCCTGGTAATCAGCCAGGACCTTTCCCTTGGAGCACGAATCTCTGAGGAATCCTAGATCTAACTCCTCCCTAACAAAACATTTATAAGCATTACTAGCTTATTACAGCTGCCAGGACAAGGAGCCCCAGGATGAATAATTCTTCTATTTGCATCCCCTCAGGCTGTATCAGATCTATCTGGTTGTTAGCAAGTTTAAAAATCTAATAAATGGAGAACGGGCTGCCACTACCAGAATAGTCTAAGAAATTGGTATGATCTGTCAGAAATGTTATAACTCTAATCTAACAGATATGTAAATGATATTCTATGTAGTGAGCAACATTATCACCTCTTTTTAGAATGACAAACACAACACCACCAGTAACTCTAAGAGCTGTTGCATTGAAAATGACACATATTTCTAATGTTTAAGGTAGTTATCTGAGAGTATATAAGCAATACACAGAAAAGTCTGTCATACTCTAGCACCAGAGTCACCAGTGTTAAATTCTTTTTATTGTGAAATTCTAATTGAACCCCTGGAGGTTCAGGATGAAACAGACAGCTTTAATGTGGATGAGAGTACTCTTAATTTCCTTGTAACATCATACACTAAATTAACTTTTTTTTTGAGAGGGCTTAAACTTTTCACTGCTGCTACCAAGACACTCAACATCATTCTATAAGGAAAGGAAAAACAATAGTGGATTATGCTTTGAAACCTCTTATATCCCAGTGAAAAAGTGCACAGCACACAATCATGCTGTCAACCCCTCTGCCAGTCTCCCTACAAGAAAGGCGCAGTTGGAAAACCAGCAGGTCAGCAGTTGACTACACTCAGGTGCTGCATACAGCTTTGAGTTCCAGCGCTAGCTGAGACACGAGCAGAAATACAGGCTGGGTGGAGAAAGGATTGAAGGATTTGGGGGTGCTGCTGGCTGAGAGGCTGGACATGAGCCAGCCATGGGCACTGCCAGCCCAGAGAGCCAAGCATGTCCTGGGCTGCATCCAAAGCAGCGTGGGCAGCAGGGCCAGGGAGGGGATTCTGCCCCTCTGCTCTGCTCTGCTCTGCTCTGTCAGACCCCACCTGCAGAGCTGGGACAGCTCTGGGTGCCAGCACAGGAAGGACAGGGACATCCTGGAGAACCGAGGAGGCCACCAAGGTGGTCAGAGGGATGGAGCACCTCTGCTGTGAAGACAGGCTGAGAGAGTTGGGGTTGTTCAGCCTGGAAAATAGAAGGCTCTGGGGAGATCTTACAGCACCTTTCAGTACTTAAAGGGAGCTACAAGAGACACAGGAACTTTTTACAAAAGCATACAGTGACAGAAGGGAAATGGCTTCAAACTGCAAGGGTATGTCTAGATTAGACATTAGAAAGAAATCCTTTACTGTGTGTGGTGAGGCACTGGAACAGGGTGCCCAGAGAAGCTGTGGATGCCCCTTCCCCGATGGTGCTCAAGGCCAGGCTGGCTGGGGCTTTGAGGAAGGCGTCCCTGGCCAAGGCAGGGAGGTTGAAATAAGACGACCTTTAAGGACCTGTCCGACACAAACCATTCCTGTAATTCTGTGATCTTTCCTGAGTCCAACATAAATTATTCTGCACTGGATGACTTGAAGTCAGCTATCATTTCTGGTTCTATATCAATTTTTTTTCATCTTGTTGACCTTTTTTTAATACGATCTGAACATTTGGCCCTGTAATTCAATTCACCTGTCAGCAGGGATGCATTGACTAGTCTGTAGAATCTGATCCACAGTTTTCTTCTCAGAACAGACAGGGAACAGTTGTTTCAGCAGTGATAAATACAGACCAAAAACATTAAAAATTTTCTCCTGCATCTTCAGTCTGGATCTCATGGCTGCTGAAGGACAAAGGCTTTCAGTGGAAATACCTATGGTGGAGTCCTGACAAAACTTATTTCAATGGCCAATTGCCCTAAGTCATCTGTATTTAATTCCTGACACAGATTTATCTGGCATTTGCTTATGTAGACTCCTGATCCACAGTGAGTATCTTCTAAAGATATCCTGGAAAGGAATCTGGAAATACTGATCCAGGAGGACCTGATTGCCATGCTCAGTGTAATTGCCAAGTGTCTGATTTTAGGTTTGGAGTTGGGCTCTTTTCCTTCCAAGACTCTGGGACAAAATAAACAGTGTTGACCTGAAGCAGAGACTATTTCTCAAAGCTTTAAAAATGGCTTTACACAGCCTAATTTTCTAAGTTTATTTTTTCTTAGTCACATCACACTGACAATCTACAATTATCTCACAATCAACACTTACTTCTCAAACTCACTCTTCTTCTCTGCCATTTCAAATTGATAGAAAAAATTTATTGCAACATTTTTCCAGATATCAAGTACATTAATCTGCATTGTGCATTGCAACACCTTAACCTTTTATGTCAGTCCAGGGAGACTCATGCTCTTCTACACAATATTTTGCCCTATATCAGTGGTGTTTTCCAGCTATTATTGTCCCAATGACAACATCATTATTATACAGACCTAGAAGGACATCCTCCCAATGTTCTAACTTCTTCTATTTGTGTCATATTCAAGTACCTTCTACACAACAAGATAAACATATAAACTTTAAGTTTTGTGCTTAACCAATATAAAGGCACTGTAACCAAGGGATGCTGCAGTATAAGGACCGGTGGAATAAACCTGACAAATTTAACTTGTTTGACTGAAGATCAGCCACATTAAATCTAGATTTACTTTGCAGGAAAAAGAAAATCCAGTCAAATTAACAAAAGAAAGTTTACCCATAGTGAAATCTAGTTGTCTAGTTGTTGTTGAATTTCATGCTACTTTTTGTTTGCCTCCCTATTTTGAATTATGCATTCATTAATATTTAAATATTACTGGCCTTTAGTTAAACTAAAATGCCTGGTAATTCCAATCCTAGCTAAAGGCATGCATAAAAAATTATTATTTTGTAGTTACATGGCTACGTGCCCAACTTATTAAAAATCCCCACTACTTACCTACAAGACTGAATGCATAAAAAGGAATTTTTCTCTACTCCTCTTCAAAAGAAACTCCTGAGATAAAATTTACATGCTTATGCTGCAGACTGCAATCATTTGGATCTTAAGTGTGTCTTTCATAATCATCTTTATTTTTGTCTAAAATAGTAAGTTTCTAAATGCGAATCAACATCATTTAAATAGCGCAGAAGAAATCTCCTGGATCAAAGAATTTGCTTCCTTGGAGCATTTATTTCTATCCTTGCCACAAATCACTAGGCCAATCCTTCCACATGTGGTGTCTGACAGACCTCCCCCTGTAAACCACTCCTAAATGGCCATGCCCTTCTAGCAGCTACAGTCGTCAAGAAGGAATCACTGAAGAAAGAAAATTCATTATTATTATGAAGAATTCAGAAAACTAGGCAGCCTCTAAGCAAACAAAATAACACACTGTTTTTCACCAGGCAAACTTTAAATCTCGACCTCTGTGTTTGCCATTTGTGTAAAGGAGCAATACTTCCCTACAGCAGAGACTACAAATAAATTCCACTTTCAGACAAACTGATATGCTGAGATGAAAAATTATAGAAAACCTGCCAGCAAAACTTGTTACTTTTTAACACCATACTCTGTGGATAATGAAGGCTTATTCCTGACAAAAAAATGATCATGTTATAAAGAAATGCATAGCTACACACTGATGAAGTTCACCAGGAAGGGAAAAAAATCATGATTACAGACTAACATGATGTTCAGTCTTAACGAGACAGGTATTTTAAATACAGACTCTTACTGAATTTCATGTGCTGAGGTTTAAAACTACAACATTTAACACAGCTTTTAAATGCATAATGAAAGGCTGAATAAGGTTTCTACGTTCAGCAATGCATGGTGGAAATGCATGCACATTAAGTTTTACAGCATAATTTTGTTTTTACTCGAATTAAGAAAATATACTTTGCATTGTCATTTGAGATTATAAACACAAAGAAATCCAAAGAAGCCTTGCTGGTTTTGACTGACATCCTTCTAGGTAAATACATTTCTGGCATTGACCATAATTTTACTTTTATGGATACTTCTTGTAAGATCTTCTATGGCAAAAATCACATTCATTTGCTGTGATGGAAATTTGAATTTAATATTCAATTACACATTATGTATTAGAACTGTACACTGCTTTATAAATCAATTAACATGGTTTATGGAGAGGCATGAGAATTAGACTGGGTAGCCTTAGTTCAAAAATACTGTTTGCAGTTTACAATAGACAGCTGAATGAACAGGAAAGTGGAAAACAAAAGACTAAACTAAAAGCACTTGCTAAACACCTGTTATTTATCACCATACTATTATTTTCCCTATATGTCTACATGTGTCTAAGAATGATTATTAGAAATACTCATTTCCTGGAGTAAAAATTGAAGTACTGATCCATGTCTTGAAAGAAATGTTCATATTAAAATAATTCAAATAATTTTTTAAAAGTTAAAACTATTCTTACAAATGGGCAAAAATGTATTTCTTATTATCTGCATAAATTCCCAACATTTCCCCTCTTTTCCTAAAAGAAGCCACCAGGATCATTTGTCCACAGAGAACTCTCTTTATCACTGGCAACTTAGTGCAGCTCTGCTTTCATCTCGTGTACACATCCCTGTAGAACAGTACTGCAAAGGCAAACACTGCAGGAACAGGTTCTGGTTTAGGGACTGCTGCAGGAGGATTTCCCACAAACAAACATTGTCCTGTCTGAAAACAGCCTAAATACAAATCAAAGGAAAACATTTACTTGCAATATTCCAAAATAAAAACATCCCCAATCCCATGGGTTACAAAGAATGATTAACAGAAATTTTAGAAAGATGTTCACATCTCTGAACTAAGGTGAGAATTAAGACTGTTCTTAATCTTACAGCAAATCTCCTTCCTTGCAGAATGAGTCAGATGTTGAGACCTTTCCCATCCATGGAGCTAAAGAGTCTTTCCTATGTAAGACTTGCACCCCTATGTTAGCTGAGGATTTAACAGATTGTGAGAAACACACGAGTTTGTCTTCTTTTCTATTTGGATTAAACCCCTCATTTTCTTTGTCCCACCAAGATTACTGAACACCAGCTTTTTTAAAAAGCAGTTTCAAAACACTTCTCCTGGATTACTTAGTGACTCTACCATTCTGGAAAGAGCAATTACCTTTTAGAAGTCTAGGTGCACAGCTACTAGAACCTTTTAAGAAGTATCTTGACATTCAACTAGATGAGACTATAAGCAAAAAGTGGCTTTGCATTGAAAGAAAACAGTCTTCTTTACTACTATGGGCAACATTCAAAACTCAGTGCAAAGTATTTGCATGATACAATTCCTAAAATTTGGTATGTATTCATATTTGTATTTAATATAAAATCTTGCACATCACACAAATTAAGAGACATGCTTTATACAACCTACAGGTGGGATTAATACATGCAGTTATCACTGGATTTTAATTTGGGCCAATTACCAGGAAAACCCATAACTTTTGACTGATAAAGCAGAAATAGGCTTGAGATGATGTAACAGACATTAATACCTGCCTTTGAAAGAAGGAGAAATTGCTCAAAATCTTTTTTAACTGTTTGCATGCTTTCAAAACACTTTCCTAAAAGTAAATAAATACATCAGAGGTCCACATGAAAGCGCACCACTGAGAACTTAAAATTTTACTCAGTAGTTCTGAACAGTCTCAGATACAAAACTTGCTACGACCAGTGACTGAATCATCAAAAATGCAAGAGAATAACATCTCAGCCAGCTTAGAAATCTCCATTGGGTAAAAGGTAAACATTCTTCTAATGAAGAATATGTGCTCTGCATTAATAAAATGCTAAGAAAGCATCATTTTATTAAGCATTTTGGTATTATTACTGAAGAACCCAAATATCAATCTTTACCATTCAAAATAACATTATTATTATGTTATTATTTCAAAATGTTTCCCACCTGAGAACTGTTATTCCAAAATACAATGGGTATTAAAAAACTGACACTTTGAGATGGTAAACAGACTTTTTCAACCACATAAGAAGCCAGTACCTACGAAATTTTGTCTTTTAAAAAATCCTGTTCACTTTGAAAGGAGTTCTTTTCAGAAAATTAATAAAGTCAATTGCAAAAGCAAGATGTCAGTTTCAAAACATCATACATGCTACTACAGTTCTTGGCAAAATCAGAATTCTCTGAAGAGATGGCTAAGAGCCTTTAGAGAGGAAGAAGTATAAATAGGTAATAACTTTCTCTAAGGGAACACTACCACAAAGTCATTCAAATTCCAAAAAGTTTTGCAAAATTTCTTCAGCTAAAAGAGGTATGAAAAAGCAACGGCCCTGCCAGAAGTTACTATTCCTGAATGGCAAGATGCTGTTTCCATTTTCCTTGCATAGTTTTCTCCCATGGAGCAATGGCTTCACAAGCAAATCCTCACTGTACTGTACACACTGCACACTGTGTAACATTTTCTACACTGCACATGTGTAACACTGGCCCCTCAGGCTGTGAAACAAACAAATGACTGCATCCTGTTCAGTGAAAACCATCAGTTGGGAGAAAATACTGGGTTTTTCACCTGCTGTATACTTACACCCTAGTTTAATTTACACGAAGGGGAACCCTGAATCAAGCACGATACCAGATATGAGAATGCCACTGCGTATGGTGAAAGAAATACAGCTTTCTAGTTATGAGGTAGCCAAAACATCCATGAACCCATTTGGTGACTTGGACAAATTTTCTTTCAAATCACGTAAAAAATGTGCTGTGAACACTCAGGAAAAAAATATCACCCCAATAGTTATAATATGTAACAGAGGTAAGGAAATCGCAAAACCAGACTGAATTATCTCTGCAGATTGTCAGGTTAAAAAAATAGTAGATGACTCCACCGCCCACATCCTTATCAATACTTTTTATACTGAACGAGGATGGGAGTGGAGGCAGCCACACTGTGTGTACGCTGTGTTTACTGACTAGAAGAAACAGAAGGGCATCGCCTTTTGATGTTTCTTATACAGTAAGAGTATTTCACAATAATGGAAGTAAGACTTTTTTGCAAAGGATTCATCTGAGTTTGCAGTTTTATTTATTTATCTCGGAGGGGGAAGAAAGAGTCTACAATAAAATTAACTTTTCTTAATAGTATTTTATTTTTTCTTGAACAGTTCTTCGATAGAAGAGACTTTCCTATCTGTTCTAGCACAAAGACTCTGCCTCATCAACACCATCACATCTTCCTAGCTTCCAGTCTTTCAGTATGAAAGACAAAATCAATAATCAGACCCCTAGCAAAATTTAATTTTTAAAACCTTATTATCATTATGGAAGAGTCACTAAGATCACTATGAAGTACTTATTGAAGCTGAATGATAATATTATATTTTTATAATTTACTGAATATTTGGAAGTGGAATACACAAAAGATCCCAAATATAAAAACCACAGACTCAAAAATTCTCACATTCTTCTAGAGCACACCATAAAATGCAAACAATGGATTAAACCAATTTCAAACTCAGCCAATTCAGTCAATTTAAGACACAAGAAGAGAAATGAGAATGAATTTTGATAAAGCAGCTGACATTTGCTTCAAGGATGGCAAAATTATGTGTAAGGAAACAAAAACTTCATGCCTCTAAACAGCCTATTGCTATCAGACAGGTAGATCATAATGAACAACACATAGAGCTTCCTAGGTGGAAAGAATGCAGGATTTTATGAAAAAGTAGTATCTCCCCCTCTCCCACCTTGAATTTATGAAAATCGGAAAGGGGTATGTGCACTGCAGAGAGATATCGACTTTACAGGTTGATAAATTATTCTTAAAACAAAGGAAAAATACTGTCTTGTCAGTAACTATTAACTGTTTTATTGGTTTTTTTACAAATTGGACGTTTTACTAAATCTGTATTATTATAATGAGCTTTCTGCTGATCTAACTACAGCTTTATGTCAAATTTAGTTTTAGCTACCTTAAACTGATTTAGGGTGTGATCCCACTCTTGAATCACCCAAGCAGAGTTAGATTTCTTTCCAAGATTAAGTTTACAAAAATAACACATCAACTACATGCAACTATTTCTCCTGGGTAGGTCAAGTCTTAAAGGACAAAGCAGAAAAAGTGAAAGATGGATTTCAAATGAAGAACTGCATTGTTGGGAGCATATTTCAAGAAGAGTCAAGTTTCACTCAAATGGATCTTCACCCACAAATTGGCTGAAAATTGTAATCTCTGCTTTTCACATTCATCCTTTTTTATTACAGCTTGTTCTTGCTTTTCAAATGTTTGGCCATTATAAACACATTGCTTGTGTGAGCACAGCAAAAGCACACAAATTATTTACTTCTGATGGAAACCAGTTATCTTGAAACAAGTGCTTCCTCGTTTGTGCCTTGTACCTTGTTATTCCAGACACAAAACAGTAATGGTTTACTTTTAAATTTAAAAATGTCATAATTTTTACACTGCATGCATAGAAAACGTTGTAGGGAAAAGCATTGAAATAAAAAAAAATCCCCATAAGTGGTCAGGAAGAATGTGAAGTGGCTCCCTAGCTAATCCTGCATGTGATCTCTTGGTTTGCTCTCACAGTGTTGTAACTGAACCGAATGAAGGACCATTACCTACAAGAAGCACGGGGGAAAACCAAAACCAATTGCGGTTGCTAAATGAACTGTACTGAGACTACTATGACAATAATAGCAGTAACTTTTTTCTTCTTTAATATCAGATCAAGAGCATTCCACAACACGAATGCCACTGCTGTTCTCCACGTATTTAGGTAATCTTACATTAAGAACAACAGGATGATTGTGCTGCATTAGACAAATGTTTATCGAGCTCAGGCTCTCTCTATAGTGGCAAACAGTAGGCATCTCAGTAACATTAAGCCCAGAACGCAGTGATACTGCTAAGGAACATATGTCAGGATCCAGTTTTTCAGAGCCCCCAAAAACCTGAAGAAGTATTTATCCTTATTTTCTCCAGTGAATGTTTCTTTCCTCAAGTTCTTAAACATGAAACGCTTAGTATCCACAACCATCAAACTGCAAAAAGCTGCATTCTGCACTGTGTGCCAAGAACCATTTCTATTTGTTCGAGTACGAGTATGCTAAATTCTCCTTTTTTTGATGGTCCCTACTTCTTGCAGTAGAAGTCAGGCAGGGCTATGACCTTGCTAACACAGGGAACAGTCCCATAACACTCAAGTTCGAGCAGACATGTCAGGATCAGCCGCTATCCAGTGATCTGTATCTTCCCCAGCTGGCCTTCACCATGGCCAACCATGCCAGGAGTTCATTTGCACATGCTTTCCATGATGCTGATGCAAGAACTCTTTAATAGGCAATTATGAAATATACTTTAAAAAAAGACTATGGAGCTTGTACTGGCTAATGTTCTTAAGCAGAGGGGTTTAAAAATTTAATGCTCTATGAATTGTTCTGTATAATTTGCAGAAGGGGCTGCAGAACCCATTCTTAGAGCTGGGGCTCCAGCACTGGAACTAGCAGCGAGATCGCTTTCCTGCACCACTGAAAAATCATCAGGAAACAGTATAGCAAATTGGCAGCCTGTAACAAAATGATTATAGTCCAAAGGAGCCAGGAGAGCATAATTAGTATGCATGGTTTTTAATGCTGAACTAAAAGAATAATTATTTAAACATTAGAAATTACAATTCCTTTTACTGACTTATTTAATATAAAACTTGTATCTTCTGTGATGTAAGAGAAAATTCTCACCTAGGGGTCCCAAATATGCTTTACAAATTCTAAAAATAAAGAGACCAAATGCATGAGGAGAGAGACTGTCTTCTGGGAAAACAACAGGATAATTAATCCTCAAAACCCATGATATGAAGAAGCAGAAACTTCATGAGACTCAGATACGTAGTGGGCTAGGCACCATTTTCAGTTCCTACTGAAAATTTCAAGGCAAAGCAACAGGCATCACAGAGGAAGCAGCATGTCTCAAAATGCTTTGTCCTTTGACTTATCTGCACTGTGAATTTACTCTTGCTAACAGCATTATTAAGGAAAGAACTGCAGGTGAGAACTCACCATGTGAAAAAACTCTGACACAAGGTTACATTCAATCCACACATTTTATAATCAACTTCACCACATCACTTCTAATCACTTTAGCGATGCTAAAGCAAGTATGTGAAGCAAACACACAACACAATTTGTTCCCCAGAAGGAAACTAGTCCATTCCATACCGTATTTCAAAGGCATTAACATTTTTTCTCAGTCCTTCCAATATTTGTCGCCATCCAGTAAGAAATGCTAGCTTACGGAGACAGGGAAAATAAAGCCAAAAAGTATTCTGTTTGAATTGTAAAGTCAGGAAGAAAACTGGAGGAAGTATTTGACATTACCCAACAAAATCAGACGTTTTCACTTAAACCAAAGCAATATTCTGAGATTCAGATATTTAAGCAAATTTTGAGGAGGAATTTTAAAAAGGCAATGCAGTGACTAGATTTTCTTTCCATGCATAACTCCTCAGCAGATAAAATATATTACAAGTGCTTGAGAGAGAATGTGACAGTTGAGTAGTAAAAAAGCAGTAAGGTGGCACGAACAACATCAGAAGCAGTTTCAGAATAAATTACAATGGAAGGAGGTAGAACCCCAACTTTACTATGAAAAAATATGCACAAGAGATGATTTTGCTTTTAAAGTGATATGTTTCAGAAATGTTTGTTTTCCCCAATATAATGCTTTTGAAAGTCTGCTTATCTTTCTTATCTAGATATTATAAAAAGTATAAAAATGATCTAAAAATAGTCTGCTTTGATTTTGATTTCTGAATAAGTAACTTGCCACTTTTCGTAAAAATTTTAGTGAAACTGGCCATCAGTCAGGCCTAGTAACATGTTAATTACAATTATCTAGCCTCGCACCTGTCAAGACCTTAAGCATGTGTTTAAAAATTAAATTAAAAATAAAAAAAATTATGTAAAGATAACAACAAATAACCCAAGGATTTTAAGGAGAAGAGTCACAAAAGCAAATGAAAGGCAACAGTTCAGAAAGCAGAAAATTATCACAAGATACAGAGAGCTCATGGACGAGAAAGGGGTGAAAACTTCACAGACTAAAGGACAGCATTTTCAAGCTAATTTTTTGCAGAATTGCTCTCAGAATTTGCAATGCCCAAGCAACTGTTGGTGAAATTTTTCACGATAACTGACTGATTAGTTAAAAAGCTAAAGGAATTAAGTAAATTCCTCTTTCACCTAAAGAAGTGGAACAGTACATTTGGGAATATTTTTTTCTCTGGTTTAAGTGTTTTACAAAGACTGCTTTTTCCATCAAGAGCTACTAAATGCATATGAAAGACTCCTGCCTTTACTAACAAGGCAGAGCATCTGCTGCTACAACAGAGATTCCTTTCCCTGCAGTGAAATTTTAAAGATTTCTTCTTCAAAAACAGCAAGATGACTAATTAGGAAACTTCTCAGTACAAATGCTAAACAGAAAATGTTTATGCTCTTACAACGGTTAACACTTCACTCCCAATAGGGTGTAAAAAACCCCCCCAAAAACCCCTCACAAAGCCAAAACTCAACCAAAAATCTGTTTAGCAAATGCAAGATAGATCTTCTCCGCTGTGATTTTTAGCAACTAGGTTACACAACAAATGCATACTGGAGTTTTGTTCCAGCCGTGAACAGAACATGGTTTGAGAGAGGCAGCTGTTCAACATGACAGCGACCACAACATCCAGAGAAAGGCAAAGAGCTGCAGCTCACATACACAATAAAGAGATGTACAATGCTCACTGAAAACACGTGTGAAAAATTTGGACAATGACTAGACTTGGAATCGACTTGAAATTAAGTCCACTTTAAAAATAGATGGGAATACAAAATTGGTGACTTGTAACATTTTTTACTCTAGAGAATCTGATAAAAAGCCCTCGGAACTGTGATGGCAGGACCACAAGTCAGTCAAGACTTTGAGATATAACTTTTAAGAATTTTTTTCCTTGCAAGGAGAACAACAAAACCGTAGTAAGAGGTCTGCATTCTACAGCTTTCTTTTTCGAAGAAAATACAACTATAGCAAGGAAGCTTTGAAGCAAGGAAACTCAGATCAGCTGGATAAAACATATTGAAAGCAAAGGACTTGAAAATGAACTCATAGTCTGTGCCTTTGAGGGGATGGGATCTTCCTTTCAGATTTCCTCTCAGTTTGGCAACTGTCATCCACTTTCTGGACTGAAATAAGCATCGTGCAGTTGTGATGTTCTGGAAATTCATCACATCTGAGCAGCCAAGCGAAGAATTGAGGTATTTTTCTGAGTCACTCAGCTCACTCATTAGTGTGCAACTGTTCATTGCAATAAACCAATTGCTATCAGCACTCCAGATCTCCTGCAACAAGCACGTACGCAAGCATCCCACATGTTGCTGGATTCTGAGCTGCACATTTATGAGGTTATCTTTTCATTTCAATCTAGCACAGCGAGACTCACTTCAATTCCACAACTATCCAGATGGGGCACTTAAGGACTTAAAAACAAACTATTTTAGTAATGAATAAAAACATACACAGCATCTCCCTACTGTCAGCAAATTCCGTCTAGGCATGGGGGAAGTCAAAACAAATGAGAATGTGATTATTCCTTAACTTTTGCAAGTTACTATTAATGGAATAATGCATTACAACAGAGATCATAAACTTTAATGAGCCACAAACACTGTTTACATAATATGCAGAACAGCAATATTTACTTCATCATTATTCTTTTCATGAGATGTTGGTAACTTAACACCGTGCTTGTAAATTTATTACTCAGAATTCACAGCTCACAGCACTAAAGTATCAATTGTTCCCTCCACGAAAAAAACCAATTTATTAGCAGAACTCAATACTACAAAAGCTTTCTAGAGCTGTTGATAAGATTAAAAATAAACAATCCCTTTGATCTCCACTGTTGTTTACTTCTTAAATGTCACCGTAAAACAGCGGCTGCAGTTAAGAGATACTGGAGCTGTTACAATTCTCAATGAAACATTAAACTTTTTCCAATTGCCAGTTTTGACTAGGGGGAAAAAAGAAAATAACACAAGGAATTTCCTTCTCTCTTAATGGGAATGATATGTTACCAAAACTCAATAATTAAAAAAAAACGAAAAACCAAAACAATGAAATATAAAAGCATAGTGTTGTTTATTGTAAAATACTATACTATAGTGTCCCCGATAATAGAATCACTAGTTAGGACTGCAGTTTTTGGAAACTCTATTATTTCTGCTCCCAGCTCCTTGTGATACAATCTTCTGGCTTCACTGACCAATGGTTTTGCTGAAAATCCCATGCACTTTGTACAGGATCAAAACAGCTGTATTTCACAAATGAACACTCTACGATGGTCAATTTGCATTTCAAGCACAAAAGCTGCCTGCTAAACTGAGCAAGTCTGCAAAACAACAGTCTTGCTTTCTAAATCCTGAAAGAATTTTTGATTTTTAGAATTCATGTATCATTTGTGAGCCTAGACAAATGATATAGCCGAAAGATAGATTTTTTTTCTTCTTTAAAAATCAGCTTGCACTAGGACTAAAAATCAGTTCATATTTCAGCTATCATCACCCCTCCCCACAAATATCTGAATAGCCTTACTTTATTCCTGAAATATAGCAACTACAGCATGCATTTCTCAAGATAAAATTGTTAAATGCCATTTTACAAGTGATACTTATTATCTGAATTATCATTATTCTTACTGGAATCCTCTTTTATTTTACCTTACTGCTGCTATACACGATTGAGAAGTCTGCCTTCCTGCACCTTTTCCTATGAAGTACATAAAAACAAGGAGAGACAGCGAGCACATCTGGAAGGCACATTCATTGACAGTCTGGAATTATGGGGTGCAGTGGAAAGATTTCTATTACTACAGTCCTTAACCCTTGCAATTACACATATTCTTTAAATTATTTTCTTTGGTCATTGTTTACTCCAGCACTCTACACTATAGATTTTATTTAAAATACTGCACAATCAAGAAGGTTCTGTTTTTACTGTGTCTCAGTGGCTGCATTTGGGCTCCGTTCCAGCCTCCCCAATAGGAATTGGGCCGGGCAAGCTCTGCAGGAGCATCTCAGCAGGGAAGGAGAGCCCCGAGGCAGCTGAAGGGAGTGTGTACATGCCTGCAGGGAGCTGAGCTGGGTGTCTGTAGCAGGTACACAGACTGGAAGACTTGCAAGGAAAGGCTACTGAGGAATGGCCCAGAAGCATAGTGAAATAAAGTGCTGATGCAACCATAGCCTCCAGCCTCCATCACTCACGATTTCTTTACTAAGAATAGCTGAAGTGGGCAGAGCAAAGGCTTGTCTCTGATTCTGTGTGATTATATGGCTCCTCAGACCTTCACCAACAACAAACACCTAGGAAGCTGTGACCACCAAAACCACTCAGACCTTTCCAAGGGTATTCCTGTACCTCTTGCTCCAAGAAAATGGCCATGCTGACAACCAGGTCCAGGCCTGAGCTTAAGATAAATGAGCAGGACACAAGACTTGACTGTTGCCACCTTAAAGCAGTACCATGCAAACATGAACTTCACCTGGCAACATCATCAGAAATACCAATTTGGGTACCCATGTAACTAAGTAATTGAGGAGAAAGTAATTAGGGGTGAATTGTTGTCTTGGATGAAGACTGAGTTAGAGAAGGACACCTGTAAGCAGTGAAACAGAGGGTCAGAAAACTGTAAAACCTGTATTAAGGCATGTAAATCACACAATCCCTGCTGCCTGGGAATTTGTGCTGGATGGCTCTGCCACAGCCTCAATCTCACAAACCAAACCACTGGCCACATGTTGTGAAACCTGCCTGTGTAGGAAGGAGGGAACAGGAGTTTTCCCTGATTGGCAGGGTGGATCAAGCTGTGCCATCATGCCATACCTCACCCTGTCTCCCCCCACTACATCCAAATGCTTCCAAGACCACACTCCCAGTTTCCCGATCTTCTGCTTTAAGGACGTCCTGAACAAGAAGCTACACCTGTGCATTAACTGCATTCCGGGATTTTTCCTACATGCATTTGTCTCATGTTGTCCCAAGGTAGCAGATGTAACATCCTGTGGCAAAAAAACAGGAACTGAATCACAAGATCTACAAGAGCATCCTAAACCTGCAAACAAGCAAGGTCAAACCAGCATGAGTACTGACAAAGACAGTGCATTATCCATACAGCAGACAGACTGAAACAATAGTTTGTCCTTTGAATCTGTACAAATGCCAAGCCTACTTAAGAAATGTGTACAGGATTCCATCTATATGTTGTTGACAATCATCTGTGGGAACTGACAACTGTTCTCCTGGGAGCACCAGTCCCATAGTGCTGGAAATACAAATCTTCCTTATCTGTTTTGCATGCCACCTCTGCTATACTCTTCCTCTACAGAAAAATGGATATAAATATACCCTTTAAAAATATATTCCTCCTAAAAATAGTTACGAGCATTTATCTACGGATTGGTGAAATGGCTCAGCTGTACAGTCCACTTGTAAAAATAACTTCTGATACGGTGTGAAGGATCTTGACTAGTAGGTGAAAATAGAAGTATGATATTTAGAAACCAATTCTAGTATTCTGAGTAATACGGACCAACTTCAGGTTTTAGAAACTGCTAATTTAG
Organism: Sialia sialis; assembly: GCA_009812075.1. NCBI lineage: Eukaryota > Metazoa > Chordata > Aves > Passeriformes > Turdidae > Sialia > Sialia sialis. The sequence goes on along the minus strand of VRYO01001269.1, from coordinate 17,612,529 downwards.
AAATTGCTAGACATACAGCTAGGGCCTGCAAACTGAACATAGTCTGGTTAACTGGAATAAACATGAAGAAAAGAGGCTGGTTTCTTACAAGTATTAAAACCAGGGTGACTATATCCTCTACTAAACATAAAAGAAATTTGCCTCTTAGTTTTGCTTGCTAGCTCCTCAGCTCCTCTCCCTGTCAGTCAGTGACAATACCAATACAAGCTGCATGTGCAATAACCCAGTCACTTGCTGGGCACAACAAATTTACACAGAGTACTGTGGGTCAGGTTTTAGTCACACCAGCAAGAATGAAAACAGGCACAATGGCAGGAAAGAATGGGGGCCCTCTACCATCATTCAAATGTTTTAATACAGCAACATTAAGATTCATTATTTCAGTTTCCCATTAATCATGCCAATCAAAAAGATGTAAAAGTGAGTGTTTTCCCTTTAAACTCACCATGAATTTCACATTTCATTCGCTGAGTATTGTCACTACTCATCTCCATGGAAACAGTTGTGATGGGAAAAACTCACTGGTATATTGTATCACCAAGTGAATCAGATAAGACTAAATAAAGACAACTCTTTCTAAATATATAAACAGCCTGCAAACCCAGAACACTAAGAAAATATTTTCAAAATAGTCTTACAGGCAGAGTTTTATTAAAACTAGTAAGACAGTCTCATGGACAGATGCACAGGATTACAGTACACAGCACCACTATCAAAAACCTCCTTTACTTAAATCAAAACAGTTCAAAGTCTCTTGCTGATATATAACATCTGCATAGATAATATTTTTTAATGGCAGATGGCAGGCAAGACCACTTAACCACTACAAACTTGTAAATAACTATATATACAGTATACAGCGTACTTCGCAAACCTTCTGCATACAATGAGACTCCTACATTTTTTTCCAATTTTTGAAGACATCTCATGATATTTACCACTACTAAAAATTGCAATTATACCGTAGAAACACACTCACAAACAGGAAACAGGCCCTGGGTGTGAGAGAGCTGCCAAGAAGTGCAGTCCATACAGACATCCTAGCTTTTCTCTTGGATATTTTTACAGCTACCTCACTGTTATTTAAGACATTCACTTGCCGATTCCTGTAGTACTCATATAGATTCATAAAATTCACTATATATGAAAGGGAATTAACTGAATTTTTAAAAATCAGTGTAGAAGTCTCCTATTACATTATCTCTTTTTCAGTTTTAAGTAGTCAGTCAGCACATTAAGGGTTTACTTAAGGATGAAAGATATTCCACAATTTCAAGCTGATAACCAATTCCCAAACAGCTTCATAAGCATTCACTTCCTATTTTTGTTTCCTTTTAATTAATTTCCATTAATTAAAATTAAATTTAAGAACAATACAAAACAGATTTGGGGTTTTTTTTCCTTTAATGAATACAAGCATTAATGTAGAGCAAGGAAAAAGTATCTTTACTTAAATTAGAAAATTACATCAAAGTTACAAGACATTTCAAAGTCCAAAAAAAAAATACATACATTTAGGAGAGAGCGAAGTGTCTTACACAAAGAACCTGTAATTAATGCAGCCTATTTCATAATTAATGCAGCCTATTGCATAAATGCAATGGGACTTAGACAACATCTCTTCAAATGCAAGCCACTATCTCTTTTCCAAAGTGCTTCTTACCTGAGGCAGACCCACCCTAATGCAACGCACTGTTGTCATGTCCTGTGCTATCTTGGAGTTACCTGCCACCTTCTGCACTATTTTTCATTGTACAACCTAAGAATGTCCTTACACACCTGTAGATTTTTTTTATAACACACCCTAAGAAAACCAGGTATCTTAGATAAATGCATTAATAGCGGCAAAATGAAAAGCCACCTCCAATTTAAATTATATGCTATCAAAAAATGCAGATTTGTGCTTCTTATTAATAAAGATACTACAGAATACGGTATTTATCAAAAATTTCATAGTATTTGGAAGCTGATGCAAGACACTAAAGTGTCATATACAGTTATATGATACAAATTTTGTGTAAATGGAAGCAAGTTGTTCAAGAAATGCGTGTGCTTCAAATTTGACAACCAGAAGAAAAGACTACTAAAAGATTATTTTTCCTGCTACCATGTCCAAAGGGATTTAAATTTTTTCTGCATGATTTACTGTCTTCTACGTTCAAAAACTGAAATTCCATTAATTTAAATGGCTCTTTTTATCAGCTCAAATGCATGCACTCTTTACAAATAATGTAATGAACATTCAGTTATGCAAATAAAATAGCTGATTTCATAGCTGAAAAAAATTCAAAGCAATTACCAATGACAAGTGCCACTATTTTGTTGCAGCACCAGCATAAACAAGTTCTATTCAGAATTTATTGCAAATTTCTTAAAAACTGTGCAAAAGTTATCTATGCACAAATGTGTCAAATTACTAGGAAGATACAGTTATTGAAAAGAAAATTAATAAAACTGTGTGTGAACAAAAAGAAAACAGAATAACTGGCATCTTAAGTGCTTCCCATTTAATGCAAACCAAGGCATAAGATGTTCAGGAAGACAAAATTCCTAAGCACACAAAGGAAGTATATTGGAATTTGATAAAAGCATGCCAACTTTCACAGCCATGAACCACTAACCAAAAGACAATCAATCCAAAAGTTGTTTGTTTTTCCTTGTGACAGTCTCAAAACTAACACTCGTCATTTTGGCTTCATATGGGGCATATATGCTAATGTCCTAAAAAACCATCCAGTTCATGAAGAAGTAAAGAATTTTTCAACTTTAGAACACTGCTGCTCTCTTCTTAAGCACTTGTCATTGTGCTTAAATGACTTGTCCCAGTCACTATCAGGACTGGGACAAGTAAAGTAGAAAGATGTAAGATTTGATAAAACATGACAATTTTGTGTTCTTATTCAATATCAAATTATGACCAACAGTAGTTTTGCAAGAGCCGTAAAATTAGTTTATTTAATTCTGATTTCTGTATTTTCTGACTTTTCTAACATAAAATATTGTGCATATTTAATATGTACCACAATTTAACATGAACGCATGGCTCAAAAGAGTTAGCCTGTACTGTCAGACATGAAGTCCCTAAGGGAAATTTCATTTCACAGTGAAATATGAGCACAAAAGAAAAGAAACAAACAAATAAGTAATAAAAAAATATGAAAAAGAAACCAAACCCCAACTAGTGAACAACAGTAGGCAGAAATCTGTTTATGACTTTGCTATCCTACCAGAAGTCGTCTAGTTTGGATGCATAGTATTTCCAAGAAAATACTAAAAAGAGACACTTTTGACAGAAGTATGTATCACATAAAAATTAAAGATCCTCTTCTTTACAACCCTAATATTAATTTTTCCACATACCTTAAGCATTTTAATAATAAATTCTCCTCCTTGCAAAAAATTCCAAAATTTTTGACATAACTGAAATGCTGAATACTAAAAAACCCACCAAACCTACATTATTAGAAGCAATGCAGAACACAGTGTAATAATGCATCACTGTATCTCTAAAAAACGAGTCTCACCAACAGTTGCACTTGTAACATTTTTAGCTGTTCTGCAGTATTTGTAGGGAGTTCCATTTTTGGTAAACACTTGCATAAATCAACAGATTGAAAACCAGAAGCTTAAGGAAGAAAAGTGCAAATTCTAGTTAAATTTATCTGAACAGATTTTTTTAAAATTATTTCCTGCACATCCAGAAGTTTGAGATATAGTACTATAACCCCAAACTCAGGGAGTTAATTTAGAATACACAACAGTGATTCTCAAGGAAAAGAAATGAAGCTAGCCAGTGAATTGTTTCCTTCTGTCATCTTGAAAA
>VRYO01001269.1:17595278-17607706 GCA_009812075.1 Sialia sialis | reverse complement strand
TGAAATTACTGTACTCCCAAAGAGATCAACAACTGCAGTAGGTAACTGCAATGCCAAACAGACCCAAAACATAACCATATCTTGATCTTACCTTTTACAGATATCAAGTAAGACTTTCAGGTCAGTGTTATTACATCATTTCACACATGTAAAAAGGGAGTTCTAGGCTGTATCTTTCTTGATCCCAACAGCTACAAGAACCACCATGATTTCTTCAGTAGTCTTTTCTTCATATACAAAGTCTACATGCATTATGAGATAAAGACATTCTCATGATTAAGTGGTATCTCAAATTTTACAGTATGCAAGTTAGCACCAGCACCAATTTTCAAGAATCATCTCAGTGCCATTTGACATATCTACAACTTACTTAAAACAAACAAGTAAAACCTAAATATATGTATACACATAAACATATACACCAGATACAGAATCATAACAATATTACTTTATGAGAGACAATCTGGGACAAGTTAAATGTCAAAAGATTTTGGTTATTTCAAACTGCAACTAAAGCTTTTTCACTCGCTTCTCAAGATCATGTAGAAATACAGACATAATAATATATAATTTCACCCTTCACAATTAATCCATATAGTAAGCTGTACATATATTTATTGCAGTCTCTTTTTTAATAATCATGAATGACTCAATTGATAAGTTGCCAGCAAGGAAGACTTCCCATTATCAGTCAAGTAACATCCTGACAGTGGCAACCACCAGGCTTCTGCAGAAATACAGCAGATCACATCTACCTTGCAAATTCTTATATTGCATTATGTGGGTACCTAAAGATAATATGCCTACATAGTATGAAAGCGAGCCTGTTTTGTATCTGCTGTCACACTTTGGTAAGATGATGTGAAAGTATCAAAAAATCCCAAAACCACATCCAAAATTTTGTCGTAATCTTGTAGGTTTTCACCCATTAACCTCTTTCAAAACTGCTTGAAACAAAATATTATTCTATATCCTCCTCATCCAAAACCTGTTCTGTGTTACATATTGAACATATACCATACAAAATATCTCAAAAAACTAAAAATGCATATTTTAGCTGACACCAACATATTTACTGCTTGCTCAAAAAAAAATCTACAGATTACATGGAAGTAGAGATTAATCATTAAGAAGCTTAGCAAGGAAAGAAAAAATAAATTACATAGGAAATAAGACTGACCTGTCATACCACTCAATCCCACTTCTGAACTTTTAAGGGGGGTTTAAGGGGGAAGAAATAATAAGAACATTCACTTGAGACCATCCACCCCAAAAAACCTGTCAGTCAGTGAATCCCTATCATGGCCAAGGAATGGAGAGAAAATGGTACCCAAATGGGTGTTTTAGGTAGTACTCAGGAGCAAATGAAATATTTCCTTCATTCTTACAGAACAAGTACTACCAAACTGGAAGTTTTAGGGATTAGAGGTTCAGGGAAACAAAGCAATGATGAAAACTAGACACATGCTGGAAGGAAGCAACATAAAATAATGAAATGCTTTTTCCTCAAAGGACTCTCTGAACAAGGCCACAGACTGAAAAAAAACCCTGGATCAGAGAAGTCATCAAGAATACGTATTTCTACTTGATAAATGAGTGGAAAGAAGGGAAGGGGACAGGAATGACTAGCTGAACAAACAGCTAGAAAATTTTCAAGAATATCACACTAAAAAGGCATATCTCATAAGTGAATTTAGAAGAGTAGAAAGGAAATGTCTTAACATCAAAAAGTTTCCATGGGCTGCAGAGAGAAACACACGTGGGCAGCTATTTTTTTCTTTGGCAGATGTTCTCAAACATCAAGATGAAGCATCTAGTGTTTTTGCAAAACCTGTTGAAGACAAATTTCTGGCATCAACCATGAGGCAAAACTCAATTCATTTGCAATTTTTTATTATAGCTTCTGTTCTGCTTCAAAATTGCTTGTTTCTGATAAAAAGCTCTCAGATCCAGCATACTTATTTATGTGGAACTCATATCTTTGAAAGAATCAAATACCCAGAGCTTACACACAAGCATGTTCATCAGTTGCTTACACTTTTATCCAACAGAACAGAATAGCTTATACATCTTTTCCCCATTTATAGCTCAAAGATGATTTACCTTCAGTGGGTAGCCAATCTGCTTTTCACAAAGACGAACAAAATTCATCACACTTTGTGAGAGTCTTACATACCACACATCCTAGGATGCACCATCACTAATGAATTAGTGGGCATTATTCCACAGTGGAGGTTTTTAAATAAAAATAATTCTCATGAGAGACCACTTGTCTGTATTTCAGATCTAAGAGGGAGACAAAGCACCATATATTTAGAGTAGGTTTTACAAGGTACATTTCTAAAATAAACTTCTCAGTGGTAATTGAGTACTTTTAATAATCTCAGTCCAGCTTCCAAGTTTGGTGCTATTGACCTACTGCTAATTAAATAGCCATATCATTTTCTAATGACTTTTATATTTTTATTTTTTTTAATTTCCTCAAAGGGAAAACAAGAAGCCTTCAAGAACTATTTTAGGTTCTGTATAAGCAGTTTGTTTGAAACATATTTTTTACTACTGTACTTCTAGCTGTTGTAAGCAGTCCTGATTAACTGACAAAAGCCTGACTGTACCTGTTCCACCGAAAGGGAGGAGACCAGAGGGGAAAAAACACCCATCATGCACCAAGACAGGCAAGAGCCACTATAGACCATGTACCAAATCACTAAATTTAAGCATCAGTTCTTATCACAATTCAAAAATTAATTCTGATGCATTTTGGAACTTCCAGTGTATTTTCAGGGCCACTTAGAGCAGCTAGGCATTGTTAGGTCACAACAATGCCAGGAATATTCCTCAAGTACACAGAGGTAAGCAGGAAACAAAAGACACTAGAGAACAGAATTCCATCCAAGGAGGTTATCTGTTCCTAACAGATAATGCAGATTGTAACACCTTTGTTGAGGTATTCATCTGGCAGGGTGGAAGAGACACCAGCATTGCAAATACCAAAGACACCCTTCTTGACCTGCTTTTCATGTCTGCATTACCAAGGAAGATTCCAGCCACTGATTAAGGGATTCAGGATGGTCAGGCACACACCAGATTGATGTGAAAGTTCTGTACCACAGAACTTAAACATTTTCTCTCAGGATATGTGTAGGAATGTAGGTCTTTTAAAATTTGATCAGATGAAGAAAGTAATTTGGAGCTTAATGGTTTCCAGGTCAAGTTTTTTTGTCTGTTAGTTTGAAGAAATCACTTCCAAAGCCAAAGAATAAAGTAATGATCACACTTTGTAATTTTAACAGAAATGTCAGCTTAGAGTGTCAAATGTCTCTTGCTCTCAACTTGACTGTCCCTTTTACTGTGCCAACAGAACTACTTCTGCAGCAATTTTATAAACAACAGATAAGTCAAACACAATCATGAAACCATCACTAACCTAACTTACACTGCAGCTCTACAAACTGCTGTGCTGGCACAAACAGGGAGTTGGATTTGGTATGGAAACAAACACCCAGTAAAGGAGAGGGAGAACAATTTCTACAAAAGGAAACATCATACTTTCGCCTTCAGTCTTCATGATTTCAATGCTGCTTTATATTCTAGACAACTCCTTATCAAATTTCAAGCAAGAACGAATAAATTTTAATATAATAAGTAATACAGGATACAGACAATAGTCCATAATCCTTGTAATTAGAAAAAAGAAATATTGAGTTATAAAGCTGACTTTACCCACTGCGGGATGTAAGAAGCAGGGTGTGATATTAAAATATGAGTCAGTGACCCAGGGGATATTCTGTATAAGGTATGTCATGTATGCTTGGAAATTCAGAGCAGAAATACTAATCTCTATACTAACATTAACTGTGCCTGGTTCATATCCCTGTTGTACCATTTGTAGAAGCATTGCCATTAAAAAAAATTAGTCATGTCTCTGGAACAGTTTGCAGGTTGCAAAGACTAATTTACTATCTGTAATTAGAGCTTTGCCCATGCTATCAAGATGTAACACCAGGCACAGGAAAATGATCCTGGAATAGGAAGCTTTACTTGTAAAGATCTCTGGAATAAAAAGATCCACTTAGAATATTGCATAAAAGAAAACAGCATCTGAAAAAACTGTTCTTGTTTCTGAAAAAAAGTAAATCTAAACAAGTAGGAGAACAGAGCAAAGGTTGCTACCTCAAAAGTCTAACATCCAATGGCCACTCCTGTCTCTGCTCCTGCCTAGGTCATGTTCCACAAATCAGAACCCCTTTTCTGTCCTGGCCAGCAATTTTAGTGAATGAAAAAGTAAAATATCTGGACATGTTATGTGTTTTTTTTTAATACTAGAAGTTGAGAAATAGACCTAAGGGAGTCTGTAGCAGAAGACAAGTCTGGGATTTGCACTCTTTTAAGTCTACTGAGAACAGTACAAGACACAGGCAAAACATAATTCAAAATTATTTATATCACAAAGGCAAATGCATATGTAACTGCAAATTGTCCAATGACATACTACTAAAAAGAAGAGTTTTATCAGTAGAAAATTTAGCTGCCTGACTACAGGTGTCAATAAACAGCTACTCAGCATAACAAACTCAATTTACAGGGGATTTAAGAACTTCATTACAGCAAATTATCTCCATAAAAATAATTTTTTCTCTTACTTGGTGAAATTGAAACTAGAACTCTCTCAGTTTGTCCCTTGAGGGCTACATATATGACCATTTTGCATACTGCATGAAAGAAATTTTCAACTCAATGAGTAGATTTTCTTTTTCTCACACGAAAAGGTACACAGGTATCACTAGTAGGATTTAAGCAGTAGAGGATACTGAGGAAGGCAAAAATCAACAAAAATTCTATGTTAAGAAAAAAAAAATAACTACTACTGTTGCTGATGACTGTAAAGTTATGTTTAAATAACCTCTCTGCTGGAAAGAAGATCAAAGGAGTTGTGTTGTTAGAGTCATTTTTGAAAAACAGCACACTTTTTAGCAGTCTTCATTTTCTTCCACATAATATATTCTCTGTATTCTATGTAAATAATATGGCTTGTAGGAGCTCTGTTCAATTCCTGGATGGGCAGATCTTTTTGTCTATCTAGAAAATATCAATTGATCCAAGACTTCCCGGGTGTCCATTACTGGCAAATAGCACCAAACAATACAAGAGCTTCAGTCTAATGAGAGTCTCTAGTGCTCTCACATCCAAAGTATGCTTGCTCTATGGGTGCTTCAGGCATGGACAGGGAGCAGTCAGAACAGGAACACAAAGTCCACTTGGACAACACAGTTCTATTTGCCTAGTGTTATGTTCTACAGAGACAAATCAATAGAAATTATTCAATTTATTATAATAGCTAAATAACAGTTGAGTAAGGGGAGGACTTGGGCTTTTAAGACTACACATTTCTATTCTCAGAAAGATTGAATATTGAAGCCATTGATCCTGAAACAGAATTCAATAACTGAAGAAAGAATATTTAGAATTTATTAAGGGGCATTAATACATTGCCACTTAATGCTGAAAGCTCCTCCATAATTCATTGTTCTCAACTACCATGTTTTAAAGTCTAATGAGAATTGGTATTACTCAGGTCAAACAGTAAGTTCAGATTCCTCCTAGCCTGCAGAGGTAAAATGATGTTCACGACTGACTAAAAATACAAGTGTAAGAAGCTGTTTAAAACATCCTTTCCAAGCCCTGCACATTGATAGGAGTAGGAAGATTTATTGTGGATATTTTTCTGAATCTCTTTTACTTTATCACAATTTGTTTAATTATAGACAAGCAATATAAAAAAAAAAACATCAAGCCACTTAGAGTTCCATTAACAAAGCAAATCCTAAAAACATTCTCCCCTCTGCTCTTCACAGCAATAAATGCTTATCCACATACTTAGGGATAGGATGGTCTCTTTCTACAACAAGATGACAAGAGTACAAGTAGACATACAAGTAGAAACAGGCAACAAAGGAGGAGAATGAAAGCATCATTCACTGACAAGACTCAGGAAGACTTGTTTTGCTGAACATAAATGACAGTAAGAAAATATCCTATGGGTATTGTTAGTGAGAAAGGAAGTTCAGGAAAACAAGATTCTTCTGGTGGATAGGCAAAACCAGCCCAGTGATAGTGATGCAGAAAAGACTGAAATGTCTCTTTTCTTCCTATTCCATACAGACAAAGCTTGCTCCCAAATAACTGCAGGTACTGACAGGGTTTGGGAAAGGGCAGGGAAACTAACACCATGGACCAACAGTTTTCGAATACTTAGTGAAACTGTATTCAGACCCTTGGTAGCTGAAAAGGTTGGCCAATGTGATTATGAGATTGATAACAGCTACCAAAAATTCTAACAGTTGAGGTACTTGAGGGGTCCTAAGGTTTCCAAAAAGGCTAATCCCTAAAAAAGGTGAAGAGACCTTCAGAACAGGCCAGATAACTTGAACTAGAAAGTACCAAAGAAGCCCACATGGAGCATGCCCTTCTAGAGCCTATTTTCAAACACAAGACGGACAATAACGCAACCAAAACAGCCAACATTGTTTTACCAAAGTCAAATTACCAACCTGCCTGCCTACTTTAGTGATATGACTACTTAGGTAGCTAAGAGAAAAGCTACAGATTTCATGGAACCAAATCTCAACGAGGTACTTTCGTGCATCTCACACAGCATTGTCTGGAAGCTGAGAAGCACAGACTGGAAGAGTAAACTGTCAGATGAAAAATTAGGCATTCTGCCAAGATCAAAAAGTAACAATGAGTCAACATTCACCTAGCAGCTTGTAAAGACCAGAATGCCACAGAGGTTAATATTGGGGTTCCAAATGGTCAATTTTAAATTGTTTTGTGGTTTTTTTCTTTTTTTTTTCTTAAATCAGGACCCTGAATGATGAGAGCCTACACCCCAAGATATTTGTAGAGAGCATTACATTACAGGGAGTAGCTAATCCAATGAATGTCAGAGCTTCATCTCAGAGAACCCAAGAAACCTGAGGACTAAGCAAAACAAGAAGGGTGCCCAACAGATCCAGTCCAGTTACTGATCTTTCCCACTTTGCACTTGTGACTCTGCATCTGGAAGAGTGTGTTCAGTTCTGGATCTCTAGCTGAAGAGTAATGTTGAAAAATTAGAGAGGGTCTACTACAGAGCACCAAGATGGTCAGGAGCCCTAGAGCAAAAGCACAAAGACAGATTGTCTTAAGGAACTACACCTAGACAATCTGGCAAAGAGGAAGGTAAAGTGTTACCTAGTAGCAACTCAAAACTATCCAAAATGTAATTACAAATTTGATGGGGCAATGGCAATAAATATGTGGCTTGGGTATTCAGTTTGAGCGTAAGACCTCCAGAGGGTCTATCCAAACAACTTCTATGATTCCATATGACAACTCATCATTCTATAAATTCTAGAGACAACGATGACTCATTTTTTAAGTCAGGTAAAATTTTCATTTCTACAAATGCAAACTTGTGTCTAAGTTACTGTAAAAGCACTCCCATTATTAAAGAATACGGTCATCCTAGGTAAATATCTTAACAACACTTGAGCTCAGGAAGCTGCAAAGAAGCATGTTTGTTAAGAGTCCTTATATGTGTCCTGGTTTCACCTGGGATAGAGCTAATTTTCTTAGGAGCTGGTACAGTGCTGTGGTTTGGATTTAGAACAAAAATATAATGTCAATAACTCACTGATGTTTTATGCTAAGTAGTGTTACTCCAAATCAAGGATTTTTCAGTTTCCTATGTTCTGCCAGCGAGGAGATGCACAAAAGCTGAGAGGGAGCATACCAGGACAGCTGACCCAAACTGGCTAAAGGAATACCATATCATGGAAGCTCATGCCCAGTATGTGGATTAGGGGAATAATCTGGGATAGGCCGATCACTTCTGGGGGACAGGCTGGGCATCAGAGTAGTGCACCATTGTATTGTGCAATACTTGCTTCTCTTCAGTTTTATTCCACTTGGAATAAACAGGAATTTATTCCTACTGGTGCAAATGCTATAGAAGGGTTAATGGTTTATAGGAGGCTCCTGTAGTTGAGATCTAACAACAACAGTTTATCAGGGTAGGCCTTGGAGAGAAGCCAAGTAGGAGCTATGTACAATGAGAAGCACATAGATCGAGCTTTTCTTTGTGTTTCGTTTTGGGAGAATTGGCTGTTGGAGCCAATTTTTAACTTTATTATGGGGTGACAGGTTTAGTGTTGGCCTCTGCTACAGGGTCAGATGGTTTTTGAGTTTAGGCTTCTCTTCTGTATTGTTAGTGTTGCTTATGGATGGGATATTGGTGGGGTTTGTTAACTCTTGTCTCTTTAGCAGTAGAGCCCTTCCCTGAGACTTCAGGGGATAAAGAGGTTCTCTCTTTCTCTCTCTCTTTTCCCACCTCTACTCCTACCACAGTTAAGTCAAGGCAGACAGGGCTGGTATCACTGCCAGCCCTTTAACTGCCATTCCCACCAGTCCTTTATTCACAAACACTACGTGCCTTTTTTTACAGACCTTTTTCTCACACAACTCTGACTTCTTCTCTTATAGACCTCTCTCCCATAACTCAGACACTGCCTCTTATTGGCAGCTTCACACAGTACTGATCCCTTTTCTTATAGGCAGTTCCACATAGCTCTGACTCCTTCTTTCATTCTGCATGACTAGCTAACCCCAAGCTGTCCCTCACACAACATTTCTTACCTTATCTGTCCCTTTCCTCCCTGCAGCACAGCTAGCAGCCTCCTTCTCCTACTGCAGCAGACTCTCAGTCTCAAGCTGCAACTGCCATTGCCTGTAACTAGTGGCCACCTATCCCATTCCTTTATATGTCCCAGACTCAGGTGTTTCCACTCCTTGGTAATAAGTACAGCTGCAAGTCATTGGGGAAGATTCCCTCCTGCACTATCCTAGCTCTCCACATACTCCCCATTATTATCATTGTCATAATTGGTAGCATTCTATTTTATTTTGTTTCAGTTATTTACCTGTGCTTATCTCAATTCATGAGGGAGGTTGGGGTTTTTTTCCATATTCTCCTTCCCCCAGCAGGGAGTCATCCCCCCAGCACAACTGAAATCTGTTCTTTCTTATAAACAGTATTACACCACTGCATCTTACCATCTTTAAACTATTTTGATATACACCTTTACAATTTTTATTCAAAAAACTACCACTTCAAAAATCTAAAACATGCCAAAGGCATACTTAGCATTATAGGAAAATTTTTACATTTGACACATGCACATCTCTCAAAACTCTTTTGATATCATCTCAAAGACTAACTCTAAAATTCTACACAGAACTCTAAAATCCTGAGGAGCCTGTATTTTTTCAGACCAAAGCCCTTCATCTGACTGCAACCTCTAGACCTGTTCCATGCATTCAAGTTTTCCATAGCAGCCCTACCCCACAATGGTAAAAAACAAACAAACAAAAAAAACACCAAAAAAAAAGGCAAAATGAACTTTATTTGTTCAATCAGTCATTTGCATAGAACAGCAAGCTGCAATTCTTCTTGAAAACCATCAGCTCCCTTTCACAAAACTACCTGCCAATTTTAGGACAGCAAAATTTCTAAAGAAGTTAGAACCAGACCAACTTTGTTATTGAAGGGAAAAGCATACCTTGACAAGCAGGCTGAATTAATGGGATTCTTGAAAACAATGTTGGAAAATGCTGGAGTTTTTCTTTATAAAATGTTTATTTTGAAAATACTTAAACCTGATCCCCATTGAATAACTGCTGTCTATTAAAATTTTTCCTTTCCCATACCTAGAGATCAAAACTGTAGTAGAATGATGCTTATACACAGCACAGGAAGCTTATATTGCCAAAATCTCAAGGCCAATATTGGAAGCAGAGGAATGGGTATCAAGAATATTGCCAAGCCTTCTATCCATCTATTACTAAACTGGCAAGAATTTCTACTGCTTGATGAAAATAAAGCTGAACTCTTTTACCTCCTTGCCAAAATTAGGGTGAAGTCTAGCAGAAGGCAAGAAGCCAGTATTTACAGATGGCCAGGGTGCTAGGCAACCCTGTTCTGGTGTAAGATCTGCATCTTCCTGCACAAATGATGCTACAGATGGACTAAATAAGCCAAGGTCTACCCTAAAGTTCTGAAATGCAGAGCTAAAACAAATACAGTAGTTCAGATTATTATTCATTGACAGGTATTTCAAATCACACAACCCGTAAGGGGCTGGGATTGCTGAACCCACACTGCATACACCAGCCAACACCACAGGCCTAACACCAGATCCAACTGGGCCAAATCAGCATTTCACATCCTGGTGAGTTATGGCACAGATTCCACCTTCACCTCTATTGGCAAAAGAATGCGTGGAAGATGCAGGTGATACTTCATTGTCACACTATATTCTCACACTGGCTGCACCTTTTTCTCCAGTTTTATTGAAAATAATTTTAAATCAAATCTTTTGTTTGTGAAACATAGTTCCCAGGTTCAATTTCTCTAGCTGTTTTGCAGCCCAGAATACTTTGTTTTTTACCCCTTGATTTTTGACCCTGATACATGACACTGTTTCTAGAAGCTCACCTATACTTCAAACTCATAAATATTAATGAATGTAAATGCCGATCATAAGTAAGTAGCACAGCTTGACAGCAGAGTAACACGGTATGAGAAATTGGGGTACTAAGTAAATAAGACAAAAGTGTTTACAAATAGTTGGGTACTGAAGTATTTTCAGACTTTTATCTAATTCTCAGTACTTTCAAAACATCAACAAAATTCTAGTGTAAACCGTTTGCAGCTAATATTACACCTTTGTTACTTGCACTGAATTCAGCAGATGTACGTCAGCGATTATCTGAAAGTAAACTTTATTTACCATTTAAGGTGCAAAATATGCTGGCTGTTTGCTCTGTAGTCTTGCAATGCAGATCACTTGCATGCTCTGACCACTGACAATGACACAGGCAAACACACGCTGTTACTCTGCACTCTGCCAGCTGTATTCACTTGTTCCCTCACCACTTAAAGCACAGTCCTGTGAAGACTTACAACATTAATTTCCACTCAGTAGTACCAACACATTAAATTGAAGTTAATGGGAAAATTCTCAACAAAATGCTAAATATGTGTAAGTAACAAGTCCTCACAAAGCTCTTCCACCCCTAAATTTAGAACATTTAAGCAGCACTTTTTCTAGTGTAAATATACTTTCAACAGTATTTAAGCATCTGTAAAACAAATTATACATTGAGAGTGCTTCCTAATAATTCTAAATATGCATTGCAACAATAGTTGGTGGTCCCAAGTTAAATTAGGATATGTAGTCTAAAAAACAGACAAGACAAAGACAATTAAGCAAAAAGGGTTGTATTAGATGAAGAATAAAGAGTACAATGTTTTGCATTTCTATTAATTCCAATGTGACAGTTGGTGCTTATTAGAAGATTCTTCTGCTTAGAAAATAACATATTAACATTCACCATTCAATTCCTCCCAAGTCCTTGCATTCTATTTCTGTCTTTGGCACCATGTATCCAGACTATTCTTACAGAGAAATACATCCAGTGATTCAGACTATCCTAGGAAATTGAACCTCATTCACAACTAAAGACTAAAGAAGTACAACTGTTTTCAGCCTAATCTCTTAGACAATTCCTCCCTTACTCAAATTAATAACCGTGATCTTTAAACTAAGATTACTAGTAAGGCCAAATAGCTTTTAGCATCCTTATGAACAATGGGAAAATCTCTGTTTGTGGCAATCAGTATCAAATGTATTTTACAGAGTAAGAAAATGTTTTCAAAATCTCAAAGAAACTAGTAGAATCCCTAAATATTTGTCATTTGCCAAATTATTTTTTTTAAACTTGGGCAAATCTATGTGTTAATTTCCATAAAATTGCGTAAAAATATAAATGGCCTATGCTACCTTGATTCTAGAAATGGAAAACAAAGTCTTTTTACAGCTACTGTAAAAAATTAATTGATCACTACTACATACTATAACTATAAAGACTAGAAGTACAAATTTTATCCAAGTATAAGTTAACTTTGAAGACATTGCAATGACATGTATAATTAAAACTACTAACCCATAATTTCATTTATACCTCCTGCAATTTGACATATGAGAAGCAATCAATAGTACAGAAGTTGCTTTGTATTATCTTATGTTAACCATCATAGCCTGCAGAGCTGATTCCTACATGATCCTGTTTGTAAGTGCCCCTACTGAGAAGTCTGACAATTTATTCCTACACTTCAAATTACTAACTGACTGTTAAATAGAAGGACTTTGCTTCTTATTGCAGGACATCTTAATTTCTTTAAGAGCCATTTGAAGCATTTTGAAAATGCAAATTTATATCATATGCCTCATATTGAAAGCATCATGAGATATTTTAAAAACTCTCTGGCAGAATGAGAGAATTACAGTAGTTTCACGATTATAAACCGCACCTGAATATAAGCCGCA
>VRYO01001269.1:17552536-17594278 GCA_009812075.1 Sialia sialis | reverse complement strand
GCAGATATGATGAAAACATTAGTTTATTTTATACCTTCTGAAGTGTGGTCAATGGAGAATCCCGACTTCCTGGTCTAAAGTTGCCATAATTATCAGAAATATTCCCTTTAAAAAGCTATCAAACACTTCCTTTCAGAGTTCTGTTACTTCAGTATTAATAATTCTTGCTAAAAACCTTCAAGGTGAAATAACATCATATTAAAAAAAAAATAAAACCAACTCCCTCAAACATATTTAACTTTTACATAATGGTTTCATTTTCTTCAACCATTACTTTTCTGTCCTGATCAGCTACTGACCCCAGCAACACTGATAAACTTTCAGCTCCTTGAAATCATGAACAGTAGTTATTATTAGGTGTTATGCCTTTAGCAAGCTGATTCTCAACAGTCTTTTCTGGGCTCGCCTTCTTACTTCTGCATTTATCTTGACAGCATCTCTGATCTATTTTCCCCCTCTGCATTACATCCTTTTATTATTAACAACTTACTTTCTCCCGAAGCTCCAACATGTCACCTTTAATTTTTTGGTCTTCTGATAGTGTATCAAAGCCCAAGGAAACAGAGGAGTGTTTTGCAGTTCTTGCAGAGTAGCACTTGTGATGGCTACTTGCCAGTTCCATTCTGGGGGAAGCAGGAGCACTCCACACCTTCACAGCTTGGTTTTCACAGAAGGGAGATGCAGGTACACAGGCTCCATGGGAGATGCAAGGCACAGTAATGGCCTTCTGATCTAGATAAAACCGAGACTAATACACTGCACTATTTGAAGAAGCCAGAGGTCAGCCAATTGAAGCCTTTCCTCTTGCAGCCCACATTGCAGTTCTGAGTCTCATACAATGACTTTAAACGGATTGCACAGCATCACAAACCATTCAGCTGCTCTGACTTTCCTTTAGTAGCTGCCTCAATTTATATATGCTCAGTCTGTTTTTTTCTCCTTTATGCAAGCTGAACTTGACTAAAAATTACAGAGTACAACTTCTGTAATTAGCAGATCCTAAGTAAAATGTTATTTCTCCTCTTACAGTCCATCAAACTCCTTCCTCCTAGAAGCACTCACTTCAGCATCTAGAATTTTGGTCTTTGCATTCTGCCCCATGTGATCTTAACTCAGACTGCATGGGAATAACCCAATTTTTTTTACAGCTACTTTTTCTGCATGTTTCCCGCAAGAGTAATTGTAGTGGGTGAGGGAGACAGTGTGAGTGAAATGGGACATTATTGTTTAGTGTGGGTTAGGGAGAGGATAACGGATGTGAGCATGGGAGTGACTGGAAGAAGGTATTATGATAAAGAAAGAAGAAATGCAAGATAAAAGCCTGGTGTTGGTATAAATTGAATAAAGTAGCAAACAGCATCACTTATTTAATGTTAAGAACTGCTATAACAGTTTTTAGAAAACATAAGGGTTTTTTTTTTACTATCTTCTGCAGAGAATATGACATTATGCATAGCACATTAAGCAGCTCATTGACATTTGCCAGCTGCCACTCAGTCTTTACCTTTGACCATGGATAGTGCATGGAAAATAAAAGCTGAGTGCTTTATACTAAAATAAATTGGTTTCCATAGAAAAAATGTTTTTTATAAAAACAAGAACAGTATATTAAGAAAGTAATAAAAATCTATTTAAAGTTTTAAAGTGCAACATGTTGGGAAAAAAGAAGCATCAGCAGTTTTGTATTTTTTCAAGAAAAACACACATATAAAAAGTGTGCAAGGAGAAACAAGAACTAGGTGACATGGAGTATAATCCTGGATTTGCTCATTAAATTTCTGTAAAATAACACCAAAAAACCCAAAGAGTATGCAATCCCAGTACACAGTAGTTTACAATCCTTTACTGCACAGTCATAGATCAAATCTGACATTTAGTTTTAGAGGAAACAAAAGTTCTGCTTACTTTCAGCTGTCTTGTGCTGGAGTACCCAAATGAAATTTTTAATAGGAACCTTTATTTTTTAAATTTAATTTTCAGCACTTGTGCAGAGACCTCCTTGCCTCTTCCTTCATGGTGCAATGTCTTCTCATTTACAATCCATTGTTCTTTCTCATTTTATATTGCAAGCTGATGAGATGCGTTCCGTTTCGGTCACATATCTTTTGACAGCATTGTCCTGCAACTCAATATCCTATTCTAAAGTAATGATTAACAGAATGTGTCACAGCAATCAAGAGCTTAGCAGGACTGAAATAGGCAAGCCATTATTATGAAAAAGCAGAGCAAAAAACTGTATAACATATTGAATGCACACACTTACATGCTCCACCAATTTATTGTACTTCAGAAGAATTTCTGGATTTTTTTCTGGATGTGAAGTAAGTTTGAAACATTTTGTACTGGTCACTGTCCACTAGTCAATTATAAAAAATATTTATATGGCTTAAATGATGTCCCAAAAAAAACAAAGCAAATACATATTTGAATCTTTTGTGTTTCTACATTCACTTCAGTTCATTCAGTAAACCAAATGTCCATGGGCGATGAAATAAATGAAGTGCCATTTGTCTGAGAAGGGATGAACTCACATGTTGCATTTCACTGACCAACATATGTTTGCCCCTTTGATCTGAGGATCTGACCAACAGGAAGAAGATCCTATTACCTGACCCCTTGACCCCCTCCCCTTCCCCTCTAAGGCTATATAATCTGTGTACCATGTGCTCTCTCTCTCTCTTTTCCCTTGTGCTCTCACGAATAAATCTTGGAACTAAGCCAAAAAGGGAAGGAGCCCCTCTTTGCTTATTCATGACACAGGGTTTTCTATCCCTAATTAGCTAGCCAGGAATACTGGGGAATAGAAATAACTGTGTTACTCACACAGAAGTCTTTTCCTTGCTGAATATTCCTTGTACCTTTCCTTGCTGGATATTCTAAGCACCTATAGGTGCCTAAAATTTTCAATACTGCTATTGCTCTATCAAATTCAATTGAAAATAACCAAAGAGCTCAAAAATAAGGTAATGGTTCCCACTTGCAAAGCCTCTTCCATAGGAAACACAAGCTGAAAAAAAGAAAGACATGCTGCTAAGTAGACAAATAGCAAGAATTTTTTACAACTATATACATAAATATATATATTTGTGGCCTCTTTATTGACCAAAACATCACCTTTGAAACCTCATTAAATGAAATTATGGCTTCAGAAGTGTTACAATTATAGAACTATAAATACATTATCTGAAGAACTACTGAATTTGACTTAAAAAATCCTGAAAAGATATGTCTTGTTTTTGTTTTAATAAGAAGTTAACTGAGACACAAGAAAGGGAAAAGTAAAAATGCTAAGTAACTAACTCTAATGCCTATAACAACATGGTAATATACAATATTGATTCTAGTCTGAGACAGCACTGTAATTACATTTTCCTACTGAACACCGAGAAAGACAGAAAAAAGTAAGTGTTCTCTGACCCTAAATATGAGTTTTATTTTTCTAGCCTAAATAGAGAAATAGAAAATGTCCCGTGCACATTAAACTATGACATTAAACAAGAATTTATCCCATTAGTGGAAACTGAAATAAGTTTAAATGCATGCTCTAATTTTTTCAGATGAACAGGGAGACTTCTCAGAAGTAATATTCTCTTTCACATTAAAACCTGCACAAAGAAGAACACTCACTTATTGACAGCTTGACTGAGATGCAATGGAGTCAGGCAAACATTATTGTTTAATCACATTCAGGCAACCAATTCAAGAGGCACAGGTTAACAAGCTGACCTCACCAGGATTCCCTAGTCCCTGGTAAATGCAATTTCCCACTACAGTCTGTCACACAATACTCATGTTACCTGAAACTAAGATTCAGAAATGTATCCCCACACACAGTGTTGGTAAACAAGAGAAGTCCTTCAAGCTACAGCTCTACTGAAGATGAAAACAATGACATTTCCACAACTCCAGTAAGCCTCCACAGATTAACTGCTTAACAAAAAAAACCCCAAAAAACAGTATCAAGTATAATAAAGAAAGCAACCTACAGTGTTTCAAAAATGTTATCTTCAATATGCTTTCATTTGTGTTCTGCTCACATGAATGCTGTCAGCCATGAAGGAAATGTTCCTCTTAATGTTTTTGGTATAGTTTTGGGACTTTGTTTGTTTGTTTCCTTTGAAGCTATGAAGTGAGTATTCTGTGTACAATGCACCTATAAACAGAAACCCAACAACTGGCCTGCAGGCTACCTGGTCACAAAAATAAGCGTGACCAAAACACTATACTGTTTGAAGACCTGGGAGAAACTGCATGCTCTGAGTAATTTTCAATTTCTTCATTGGATTTGAATCAGTAACTATCTCCACCAGAATTATTCTTGACATGTCACACCTGCTAGGAAGGAGCTTGCCACAAAAATATTTATTCCCTACAAAATATAGAATTTCAATACTTACAGAGAAATTATTTCATTACATGTATAGAAAAGAATGCTTTGCAAAATGGGTATATCTACTTCCAAAGAAAGAGCCCTTTTTTACTCACAGCCAATCCCCACTAATTAAACCTTAAAAACATAACATTGCTTTATAGGTCAAATTTCTTTAGAAAGTTTCTGTGTTTCTCAAAATCAGTTATTTTCCTGTGTCAAAGGCTAGAAGCCTTTGATACTCTGGGGTGATAGCCTTTTAAACTAATCATAGCAAATTGTTTAATAATGCAATTCTGGCTACACACATATTCACTGCATTCATTCATTAAATACAGAGTCCTAATTTTGTAAGTGAAGACTGCAGAGACCTAGAGATTTCTTTCCCACATTTTGTTAATGTAAAAATAAGCAAGCTAGGTGAAGTCAGTGCTCCATTTTCCAAATTTTGATTATTCCCACATGCCATTCAAGAAATAGTGATGTGTTAATAGCACACTTGAATTAGCTATATTCAGATAATGGGAAGCTCCTAGGAAAACAGCATAGAAGAAAGAAAAAAATACTCTAGACTACCAGAAAATGTTATGGCTCATGACTTGAAATATTTCAGTTTTTACTAGTTTTTCTTCTTGTAACAGTACTAACCTGTATAATGACAGCCCTCAGCTGCCCTGTTTCCTAAGTGCAATATAAGGCTATAACAAAAGGCATTCTATGTTCAGTTTACAGTGTATGTAGCTGAGTGATAGAGATCTTGGGTTGAAATTCATCTAATCTGAACTAACAGGTTTATAAAAACCTGTGCTCACCTCATTAAGGTCAATTCAATAAACATCAATTGCACAGAGTATCCTCAAACACTTTCAGGATCCTTACATTCTGGGAAAATACAGAGTTGTCCAAGAGTGGGTCAGTATTTACAGCACACTGAATGAAGAGTTTTCCTCTTAAGACTTGCCCCTTACTACCATTGTGCTCAAATGAACACAGTTTACTTGACAAACTGAAACTAGTGTCAAAATAGGCACATTTAGGAGAGATTAGATGATCTGTTACACAGAAAATTTGATAACAAATTTCCAAAGCTTTGCTGCAATTTCTAAGGGCCACTAAAGTGTTTACCATTAATCAGTCTCTGAAAGTTCTGCTTAATTAAGTGGGCCGTGAGTTTCCTTGAGGAAGCCTTTAGTATTTCTTCTGCTGTATGGATCTATTATATGGACAGATGTATAGACTAATATAAAAAAGAGAGATGATGCTGCTGAGGCTCTTTTCTGCTAAATTTTTTTCTTTAACTACACAGATTAAATAATTACTTTTCCATTAGTTCTCTTTTGATTTCCAGAAAGAACATCATTACTTTGTAGACTTTCTTCACTCCAATCCAGTATTATTGAGTACAAGATTACTTATAAGAAAGTGCTTCTGTCCTTTCTTAAAATAGATTCTGAGTGGGAGCACATGCCATCATGATGCTGTAACTCATCAGGAAATTATGATGCAGTACCATCTTATTCTAAAGGCACCTGCTAGCTAAGATATGGACAAGGTCACATCAGCAGTTTTTATGTTTTGCAGGATTGTTTTCCTTATCAGTTTAAAAGAAGTCCAGCAAAGAAGCAAAAACACATGTTTTTTCAAGAAGATACAAACATAAAACCTCCAACAACAAAAAAGACCAAACAAAACAAACAACAGAACCAAACAACAGCCAAAAAACCTCACCAAAACACAAAACAAAAAAACTTGACACCAATACTTGGAGTAACTTCAATTTTGATTTTGCATAGAACCACCGCTACCAAAAAAGTAAGGATGGAAAATCATAATTGTGAAAACACTAAGTGTATATAATTTAAAAACTATATGTCCGTATATATATGGACAGTGAAGTACCATGGAATTATTTATCTAGGAAGGCAACAAACTAAGGGGAGAAGAACTGATTTCAAATGTTTTTCCTTTTTTTTTCTTTTAATCATATGACATGTCAACAAGGTTGTGGGGAGGACTGTTGGAGAGAGTGCCCCAGAAATTTTTTCCTGCCTGCTACAATCTCAAAGTATACCCAAATAAGTTTTGTTATCTGAAGACACTGAAGAAGACTGCATTAGAGAAGCCATGAAAGAAAACCCTTAAGTAAAACAAGCAGTTAGTTATTTTGATTTTCTTTAAAAAAACACTTATTCTTATTTAACTTGAACAATTGAAAGGAAATCTGGTTGTCCAGCAGCTTTATTTCTTCAGGTGTATTAATAAAGCACCCAGACTGGGTGACCCCAGAACTTTCTAACTGTTGAGATATTTTTACGTAAATGGCAACAAAAACCAGTTCTCTTGCTTTTACCATATTCAAATACTTGACAAGCATGATGTTTTCTCATCATCTGCATGGTGTCTGAATTCTTGGCAGCATGTAATAACAGCATTTTTGCATATAAGCAAAATTCAGGCCCTCAAGTCCTATACAAAGCAGTCCAACAAACACCACAGGATTTCCCTAGAAATAGAGATGATAAATGCACTAAATTTTTCTGCTGGAAACTTTATAGAAGGCTGAAGCTCCACCAAGACATGCTAGGAGGCTCATGTGCAAGGTAACACACAGGCCACAAACACACCCCTTGTGAAAGCTGGGAGGTGTGCAGCAGCTGTGTAACAGCAGCAAGGTACACAGGTACACCGCAAGGACCGCCAATCCAGAACTTCTCCTGTAGATGCACACCAGATTACAGAGAGTACCACAGAGGCAAGGAACTTGGCTTTAATTCCCTGTTAGCATATGGGGATTCAAAACCATGCATTTATTTCCCAAAAGAGCACTTTAATTAAGAAACTAAAAGGCTGGATAGTAACAAGCTTCTTGTCTGCTAAAGCCAGGTAACTACCCAGCTGAAAATTAAAATGCTATAGCATCTGGACAATTAACAAGGATTACACTGTACCCTAATAACCAGGGTGCTCAACTGGGAGAGAAGACCTAGATTCTAGACCCTGCTCCATGGACTATTTCTGTTTTGTTACTTGCCCTTTAACAAGAAAAGAAAATTCAGTGATAGTTCAAAATCCAAATATCTATCTGAACCGTCTTCTTCTCTCCCACTGCATGGTCCAAACTGCTACAGCTCAAGATACTGAAAACTCACCACATCTATGTCTCTCTTTGATCTAATCTACAAAGTGTTAGAGATACCTGGTTTTGATTGACCATTTATCTCTCTCTTCAGAAAGACAAGATTTCTCAGATTTTGGGCACCCTTCCAGCCATGAAACTTTTTTTAATTTCACAAGTGTGTAGCTAGGGATATAGCTCCTAATAGCATGCTCCACAGAGAAAATAAAGGCAATGCATTCAATTTTAAAGAATATTTAAAGCCGCTTCTACTTTGAATACACCATTCCCAGGAGCAACCAAAATATCCCCAAATTACTGGATCAACATAATATTCCCTGCTCAGGGAACACACAAACTCTAGTAAATCCACCTCGCAAGTATAAAACAATGACTTAACACCCTCCTCTGCCCCTGCCATCCATCATCACACTGTATGTTAACGCTAACCACCTTCTCGTGTCAACTGCAGCTTTCCTTATCTTTTTTTATTGCAACTTGCGTCTTTTGGATCATGTACTTTTTTTTGTCTGTCTTCATTCAAAAATCTTCAGCCCACCCTTAAGACACACAAGAAAGGTAATGTTCACATAGGTCGATCAATATGATTGTGAAATATTTGTTCATTTTTTAGAAACTTTTATATACTTTTGAGTACCACATTAAGTTAAAATTTACTGGAGCTTCTTCAGCTTCCCATCTCAAATTCTTATCTCTGGAGCAAGAACAGGTGCAGTCAGAAGTAAATACTCATATGTAAGAGGAAGGCAAAATGTATCCTTCCATGTATGTCATTTCCAGTAGCCTAGTAGTGCCTCAGTAAATTAAGAAGTTTGTAAATCTTAATTATCAAAGAAATACATAATTATTACTTTTACAATACTCTTTTAAAATACCATGTCTTCCCTTTAGTTTAATGACTGTACTTCAGGCCTCATCCAGAAAGGTAAAGTGTTGGTAATATTAATACGACAGACACTGAGGGAAAATCCAAAGCCTACCTGACTCTCTTAGAGCAAAGCATACAACAAAATCATACATTAAGCAATTCTAATACACAGATTATATTTCTCTGAATTAGCTAATTTGAACAGACTAGTGAGTTCATAAACTGTTTGAGAAGAATTTTAGCTATTCAGCTAGCAAATGCTGTACAAAAGTATTCTGTTCAAAAAAACGAGGAACTACAAAGAGTAAGTCCAAGAACAAAGCTGTGTCCATGTAATGCTTTTCAAACATCTGATCCTGGTTACTTGATATGGAAAGGCTTAGTAAGAAATCATACTCAAGCACAAAAAAATTCTAAAAAAAATACTCACTTTCTTTCAAAAACAGAAAAACTGAACTGAACTAAAAGTATCATGTATGTTCTAAGAGCAGCTCTCAACTGCTAAATTTTGTTTTTATAAATGATATGGATGCCCTTGATGCAGAGACTGTTATATACATATTTAATAAATGACATCTCATTTAATACAATGAAATTGACTCAAATTGACTGTGTCCTCTAGGGATGTCTAACTCGTATATTACATTATACTCGTTCTCTTGAAATTCTTAAATATCCAATGAGTGGTTTCTACCTAGTAAGCGATATTTTAAGTCAGGCTAGAGTAGCCAAAGTTAATTATGAGTAAATCCAAGCTAATACAAGAATCCAAGTTTATTTCAGGACCCTTGCATATCAGTTTAGTGCTGGCTTTTATCCTCAGAGACTTAAAAACTCATTTTTTAGCATGTAGCCTATGTACATATAAGTTTCAAAACTACCTCTTTACCTGAGCATTTGCAAAATACATATGTAAATAAAAGAAATCTGCATAATGCATAAATAAAAAGTAATGCATTTTGGCAGAAAGAACTTAATGCACAGTGAATAATGTTATCAGTCACAACCTAGTATTTGAAATTGCGTCTAATATAGAATAAATCACAGAACTGTGTTAAGCTGTGAAGTACTGTGAGCTTTAAATAGCTTTAAACCTCATCCTTACTCAAATGTTCTCATTTGGGCACCCAATGAAAGGATTTTCTTCAATTACATTGACATGTAAATTTTAAAAAAACAGTTTATATCTTAAGATGTATCATCAGTGCACAGTAATTGACATTAGATAGCTGTGTAACAGCCCAGGGGAACACTGCAAACATATCATATTGACTTAAATGGAACTTACAGTTAGAATGTATACTTTTTATTTTCCTTATAAGGAAACTCCTTGAAAGTATGGAAGCTGAATTTCTATTTCTGGTTCCATTGAAGGGACAAGAAAACAACTACGAAAAGCTAACACATGAGAGAAGTAAAAATGCTACTCACCAATTGTAGAAAAGCCATTAGCCAACAATGTAAACACAAAAAAGATGTTCATAAAAGTCTTTCTTCATCCTACAGTATGTGTACCAGATGGCAAAGCCATACAGTGGGGCATTGTTTCCTTTCACTGATCTATAAATTAATTGCTTGTATTCCTGAACGAAGGGGGCAGATAGATTTGCAGAACAAGCTGTAGAATTTCTTATTGGTGCTTTTTGTCTGGTAGAAGGCCATATACAAAGGAAAATTGGACTTTTCTACCTGTCTGGCTAACAGGTAGAAAAAAAATGCAGCAGAACACAGAGATCAGCCTAACAAAGTCCACTTTCTACAAGATTAATGGCTTGGTAAATGGAGAGTAGTGGGTATTTTCTAGCATAATCTCAGTAAGGCACACACCCTTTCCCTCATTTATTACACTCTCTTTATCTCAACTGATAAGTTTCCACACTTTTGCTTTTCTAATTCTGTCCCTCAGACTGCTTGGAGGCAGTGAGTAAGCCTCTGGGGTGCAGGCTCAGACAGTGCATGGGTTCAACCCACCCAAAATATCCTTTAGTAATTTCTTTCAATTACTTCCTTTGTACTGCATAAAAGCAGTACATTCTCCAGATATATCCTCCTGGACAACAGGCTATTAGAAAGACCACTGGCTACAAAATGAAAGAAATTAAGAAAGAAAAAAAGTCTTGAAAGAAACAACACTGGTCAAAAGTGGCAATATTTGCAAGCAATTATAGACAGAAAACACTTTCTCCTCATAACTATGCTAATACAGAAAAGATGGACTATGGGAAAAGCCTTTCAAGGAGCTGCCAATGAAGTCATTCAGGAATGTCATGCAAAGTGAAGAAATCACTTGTCATCTGTCAGATTTAAGGGGAAAAAAAAAGGCAAGAAATAAATGAGAAAACAAAGGTAATTACAACTGTTGACCTGATAACCTGACAATGAAATCCTGAAATTCCAAATGTCAAGTCAAAGCAGGTACAAATAAAGTTCCATGAAAAGAAGCACTTCACATTTAGTAGAAATTCTGTAAGAAAACCCTCAATCTAGTTGCATTCAAGAGGTCGACTTTTTCATCTAACACCAAAAATAATCTGTACGAGATATATGATATATTTGATCAACAAAGTCTGTATCAAGACACATACATCCAAAGGAAAAAAAAAATAAACAGGAAAACAACACTGCTGAGAAAGATTTCAGCACAACTTGTCATGTTACAGGCAAGGAAAGATATTATAGTCAATCCCAAAGGAAGTATGCCTCCATCAATTCACAAAATAATAAAACTTGCACAAGAACAGAAATAACAGTAACTGGAAAGTCTTTTCAATGCAAAAAATAGCAGAAAAGCACTAAAAATCCATTTCCAGTATTTAGCCAGCACAATCTACACCAAACACAAAGATGAAAAGTCAGACATGGAAGAAAATAACAGCAAAGGAATCTGTTGGCCTCACATCTTTATCTTCCATTGTTTTTAAAGAAAAGCTAAGGATTTTAATGCTTTATTCTCTTGCAGTCATTAGGAAGTAGTATGTTCAAGCATCTTGCTCTATGGTGAGGAGATAAAGGGGGAAAAGGAACAGCTGAAACTCTTGGGAGTACTTTCTCACTCCTCAACATTTTTCAAAGGTTGTCTTTTTTTTAATCAGTTGTAATAGGAGCTATAATTAAATTCTGAAACCTCAACAAATATCCAGTAATTCTATCCAGGTTAATAAAGAAAAGTAATTAAAATAAACAGAATCTAATGGTCTCCTGAAGGAAGATGAGACATCAGTAAAGCAGGAGCAGATTCACGGAACAACCAGACATCAGCCAAAGTAGCACAATCACTTCAAAACCAGGAAGCCGATCGTTTCATATCCAAAAAGAAGAGAAATATCCTATAGACACACAAACAGTATATGCTTCTGTGAGCATGATTAAGTGAATGACTGGTAATTGAGTTTTGGAGCACTACATGTAGCCTCAGGTCACTGACTGAGATTGAAATCAGCAGTCAATGGGTGGTGCACAAGGCTACCAAGCACAATCATATCCATGCAATCTTTGCAAAGAATGTAATTTCTGATTTTGATAAAAGTGGACTACAGTAAAAATACAAGTTTTGGAGGCCAGGCAACAATGTATTCCCCAAATACATGGGCCACTAATGTCTTGGCAAAAGATCAGCTTTTCTCAGGCATTATTAGCAAAAGAAAAAAAAATTCCCACTTTCTTAACACTGGCAGCAACTTGTCCCCTTCTCTACTGTGTGGGCACAAGCATTTACTCATAGTAAACTGAAAGAAATTCACTAAAGCTGGCTTGGCAAAATACTATCGTCTGGATAAGTTCACATTTTGTTCACCATATATAAGAACAATTTTGCTGGGACAAATGAGAGCTCATGGACAGATGAGAGCTCAAGGTGGGATTAATTCCACCATTAATACAAGGAAGTAAAAAATGAAGTCATACAGAATTGCTAAAAGATTCAATACTTGTCAGCTATGAATTAAGGCACAGTGAGGGATTTTTAAGGAGAGGCTATTGGGATTATAAGCATCTACTATATTTCGTTTATTACTCAATTCTTCTCTTAAAAACAACTTCCCAATTTTGCTCTTGTTAAGCTTTTCTAGTGAACAGGACATTTGCACGTACCTACATAATCCTTAAGCACACAAATCTTTACCCTGTTAAGCTGGCGTGCTGTTCATTAACAGCCTTTACACCTCATCTCTGCATTATTTGCTAGAAGCTGTCCTTTATGATACTGTTTTGATTTTACGTAATGTGGTTATCAATTCCTTCTAGTTTCTTTTTCTCATGCTTCTTGTAAAATTCCATTTTTTAAATTAATTCTTAGCTTTTTTCTAGCAAAACTAGGTTATAATTGCTTTTACAGTGACTACAGCATTTCAGTATTTTCTGCTATTTTAGAAACCACTCTTCTACTACACATGTACCTTAATACTGAAGATGTTCCGTACATTTGCAATTTACAAAACTCAGTTTAACTAGCTACCTTTATCTCCAAACACTGTGTTTTGATACCACAACCATGAACTGTGCATAATTAGTAGCCATGGAGACCATGAAAACACATGGTATTAGACAAATGCATGGACCAGCAGGCTTCTGAGATGCAGTTAAAGACTTAAATAAGTGCACATGGTCCACTCACCACAATGATACAACTAAACTATCTTCATCTTCACCCCAATCCCTCCCCTATTTTAATGAAATATCAAGAATGTCAAAGCCTGACTTACCCAAATAGCTGATGCTTTGACTGGCTGTTCCAGACACTTCCATCAATGCCATGGATAACAGTCCACTCATGAGAAAGGTAATGGCTCTGTTCATATCAGCAAGAAGATATGCAGGGTAGAAGCAAAATTACACGATGATTTGCATGCAGATGTTTTAAGTAATAGGTATACAGACAGATGTCCAACAGAAGAAAAATAACTCAGTGGCACATCATCTGCCATCTAGTACATATCAGGCCAGCAGCCTCAAAGTCAGCATAACAGCTAGACTGAGCTAGAGATACACTTAGAACAAAACTATACTGAATGCAAGTGAGATGACAGATTGAATGGTGCCAAAGAAATCCCTCAAGCAAAAGGGAAATCAGACCTGGCAAATATGTTTCCCGTTTCTTTTTTTAAAAATTACTGATATACACTATAATAAGTGTTTATATATGTACGTATGTATATTAATTATATGTATATAGTCTTCAAGCTAGTTCTGCCAGGCATACTATAGTCAAGATAATAAGTTAGAAAAACTAAATGTTAGACATTTTGACTACTAAAAAATTAATACATTTATAAAGTAACCTTACATGCCTGTAAATGTGTAACATAGTGTTCACCTTTTCCCAAATTTAACACTGCAGAAGTCTAATGTTCAGCTTCTCTAGTTACTTACCATGCAAGTTTTCAGATGTTCAGCTCTTTGCTAAACACAAATGCCTAGCGCAGCCTTCATATTCACCTACACTACATTAATCAAAGATCTTTACATAAAAAAATGGAAACATGTATCTTGACTTACCCTCTCCTCAAAAAAATATCTGTAACAGGCAAATCCATTCCTTCCTGTTTTTTTTTTTACTGTTTATTATTAAGCAGAGGCAGTGTCTTTGCTTGTCCATGAGGACAAGCTAGCAAATACTGCCAGGAGGACACTAGCCTGACAAAGCAATACGCTGGAGAAAAGGAGGCAACACAGCCAGATAAAGGAGTGTCAAGAGAACCTTTGCAATTGATGCAAGTGAACTGCATAAAATTAGAACATGATTACATCTATTTGAGCTGGGTTGAGAAAAGAGATGTCCTACCTCCCACCTTTGCCTATCCCACCTGTACAATCCAACTCCTCCCTCAAACTGGCACTCCTGAGGTTCCTTGCCAAGTTGATTCAGTTTGTTCTGGCTGCAGAATATTAATTTCTCAAAATAAGAGCAGTTTTCCACTAGGTTAGCCAGTTAAGTTTGTTTTGCACAGAGTAAAAAATACGGCAGAAGTAAGATGGAACAGAATTGAAAAAAATTTATAATAGAAGTAAAAAATTGCCTGCCTTTTTCATTTTTCACCTACAGGAGCAGAAATCTGCAGAGCTCAGTGCTGAACCAGATCACATAACTGATTCAGCTCAAAAGGATCCTTTTTTGGCAGGGTAATTTTCAGCTGTTTCAGTTCCCTACCTGCACAGCCACACAACAGGTTATGCCAGCGCAGCATGGCAGTGAACAAGAAGAGTAATGATGGAATCATGCCCAAGATTAAACCTGGACAGAGTCCTGTTGGGTTCTAAAGCAGTGGCCACTTATACCAGACTGCATGGTACACAGAAGAAAATTCTCTCAGTAACTCACCTTGAGATTGTAGTGAATGCAGGGAAGATAAAATCCATGAAAAGGTGCTGCTCTTTCCCTAAGAGACAGGTACAAGGCAGGCTGTTCAAACTAAGGATTATTTTAAACATGCTTTTTCTGTCATTTCCTCAGCTATAGCTTATAAAAATTTGTAATTCTACAGCTAGTTTTGGACTTTTGAAATACTTCTACATACTACTAACCTTTACTTCGGGCTATTTTAGTTAAGAGTCATTTCAAAGCTAGTTAACAAAAGACATCTCACTTTCTCTAGAATATCCAAATATTCAAATGTTATGCCCTCACCTACCTCACCTTCACAAACTGCACAAGAGCAGCTCAAGAGCCAGTATCCTCCTGGTCACCTTCCATTTCTAAGAAGTTCCCCTTATTGCTACCCACTAGAAGATGCCTCTGGCAAGCACAAGATTTTTAACAGGCACACATAAGCCCATGGAGGCAAAAAACAACAGTGTGTCTGTACTAGTTTTTTGTGCTTGATTCAAGAATGTGGTTTTTAAGCTGACTCTCGAGAGTCCCCAGTCACCTGGGGGTGAACCACACTTTGGTTCACACTGCAGAGAAGAAGCAAAGTACGAATGCAGAATCCAGTTTGGACAAAACTAAATGAGATGTACTCCACAAGTGCACCTAATGCACTCCAGCAATTACTGAGGTCACCCCATGGGTTTTGAGCTAGTGTGAGGCAACATACACTCAAGAGTCTGCAGGTGAAGCCCCCAGTACTAAGATCTGTTTCTCGAAAGCAGCAGTCCTTGAGATCAAAGACTTTACATACACTGAGTGAAATCACAAAAGGTAAATTAACCTACTGAACTACAGTCAAAAGACTTCCACAGGTACAGCACAACATTTTTTTTAATTATGTACTTATCATTGAAGAATTGAGAGAGAACCTAATTATCCAAATATAGGGTATTTCTGCATCTGTCTGAGCTTTTTTCTGCAATGGTTGCTAGTTGGAATGTCAGCATCTAGGGGGCATTAAGTTTAAATTTATACTTTGAAGGAATTAGAATATATATTTTACTATTGCCTCAAATGGCTCCGGGCTGATGTTTTCCCAACATCTAAAACACTGAAAAAGCTCCTGAATGTGCCCTAATGATTTGCAACTTTCTAGATGCTAATAAGATCTCAACCATTCATTTTAAAGTAGTTTTCCTCTGCTGAACAGCTGAATTTACTTTCTGGAGGCTGAAGCACAGGTAGAACATTTTTAGCGGGTGTTTGTTCAGTGCAGAAAAAGGTTCCTAGGAATAATCTGAATGTGAAGACCTGCTAAAATTAATCTGGAGTATATTAAAAGCTGCTACTATTCTGGTAAGAAATACTGAAAATTATTACTATTTCACATCTAAAAACTCCCTTATGATTTGATGAGTCCTCACAGCAACTTACACATAACAATAATGGAATACAAGACATGCTATCAAGGAATTAAAAGATTTTTCTAATATTAAAGATAATCCATTATGTCCTAGTTTAATGCTATACAGAAATTTGCCTCAGATGGCTTTTCCAGAAAGATGTTCTGTTCATCAAAGCACTCACAGAAAGTCTACTTGAACCCTTTTCTGACATAACAATGGTGAAATGACAACTAGTATTTTCTCTAATTCCCTTTGATCAACTGCCAAGCCAAAGAGAAAAGTAATGTACTGAAACCATTGTGCAAAAACTAGAGCTATACCCTTTGGAATAAAGAAATATGAACAGGCAGGTGAGCTTCCTTGAAGCTTAACAATCACAGGAAATGCTTCATCAGCAATTGCTTTTAACGTGAACTTTAGAGTTTCCATTTTGATTTTTGATGCTTAGGAAAAAAGGCTGAGTCTCACTCAGATAAGAAGGTCCTGCCCACTGGAGACACTGGTAACAGCTATAATTCTTACCGTGCTGGAATTGACCTGCAAGATCAGACCTCAAGGCTTGACAGCTCACCTTCCTACTGTGGAACAGAGAACATTGCTAAAAAATAGATATCAGAATAACATTAGGTTCTGAAACATCAGATTTGGGAACATATATACCCAACTTGAACCACATACATCTTACTAACATGATCATTCCCGAATTTTTAAAGCTCCGTGCCTTGCCTCCTTTCCAAAGAATTAGGTCATACAGCACTACCCTATAGTCACATTTACTTGAAAAAGTTACGAAATTTCTCTTAAAACTTTCAAAATCCTCCTCAGTCTCCTGGTTTATTCTATATATCTTTTACTGGTTTATTTTTTTTTTCTTTACTTTGTTAAATTAATGCCCTAATAAATGTCTACATAACCAGAAGGCTTTGGAATCTCTTGTAATAGAAGGTTAGGAGGGAAACAAATTCCCTCTGCAGACTTTTCGGTCTGCTTGATAACAGCAATCATTAAAACACCCTATCATCAAGTACATTTTGCAAAAACTAGAAATACTTAGATTTAGATTCAGCTAAATCTAGAAGCTATGGAGTTACACTGCACTGATTTACTACATCTATCAAAGGAAAGGAATACCATTAGAGTAACTATCTAAGAAGGAATTCTTTCGGGACATCATAAAAACAAGAGAAAAAACTGAAGACTACAAAAATATTCTCCAATACATCCATTTTATATACTATTCATTTTAAAATACTTTTTTTTTTTTTAACTATTAAATCAGAGATCAGAGTGTACCAGCAATGACAAAGTTTTAATCAGCAAGAGTTACACACATAGGAACACATGTTGTAACTTTATCTCAGCATCCCTGGAGCTTTGTGTATATTATCTACAGAAACACTTCGTCCCTGCACTCTCTTTAAAGGTGTTTCACAACTTTCTTCCTCACTATGCTTAATTTAAAGCTTATTTCTTCAAGGAAGTTGATTTTAAAGAGCCATGATTTGCTGTAGGCTTATTTAATGTCTTGATGTATGGATTCGCACAACTAATAAGAGAAATTAGGCTAAAAAGAAGAGGAAAGGAGAAGTATGCATTCCCTTTAATCTTATGGGGTTTTTTTTCCCTTTTTTTTTTCCTGGAGACACAACAGGCGTATGTCTCATCAGATTTGTACTTACTTTAGGCATCTTGCTGCTTTCTGCCAGTTTTTTGGTGAGGTGAAGTTTCTGACAGGGAATCCACAGTAAGCCTTTGGTCTCTCACCAGCCACACTGCTATGTCACTACTCACAGATCATATGAAAGAACCATGCCAGTAGGAAACTACGTCATATCTTTTTGAATACCTGCAAATCTCCTTCTTCCAGAAAGGTACTGCCACCCACACTTTCCTAGGACAGGATTTGCAAGTACTAAGTAGAAGGATGCGTACTTGCCCAATCAGAATTCCATCTGATTTGTCTTCCTAATCCCATGAGAAATGTGTTGGTTTGCAGAATTCCTAACTAGTACCATATTCCCTGTTTCTTCAAGAATTATTGGATTAAGACTTGAGACTTCATCTCAGATCTTGCTATCAATTCCTTCCTAAGCAGCCCATCTCATGGCATCAAAAGCACCTTGGTAAGAATAAAGGGAATTTCCTTTTTCAAAATAACAACCATCATTTGTAGAGGTCCTAGAAGCCTTTCCCTTCTGAGTCAGATCTACAAGACACTTTACTGCAATTCACTTTAATTCCCAAAGAACATGTATTATTTTTCATCCATATAACTTCCCACAAAATGATTCTGAATAAACTACTGTACTTCCTAGATTTCAGTAAGAATTTAAATCCCCTCCAGCATACATCTAAAACAAAAGGCACCAATAATCCCACCCCACTACAAATCCAAATTATAACACCTGGGGAATAGAAACCCAAACAAAATCACACCATATAATTCAACATATACTTTAATTTCTACTTCCCACTTTTAGATCTCAAAAGTCACATACAATAGTCAGAAAAACCAACAAATTATAAATGCATGAAAGAATTTTTTTAAGGAAAAATATTCCACATAAATTCCCTACAATATACAGGACACGAAGAAAACTGGCAATTTCGTAACCACACAGTAAGTACTAAAAACACACAAAAATTTTATAGTTCAAAGCCCAAGTGTATTCTCCTTCTTTATTCTCTTCACTTTACTACATAATAAGTGATATAATTTAATTAGAAAAGGAAAAAGTAAAAATATGCATTTCTACAGTTGTAAGTACATAAGCAATTCTTCATATTTTTATTTCATGGGAATACTTATACAATCTGTATGTTGAATACATAATGAAATGTCATAATACATCTGGAATTATTAAAATTACTGTTATAGGTAACTCATATATAAAGCTAAATTAATGTTGAGTCAGTTCTTGAAGGTCATGGTATATTTCAAAAAACCATTTTACTGCTCAATAATAGATTTTGTTATACATAGCTATTCCCTAACCACTTAAGTCAGACAGTGGAAGTCTTGTTGTTTATCTCATAGTATAAGGAACAGACACTGCATTTTATTCCTTATAAAACATCATTCACCCACATTGCAACAGCAGGATGGAGCCCTATTTTACAGGATTTTGCAAATTGTACACAGAAGATTATTCTTAAGGGTTTATGCTAATTTTTTTCCACTTGACAACTTAGGCATAAAATAGGCCTCAGTAAATTAGTCTGAAAACAAAACAAGTAAACAAAACATCATATACAAATCTCTTACTTGCAAAATGAAATTTTCTAAGATAACTGCCTAATCAAGTCTATTTTTCCCAAGCACTTTTTTATGCAATTACAGTTCTTTTTTAATTTTAACGTATTTTTTCAATTGCTTTGTGATAAAATAAAATAGACAAAAGGCTAAGCTTTTTTCTTACTAATTAGAAACATCCCACAGGAAAAAGGCTGCTACCTGCCCATTTCCCTTATGATTATTACCCTCCTATTCTCCAAGGACACCTTTTTCAAGCATTCTGTTAAACTTTCAAGAATTCTGTCATACACAACACTACAAATGTAATACCATATCAGTGTAAGAAGTGGAGAGTTGCATACTGCATCAACATATATGAACAGAATGTAAATTATTTATTTTACTTAATTCACACTTTAAGACATTATAAGTATCTAACAAGAACTAAAATTTGTTCTCATTTTTAGTTATCATGTCCTCTTGTTGCATAACAATCTCACAAATCGCACACAACAGAATCTATACTTGCTTACCTTCAAAAAGATCCAGACAGCTACAGCTAAATCAACATTAAAGGTGGAATTCTGTGTCTGTGTACCTGAATTTTTTATGCTAGACTCTCCAAAACATGGCCTGAGGATTCACAGATTCTTTACTGTCCAATTAATGAAGCCAGCAGACCAGCCTAAGGTTAGCCCAGAACTAAGCTGCTCCTCATGAAATTCACAATCACTAATTTTTAAGTTTTGGAAAGTTTTCCTGCAGTACTGGAAAAGGAGACAAATATAAACATAGAAAAGTAAATGAAAACATGCTGCAATGGGTGTGCTCTGTGCTGCTAAATATGAACCACAGACATGGAGCGTGGGTGAAGATGGAAGTCTTTCAACTGTATTTGGATAACTCCAAATCAAGAAACACTGAGTACACAAGCCTTCTTACCCCTGATCTATAAAAACACATAAAACTCCAAATGAATGGCCATTTCTTATGCAAGTAGGTACTATATGTATGTTTTAATCTCTTTCTTTAGATGCTTTTAGTTTCAGCTTTTCTACTTTTCTGCACTCAAAAGAAACAGTACTGTAACAAGCAACTTAAAATGTAAGGACAGGAGTCCACTGTATCAGAGAGATTTCAGCCACCTATTTTTTTTCCACACTGTACACTAAAAAATGGTGGGGGGAAAGCAAGGACTTTCTTCAAGTTTAAAAGGTAAAGAACAGTATGACTACAATAAGGAAATGAGGCAATTTTACTGATGACATTCATGAGACTAAAGCTCATCATCATAGCCATATAAAAAGTTTAAAAAATGCTTTTGTGAAGACTTACAGCTACAAGCGGCAAAGAGGGAGATCTCCTAGTTTCTATGGAAAAACTCAACATTATGACAATCTTCCAGTTGAGAAAGAAGAAATGAAAATCAATGTTACTCAGAATCCGGAATGTTTTCATGGAAGCATAGCATTTTTCTAACTAAGGCTCCAAGGAGAAGCTACCATCTTTAATCTATGTTTTGAAGATAAGTGCCCAATAAGGTGTAATTCGGGACAGAAGTCAGATCACAAACCAAAAACTAAGCAACTTCAATTTAGATAATTAGGGCAATTTGACAATGACTCCTTGCAAACCTAGTATCAGTCCTCCCCCTCCCACATATACCAGTTTCCCATGAATTCCAAAGCATGAACAGAAGCACCATCGTGAAGAGATCTTGCAATTAATGAAGAGTTAGAGGAAAGTCATGAGAAGGTACCTCATCAAATACGGGAGAGGCATATGATTTTTTGCTGGGAAACAGACAGCCTATACATTTCTTAAACAGTCTGACCAACATATAGTGACACCCCATGTATTTTGTTTCTCGCATTTCTCAGAGATAATTTTTACAAAACATTCATATCAGTGAACTCCAGCTCTGCCCAGGCAACCTCTTTGGTTGCAGTTCTCAAGTAGATAAGGGCCTCACCATCTCCGAAGAAAGCTTGCTTCAAAGTGATCCATTCAGACACAATGTCCACACTCACAGTCATTTCAACCAACCAAGGAGTCTCAGACACAAAGACATTGCTGTAATCTTTCACACTACCCGGTTAAGGGGACATCAAGGTGTAAGGTACACACTCAGAAACATTTGTCTGCTTTATTGTGTAGGCTCATGGAAACAGCTGTCACTGAAAATGTTTCAATTTTTACACAGAGGAAGAAAGGAAGAACAATGTATCTGAAGAAAAATATGCCTAAACCTCTTACTCCCTTTATGAAAGGGAAAGGCTGTATCACTTTTAAAGCAATACTGAACACAGTAAAACTATGCTGGACAAAAAAAGTTAGTCTGAGAGCTTTTTCCTAAACAAGGAAGAAACAACACAAAATGAGGAGCAAAACAGAAGATGGTGTTTATGTCTGGTGATGACTTTCTCACAGACCTGCCTCAAAGCAGACAAACTGAATGAATAGTCAACCCAAAATCTGAAAATTTTTTACTGCAAATATTCTGAAAAAACCAAACACGTAACAATAAACCTTGAGTTTTGGCCAGCTACATTACATGCTTACCAGAGAGAAAACAACAAGAGAGGCAAATAAGAAGATAATGGGGATGGAGAGGAAAAAAACCACAAAATATGAGCAACCAGAGAGAACCAGTCTCTTTTTTTTTTCCATTGCGCTAGTGGAGGCGGCAACATCATTCAGAACTCTCTGGATGGTTCCAGTCAAGGGTCTGCTTTAGTCCCTGACAAAACAAGAAAGGTCACAGATTACATAACTTCTACCAATGCCATCACCAGTGAAGGATGACCTAATATTGATTCAACTCTGGCCAGAGGACACAATTTCTCCTCTTTTCTAGCCAACTTCAATGTTACAAAATTCTGTACTTAGTACACCGGGTTCAGCAACCTGACACCCCTGGTAACTGATTAACAACTGTTCTGTTAGA
The DNA here is from genome assembly GCA_009812075.1 of Sialia sialis. NCBI lineage: Eukaryota > Metazoa > Chordata > Aves > Passeriformes > Turdidae > Sialia > Sialia sialis. Next base: position 17,572,013 of record VRYO01001269.1, on the reverse strand, counting down.
GATATCCCAAACATGAAAGGCTTGCAAGGGGCAACCAGAGTAATTCTGTATTTGCATTTTACTAAGGAAGCAATGATGCACAACAGTACATACACAGCATGCACAGAATCCAACCTTTACTGTAAATGTGGAGATCTCGCCTCTTTTTCTTATTTCTCTATGACTGTTTTCTTTTTAAATGAAGATATCCAGAACACTTAAATGACAAAGCTTTGGATATTGTTAGTTCAACTCTGTTATTCCATCACAAAAATCTCCCAATCTGACAGTTAGCATCACAGCCCTTCTACAATGTATTTTGCCACAAAAGTTACCTCATAGCAACATAATATTGAAGCTCTGTTAGTAGCTCATATGCCTGCACTACACAAAGTAGCAGAAGGAAAACCCAGATTTGGAACCTAAGTCAGCAGTATCTTTAATATGAACACTTCATTAAACCCTGGTGCTGAATATGACACTTTCGCAGTTCCACTCTTCACAAATTAAAAAACTTCCTGAAATGATAACACACAAAGATTAGAATTCAATTTGCTGTCCACAAACCAGTGAGGTTTCCTACGTGCATAAGACATAACCCTTTAGCTCACAAGTTTAACAGTTTTGTAATCAGTCAGTTGTACATTTCCTCCTGTTTCAGCAAAGAAGCTTAACTCTACAACTTTCTATATACAGACTCAAAAATAAACATGAGTGTCATCTTCAAGTCCATACGTAGATGCTGTATACCCAAAAGTATTTTTCCTGATTTCAGGAAGACAGTTCTTCTACGTTGAGAAAATATCCTAATTATGAACTCTATTATTATCATTGACTCTCAAATAAAAGACCTGGAAAATTTGAGTATAAGAGAAGTTAACAAGTAATTTTTGCAAAAAAACCCTAAGATGATACATTCTGCATAAATTGGGATTTGAACATGGTTAAATTACTTTAGTAAACAATAACCAAGACCTCTAATCCACTGTACCTGTCCTAATTTGACATAAGGGGAAAAAAAAAATACATTTGTTTCTAGATGGAAACTAGCAATACATAAACAAACACAGAGGTCTACCAAGCAAAACTAAATGTAGTAACTTACTCAAAACAAAACAATGTAATGAAACTAAGCTTTATGACAAATATTACTCACTCTCAATATACTCTGGAGCCATGTGCATCAGTCTCTACAACAGAAAAGAATAACAATGTGCCCAAATAATTTTTATATGTCCTCAATTAAAAATAAACACACAGCTTTACTCCAAATTAATTCAAGAGAGTTACTCCTTCCTAAATAAATTTAAATTCCATCCGAATATGACCATAAGGTGCAGTACTGATTATTTTCTAAAGTGAGTATGTCATATCTAACAGGAGCACAAATCTGTAGGCCTGTGCTGATAAGACCACAAGTATATACTGCTAAGAAAACAAACATATGCCTATGATCTTAGATAGAAATGCTAAAGGAGTAACGTTAGGTTAATCATCTAATTTCTGATCACTAAGCTATTCTAAATGTTAAAAGAAATAGTTCACATTCCTAACCTTTTCATTTCTACACTTATTCTTCCACATAGCAGCAATTATTATTTCAAGAACCAATTATTAGTTCATTTCTATGAGAAAAAAATCAGGAAAGTACACTTTTAATTTGCTGTCTTTTCATAGCTGAAACAGCTAGGGCTTCCCAAATCCCCCAAAGTACAAATATCTTCTTTCCAGGTTAAAGGAGATGCTGGAAATGAAAATAATTAAGGCTGGCCAAATATATGCTATGACATTTGTATAACATTTTATTTCATGTTTACAAACAGACACATAAAGGGGTCTAGGAAAACTGTAAGAAACCAAGGTGTCCTCTTTGGAAATGGCAAAATAACTATTTGCAAAAATTTTTAACCTGGAATTTAAAGCAATTACTTTAAGGGGAAAAAAATGAAAACTGATCTGTTTGGTTATGCCTCTTGGCTTTCCTCTAAAAACAAAATACTAAAATTGGGCTAGAAGCTCTTGTCAATGAAATTACAAATTATGATGCAAAGAGTTTAACAATGATCAAACAGGACTTACTGTACAAAATAATTGTATTCTGAAAGATTACCTGAACCTATTGAGAGACTAAATGGTTAGTTAAATTATTCTAACACCATATGTGCCTGGTAGTGCATTCTGGGAACACTTACATGTGAAAATTATTACAACTCTCTGATCAAAAGAAAATAATAACCCAAATTACACACCATGAAGTTGTGTAAAATACGCAAAGAGCATTCTGTTAGCACTTTAACTTTTACAATAGGTAGTGGCACGCATGTCCTATCCTTCAGGAACAAAGGGAACAAACCCCCATGTGACTTTTGCATCTGGCCCAACATGCTGTACCCATATTAAGGATCTGACTGCCTGGAATTTGAAAGCAACGCTAAGGATTTCCACTTGTACACACTGTGCTTTTCTAGCGATTTATCGTCACAATCACCCTGCGGCCAAGCGCTTCCCAGGAAGGGAAGGAGGGGAAGGGCTCCAGCCTTCGTGACATCCCTGGCTCCCGGCAGCGGGATCAGCACCCGGCAGAGGAACAGCGCCGGGGACTCCCGCGGGCTCGGGCCGGCGCTAATAAATAACTTCAGGCTTAACTCCAGGCCTCCTCTCCCATCCGCGTCCCCTCTTTCACTCCAAGCATCCTCCTACTCCTAAGCGAGCTCACAACGCTGCTTTCCATGAACAGTCATGTCTTCCCCAGGCTCCCGGTGAAACCTACTGAGCTTGAAGGGGGAAATTTGGGCAGCCTCTGCCGCCCCGCGCTCGCACCGGAGCGGCGCTGACGCCCGGAGGCGCCGGAACCCCGCGGGGCCGCTCCCGGGCGCGCCGCGCTGCGCCCAGCTCCGCGGAGCACCGGGACACCCGCCAAGAGCTGGGCACAGGAACCCCCAGCCTGTCACACCCCTACCGGCTCCGGGAGCCCTTCTGTGCAACCACCGCAGGTCATGTGCCAAGGGTTTATTAAAGGATCATCCGTGCGCGGTGAGCGGCAGCATCATAAATGCCCTCCTCCCCCTCCCAATAGAGAGCACACAGGCACAAGCATCCCCACCCACCCCCTCCCAATTCCCAAAGTAAAGGCCAGGGAGGGGGAAGGGAAGGAGCCATCCCAAAGGAGCTGCCGTGCAGAGCGTGCCGCGCTCGGGCATCCCCGGGAGCTGAGGCCGCCTCCCGCCCGGGGAAGGCAGGCCCGGCACCTGCCGGCCCGCAGCCTGCGCCGGCCGCGGGCTCTCTTCTCCAGCGCCTTCGCACTGAGGCTCCGCCGCGCTGGGAGGAAGCACGGCCGCGTCCCGGCCCCCCATGCCCTCCGGCACTCGCCCACCCGCGCGCTCCGGCCCCTTCGCGCGGGTTATTCCCGGGTCAGTCCGCGCGGCTGCGGCGCCCGTCCGCCTGCGGCAGCGCAGCCCAGCGCCGGCCGGCACCGCTCACGCCGCCCGCCGGCGGCCGGAGCGCCGCCCCCACGCCCCGACCCCGGCTCCGTGCTTCGGGTACCGCACGCACGGCGGAGGGGCGCTCCCTGCGCAGCGGCGGCGGCGCCGCCACGGCAGAGACAGGCGGCCGGCGGGGCACCCCGCGGGGCGGCCTGAGGCGCGCACCGACCCGCGGCCGCCCCCCACGCGTCCCCGGCGCCGTGGCCGGCGCAGCCCGGTACCTGTGAGGACGCCGACGCGGATCTGGTGGTCGTGGTTCGTCAGGATCATCCCCTCCGACGCCATGTTCGCGGCGCAGCACCGCACTGCCGGGGGGGGGGGGGGGGGGCGGCGCGGGAGCGGCGCGGGCGCAGAAGGGGCGGGGCCAGGGGTTGTGGGGCGGGGCCTCGGGAGGGCGGGGAGGGGCGGGGGCGGGGAGGGGCGGGGGCGGGGCTAGTGCTACGACGGAGCGGGGGGGGTGCGAGACTCGCGCGGCGCGCGGCGCAGGCAGCACTAATTCAGCGCCGAGAGCCTGACCTCGGGATCCCTGCGGGGAGGCAATTCCCGACACTTCGCAAGTGGAAAAGGCGGATAGCAAGGATGGTCGTGATCCCTGCTCCTGGTTAGCCTGAAATCGCAGAAGCACAGAGTCTGCTAGGTTGGAAAAGACCGTTGTGATCGTCGGGTTCAACTCTGACCGAGCCTGTCAAGCGCACCGTGGCACTGAGCGCCACATCCCGTCTTCTGTTAAACACCTCCGGGGCGGCGGCTCCACAACCCCCGTGGGCAGCTCGTTGTCATGTCTGATCTCCATTTCTGTGAAAAATGTCTTCCTGACATCCCGCCGGCGCCTCCCCTGCCGCTTAGACCGGTGTCGTTCTGTGTGGCGCTGGCTGCCTGGGAGGAGAGGCCGACCCCCAGGTGGCCACAGGCTCCTGTCAGGTGTTGTGGAGAGTGAGGTCACCTTTGCCTTCTCCAGGCTAGAAATACACAGTTTCTTCCCCCGCCAATTTCATGGGGTCAGCAGGGTGTTTTTTCTACCTTTCCAGGCCTGTTCTCTCATCTGCAAGCCCTTCCCCTCTTCTCTGAGACTAAAGCTGTTGTTACACAGGCAAAGCAACAGTTGTTTTGATAAAGCAACTTCCTGTCATCTTTTTTTGCCTTACTAATGTGACACTGGACACTCTCAGGAAGCAAATATTTAAACTCGTTTTGAATGAATATGTGGGAAAACGTCTTCTACATTTATTACCACCATCATCAGCTACAAATGGTAACCTATTGCCAAAATTCAAGTCTCCTTACTTCAGCAGATCTTTATATTTTTGCATTTTCAATGCTATCTTCCTAATTGCAGACTCCGTATTAGTCTCCTTTTGGCTGCCTACTAAGAAGCAATTATTGAAAGAGTTTGTAATTTGCATATACATAAATGAACCACTTCAGTTTTCTCCTTAGCATATCACTTTCTTCGATGAACAACTAGCACAAAAAAAAAAACAAAAAGAAAGGGCTGAAGAAATATCCTCTGACTATGGGGAAGTCGCACTAGTAGCACTTTGATGGGGTGGTGCACCAGCACACGATATCAGTATTTCTGTATTGGCACAGCAGTTGCAGTGTGTGCAGCCATAGAGACTGAGAATCCAGGCTCCAGGGATTTCTGGTTATGCAATGGTATAATACAACATATGTGGGTGGGTGTAAGCCTGAACCCAAAACAGCATGGTTACTGAAGATATACTGCATCACTGGTGCTCATACTGCTGTTCCCTCACGAGTTCAGCCACTATGTGTTGAATATTCTGCTGTAGACAAGGCAAAAAGATTATTTTTTTTTGCAAACATGTCTGAAATTATCTAAAGTGCAAGCAAATAGCTTGACATTTTGTAGCTTCCTGCAGAGGATTCTCACACCCTAAAAACAGTCTTGTTTATTCAGAGCATCTCGGTCTCCCTGTGTAGCCTGTTGATTTGTTGCTCTTGTGGATGGTAAGAAGGAGGGGCAAAATTCAGATTTCACTAGCAGCATTAGTTTTATTACTTCCTGCCTTATAAGTGCCTACTAGAGGGATTTGTATGAGGGTTTTTTTTGTGTGTGTAGAAATGTAGTAGATGATTGTATTAAACCAACAAAATGAGTTTACCAGCTTTTAAATGACTGAGTAAAGAAGAAGCTGACATTGATAATAGGGGTTTTGTTACTGTGGTGTGAAAAGCCTTGTAAACTACATGGTAGATCCATAATGGTTCAAGAGAAGGTTGCAAATTGTACTGCAGTCAAATTTGTGACAGGGTAAGAAAACAAGTGTGTGTAATGCAGAAGCCTTTTACTGCAGGGATGTATTCTAGGTAATGCACTAGCAATCCACACTGGAGTTCATATTGACTATCTAGAGAAAACAAAGTTTTCCTCATCGAAGTCAATATAAAGCTAATAGTCGCATTTTGTCCTGGTCATGTCAGAGTTGAAGTATAACTCAAATCAGTAACCTCTCAGCAAATTTTTTACATTATTTTGGCTGCCAGCAGGTAATTATCAACGTCTCTCTGTTAACTAAAGCACTGCTTTTTCATCAAGCTGGCTCTGCCAGCCATGTTTGTTTCTTGTAGTCTGCTGGGAAACATAGTGGCTTTCTCAATTTCTCATGAGCACTACCGAATTACATCTTATACTCATTTGGGGAAAGCTGTCTGAGAGGACAGGAAGCTCCTGTACTAACTTATGTAGTTACCTGTAAACATCTGAAGTTAAAAAAAAAAACAGTCTTCAGTAGGATGACACTTCTTGAAAGTGTGGGAAAGGATTATTTAAACTCTCATTGAAAGTTATCAGAGACACTTTCTATTTAGAATATGTATTCACTATAATTTCTATTGTTTTCTTATCATGTAGGTCGGATTCTTTTTTCAGTGACTCCTTAACTCTAATTTCTTTACTCTGTTTTGTTTACAGCTGGTTGGATGTTTGGATCAGCAGTGGGACATGGCTCTTCAACTGTGTACCATTGGTGCAGATCCCACTGAAGACATGAAATAGCTGGTTTAATAAATCATTAATCAAATTTAAAACATTTTAATTTGTGCCACTGGTGCAAATCCAAGTAAGGTCAAGAGACTAGTTGGCTCAATGGTTAAGTAACAGGAAATAAAGTTGTACCTTCAGCTTATTTATGTGAGTCTATATAGAGTCAAGAAGCAAAGGCTGAGACCTAAAAGTAAAAAGATTTTCCAATTCAGCTGTTGTTTTAAAGTCAGTCTATTACGAGTTATTGCTTTCTGATATGTTTAAATATTCTGTGTTGATCTAGAAATTTTAAAAAAGAATAGTATAAATATTTTATGTGTGGCCACTGATACATCACAATATTTATCACTCTAAAAGAAAGTGCAAGAGGTGATTACTCCAAACAATCCTTTTCCTTGAACAAGCATCTAGGAAAAATACAGAACATGCACTATATTTTAGCTATGTAAGGTTTTAAAACCACCTAAATGTCTTAGTGGGCTATACCATAATCCATCCTTACCAGCTGAACATTACCAGAGGCTTCCAGAGAATCCTTTCTGTGTTTAGACTTCCAGTCATGAGCAGGAACCCAACTTCAGTGATTGTCCTAACTATGAGTGGGCAGGAAAATGTGTTTTGCTTATAGTAAAACTTAATTACTCCTTGCATTGCACCAGTATTTGCAAGGCCAAATCTGTCTATTAAGCAAATAACCTATGTCTGTGAGATTACAAGATAAGAGAAGCTGTTAAGTCTTCTAGTTGGTAACAAACTACATCACAATTTAGCTGATTCCTGTTTGCAATATGGGCATTTGCAGCAATGACAGGCATGTGGAAAACTCCGAAGGAAAGGTGGCCTTGAAAGACATCCTTGCATGCTGTCTCCCTCCCTCCCTCCTCCCACTCAGCTACCTACTGTGGTGCAACTTCTGAAATGGCACCATATGCTCTAGGATACAACCTCACATATATTCTTAGAAATAACATCTGGAAGAGTGAAATTTACTGAGCTTATATGGTATGACTTTGATGGTTGTGGTAGTGACAACCATTTGAGTTGCCTCCAATTCAAACCCATTGCAGCTTTTCTTCTTTTACTCTCAACCTGGTCAGACTAAAAAAGCTCTTCCTTTCCCGTCATCCTTCCCATGATATATGTCATAGCACAACCCTATATTCTCATTATTTAATGCACAAGGTAGGTCTATCCGCCTTGTGTTTTCTTCCTCTGAGATTTCGGGTGTTACTCTTTTGCTGCTCAGTTGAAGAAATGTTTCTGTTCCCATGAGTCTTTGGAAAAGAACATTCTGTAGGTCTTTTTCCAGGACATGTTGCACCAATGTGGTATTTTGCATTATGCAGACACACATTTTTTTTGTCCAGACTTTCCCAGACAGAATTCAAAAAGTCCTAGGCAGGGAAGTTCCAGATTGAAGTATATCCTCAGCATAGTAACAAGGTTTGGATCCATCTCTAAGGAGCAGTGGAGGTTCTGCAGATCCTGTGATAAGGATTATCTTTTGATTCATCATCATTATATTTTTGTCCATCATCCACTGAGCTGGTCCTAACTATTTTCTTGGTCCCACGTTGAAAATAATGCCCAGATATTTTGCTGTAGTTACACTAATCTGACAAAGTAGGCTTTTCTTGAATAGCAGTACACTAAAAGAGGATTTCCTTTCTTTTAGAGTAATTTGGAAATGGGGCCAGCCAAAGGCCACCTTGATGCTCCCAGATACCAATTCTTCTGGGTCACTGCGGCCGTTCCTGCAGTGTATAACTCATCTGAGAGCAAAACCAAAGCCTTTGAGATAGGTTTGCAGTATGTGTGACATCTGACTACAAATGCAGTGCCATTCACTACTAGTATGGGTGCCTGACAAAAATAAATGAATCTTAGTGTGACTCCACGAGTGGTGTTGACACATTCAATTGTCTGTGCTTCGTTTGCTGCAAAACAGTAGCTATTTTAGAAAAGCGTTTGATGAGTTTAGCATACACAAAGAGTAGACAGATTTAAAAGACATCTTACTGGAACATTCTATTTTTGAGATTTCACTTTGACAAAACTGCCTCATTAAGGACTTGGATATGAAAAGCAGGAAAATGCTTTTGGATCTCATGTAAACTAAATTCAGAATTCTGATGAGCTGAATCAGTTCTTTCCATGCATTCTTTTCCTTTATCTGTATTTCTCCTTGTTTTCACATAAGAGATTATATAAAACTTTAAGGTATCTCAGTCTTGATTAATGAGCAAGACACCGAACTGTATGAAATAAGGGAGAAAGAGGAAAGAGAAGGTAAATATTTTGAACCCAAGTTAAATAATAATATTTTGGAATGAACTAACCACAAATGATCATCGCATGTTATGGCCAAAAGTGGAAAAATGACAGTTGTTCTGCAGAAAACCTTGCTGTGTGGTTTGCTTTGACTTAGTAGAAGCATTAAAACTACTAGAATAGATTCTCTAAGGAAGAAAAGGATACTGTGTGGCAAGAGGCAGCTGCAGCCTCCTGCCAGCTTGGCCGAAGGCAAATTCACCAATGTGCGTTGTTGAATATTGGGTTTCAGCTCTGAACAATTTGACAGTGGCTTTCAGAGGGTTTGTCCATGTTCAGACATATTCAGCTATATCAACAAATAAAATTCAGGCAAAAAGCAAGTGGCTGTGCCCTCTCCAGTCTTTTCAATCCTGATTTAGGTCATTTATGTCATATGTATGGTATAAAGTAGTTGGCTTGTAGTCAGATTGCATACAATGGGACACATGAGACTCCTTGTACCCACAACTTTGTTCTTTGTTCTTTGATAGATGAGTCTTGGAAAGAACACCCATTATTCATGTGTTAACCCCATGATTGGTGTGCATAATTCCCACTAGGCCACTCTGCACCTTTGTGGGTTTGTTTTCTAGTAGAGTTCTTGGCCCAGCTGTGGCTCAAGCTTTTACCTTCTTTGAAGCCTGTACCAAAGTACTGTTGATTTGTTTAAGGGGCTGAGCACATTCATCAAACACAGAAATATTTTTTTGTTGTTGTTTTTCATAGACTATGTCTATAAAACTAGTCATGTGCACTACCTGTGATGCCTGGTCAGTGATGGTGTGAGAATATTTGGTGCCTGTTCCTTTCCTTTGAGTTTGGTTGGTTTTCTGCTCTTCAAGAACAAAATCAGTACCTTATTTGCTGTTTCTGCTTATACATCTTTGCATTGTAAAAGAAAGGAGGGTTGTCAACTGTGTGACTACAAAATTACCAAGTGACACAAATGACACAGTACATTTGCAAGCCATTTCATGCAGTCATATTAAACGCAAAATGATTTTAATATGCATTCTGTGTGTATTATTATGTTTTTGGTTTAGACAGGGCTAAAAATAGTTGGATATGCTTTATAGTAGATTATTTAGTCTTTCTCTAGAACTCTTTCTTACCTCAGCTTCATCTCAGGTGCTTCTTAAACTTCCAATAGTCAAACTGTTGGTATCAATAGACTACTTCTTCCACAGTTAATCAAAGTTCAAGCAGAAAACACATAGAGAAAATAAGCTTTCCAGTAAAAAACCTTTCTTTTTTGTCTTTGCATTTCCATGACAGTCTTTAGTCCTGTATGTACTTATCTTCTATCTGTCCTTCTTCACAGCTTGTTTCAAATGCTGTGTAATAGCCATTGCTTGAGTATCCATGTATATCACCATCAGTGTATTTATCCTGATGGAAGATTAGACACTATTACTCTGGTTTTACAGAGAGAAGGGCAACAGAGATGCTGGCTGCATCACAACCAGCTGATGGATGCTGTGGTATTATGGTTTCCTGATTAAGGATCTGTCACAGTCTCCTTGGCTCCTGCTGAAGCAGCATATGGACACACACTTGGGTTTCATATCAGTAGAAAGACAAGCCATTCAGCTGGGATCTGAAAGTTCAAAAGTGTTTCAGCTCTCCAGCCAAATAGTGGCTGAAATCTGGATTTAAATACACAGCTCTGAGTGTGCCAGGGAGCAAGATGTCAGCTGCCTCGGATGTGTAAGGCTTCCAGGTCCTTCTTGTTTACAGAGTTTGTACTTTGAGTAAGTAAATAATTATTCTTAAGCCAGAGGTGAATACCCAAGCATGACTGACTATTCAAGGTATTATAGGACACACCCGGGAAAAGAGAGACCTGGCTTCTAATCACAATTTTAATCAACATTCAATCTAAAACTGGACGAGAGACTAGAAGCAAAGTGTTTCTGTTTAAAGATCCTTGCTTCTAAGAGAACCATGTTAATGAACTAAACAAAATTTTTTGCTCTCTCTCAGTTAACTGAAATCCTTCTTGTTCCTTTTGAAAATGTTTTTTGAGAATGTTAGCATCTCAGGTTCTAGTGTTTCTGTATCTAAGAAATGGGATTTATAGCTGCAGGTGCATCACTGCTTCATCCTATTCTACTCTTCTTGCCCCACATACCCTCTCTCCATGCCTGATCTTCACACCTCTCCGGCACTGCACGCATCAGACTCCTCTATCAGCCAATGCCTTTCACTCCTATGGCAAAAATCTGTGCAGGATTTAGTATGGTCTGGCAGACAACTCACTCACAGATGGGTCTGAGGAGTGCCAGAGACAGCACAGCAATCAGTGTGAATGGGAGGAAGGGGCCAGTTGAAACTTGCAAAGGGGAAACAATCTTCCTCTTTGGTTTCTTTTATTGGTTTGCAACACTTCATGAAATGACATCCCAAAACAGACCAATTATGGGAAAAAGGTGGTATCTCTGACTACACTCAAAGTTTACATGGTCAAACTCTTGTTCCTTTAAGTTAGTTTTATTAAAACACTGGTATTTTACCACTTCATACTAAACTTGTCTCATATTTAATTGCAATATTTTAAAATTTTTGCCTATTTTTCTGTGGCTGTAACTGCTTATCAAATTTGAAACAGAGGCATCACTTGAAATTATATTTTAAAGCATATTACTTATTCCTCTAGAAACCGGAGTTTCAAGAAGTTGGTTAAAGATGCATATTTACCTTTATTGTATATTTCTGATGTATCAATTTTCACTTGTATGTTTTGAAATATTTGGAAATTTATTATTTGTCTTTTAAAGATTAAGAAACTTAGTCAAAATTACATTTGTCCAGAAATCTTCCATCCTAGTTCAGTAGCTGTTTATGCAAGCAGACTCTTAAAACCTCTTAGAGAAGGCAGTACATTGGTAATAGGAGGACCTTTCTGAATGTTTGTCATATTCTCAAACTAAATCCAAAATACAGCACTGTATCAGCTACTAAGAAGGAAATTATTATTATTATTACTATCATTATTATTGTTATAATTATTTATTATCACCAGCTGAAACCAGGGCAGTATTTTACTATGTTGTCTCATTGAAATCAAAGAAACTGCAATTTCATTGTCAATTTCTATTTTGCCTAAAAATAATTTCATTTCAGACTTGCTTTTTTTTTTTGTTAGTTCTCAACAGCAGAAAGCTCAGCCTGTCTTTCAACATTGGTCCTGCAATTTCCAAATGCTCAGTTTGTAGTAGTGTAGTTTGTTTCTGCCAGGTAGCTTCCTCTCTGATAAAAGTATTAGCATCCCAACACCCATCAATCCAGAAAATTAGTCTCCTAGAGCAAGAATTTATTTCAGCCATTTGCACAGTCTGGTTTTTTGAACAAGATATTCCCAAGCTACATTTAGCACACAAATTTCTGGTTCTGTATATGAGATGTATTAACTTAGTTTTGTAGATTAGTTGAGTATTGGTCTTTTGGGAAACCAGCAGGAAAACTTTCTGTTGATACAGTGGAATTTTATCCTTACCACCTGTTCTTTCCATCAGTAAGTAAAGCCAGTTGACCTAGAACTTCTAATTCCATATTTAAATATAGCCAAATAGTTGATATTTTTTTTACTTAGGATCCCACTTCACTATTTGAAAATACACTTTTCTTAACTGTACTTGACTACAATTCTTTCTTGAACTTCATTTTGGAAAAGATTGTTTACTATTCATTTTCTGTGTATTTCAGGAGAATATCTGCACATCTCTGTAACTAGTTTTCTGTTTTTAGTGATCATGCTGCAGTATACCTTCAGTGAGACCTCTGAAGGACTTTTATCTTTATTTTCCAGAAACAAAATAAAGTAGGAAAAAAACCCCTGGTATTTCCTCACTGTATCATCAGTTATACAAATAAGATGCCTTTAGAGATGCCACATAAGAGATCTAAAATAAGCTCTGTATATTGATAAAAAGTGTAATTAATCTTAGAATTCAAGTACAGTTGTATAAGTTCTGGTAAAGGCAAATGCTATATGCAGTCCTGAGTTTTGGATGTCATTAAGTTTTGGAATTACAGATAGGTTTTTGCCATCAATTCATGTCAATTCACATCAATTCATCAGCTGGTGTTCAATTCATACAAAACTCTTCTTGATTGTGGAATGGGTTTTTGTAATGACAGGTTGAAATTTGAAACAGTTTGAAAGTACTTTTGTGCCCTTTATTACCTAGGTCTTTTAGGGATTCTCTAAGTCTTGTTGGATATTGTCAGTGATCCTGTTGCGCTGTGCAGGTAGAACACACTGCCTTAGGGTGTGAGGTGATGCTGCAGCCAGGCTACCTGATGACAGCAATAACTCACATAGAGTCTAGACTATGTAAAATAACGTTTGCTTTTTCACGTCTGATAAATTTCACTGGAATCCAGTTGAGCATAGGGTTGAACTGGAGGCTAGTGCTGCTTTTACCTCTCATAGCTGTGTTTCCTCATCCCCTCCTTTGCAGTGGCTCTAGCAACTCCAGGTACACAGAGAGCATCAAGGTGGCCAAATTGCACCAATGGAGTAATCTTTTTTTTTTTTTTTTGGGTAGTTCAATATTCTGTTGTATCAATGAGTTGGTACAACTAATGATGGCAGTAATTAGAAAAAAATTGAAGAAGGAAAAGGTGTTGGAGGGGAAGAACAGGCTTGTCCCCTTCATTGGCAGCATAATGTGAAACTTCACCTCTAAGAAACCTTATGACAGTGATGTTATTTTTAAATGTAAAACAGTGAGAGAGTTATTGCTGTAATTTGAAACTGCACTCTGACTGTGTCCTCTCTAACACAGAGCTCCTATGACCCTTCTTGGTTTAATCTCTTTCTCTTCTAATTGCCCACTTTTCTTTTGTTGTGGGAGTTCTAATTTACTTCTAGTATGACTTGCAAGCTGTAACTCCCTTTTCACTCCACAGACCCTATAAATGGAGGATTTTTGCAAGTGCTTGGCCTCTTTACTCTCCCTTAATTCAAATTCTAAAATGAGATTCTTTACACCTTTGATCAGAACAGTCACCATCTGCCTTCCTAAATCAGTAAGGCTCACTTCAGTGAACTAGAAATCTGCACTCCACTCTCATGACTCTTGGAACCGTAGAATCTTGAAAGGCATCTCTGGACATCATCTGGTCCAATGTTCCTGCTCAAAACAAGATCAACTAGGGAAGGTTGTTCAGGAATGTATCCAGTCAGATTTCAAAAATCTCCAAGGATGGAGACTCCACAACCTCCCTGGGCAGCCATGTGCTCAGTCAGCCTCACCATAAAACATCTTTTTCTTATGTTTAATCATCTTGTGCTTCAATTTGTGTACTTGTCCTTTCACTGGGTACCACTGAGAAGAGTCTGGCTCCATCTTCCCCATCTGCCCCAGATGAGAGGTGTTCCAGCCCCTTAATGATCTTCATGGCACCGTGCTGGACTCTTTCTATCATGTCCATGTCTGTCTTGTAGAAGGAAGTGGATACAGCACTCCAGGTGTGTCTCACCAGTGCTGAACAGAGGGAAAGGATCACCTCCCTCAGCCTGCTGGCCATGCTCTGCCCAGTGCAGCTGAGGATGCTGTTGCCTCTCTTTGCTGCAAGGGTGTATTGGTGACTGTGTTCACCTAGTTGTGCCTCAGTTTCCCAGGTGTTTTTCTGCCAAGCTGCTTTCCAGCTCCTCAGCTCCCACCCTGTTCTGCTACCTGCAGTTAGCTGAAGCCTCCATGCAAGTCTTTAATTAAAAGATACAGGAAAATACTTAACAATGAAGAGTCTTTTCTGTCTTGTTCTTTGGGTCCTTAGAGTTACAAGCATGATGATGATACTCTGGAGGCAAACATACTTCTATAAATACTCACAAGTAAGAAAAGCAGACTAACAGCAGCAGTTAGCTGTTCTGTGCCTCAGAATCCAGCCATTTCTGACAACAATTATTCTCTAAATGTATTCAGGGATATATTATACATAAGTTCTAGAGGCTTTTTAGGCAAGAATGTTTTCTGCCTAATAAAGTATTCAATAGCACTTTGTATTTCTTTAGCTGGCAAATAGATATAAATATGCTTGGTTTCAAAGGGAAAGCCTGTCTGATATGTATATACTGCATAGGATCAGGAACACTTTCATGAATAAGCCAACTGATTCCAACACAACTCTTCATATGAATAAATGCCGTTCAGCTTTAGAGAAGACAGTACAGCAGCAGAGATGGCAGCCATGGTTATTTAATCACAAATTGTGTGATTATTTTATTAGATTCTCTGCTCCTGGAAACTGAATCTCAGTTTGACTTCCAGCATTCTTAGCTGGAAAAAAAATTGAGAAATTGACATGACATTTTGAAAATATAATCAAAAGAGAAAAATAGCTCAATTTTTCCTTCAAGGTGTTTAAACCAAACTCTTTCTCAGATTTGATTTCTTAATTTTGAAATGTTCAGACAGGTGCTACTGGATTCAGATTGAAGGGTTACCTTTGCCCAGTTTTGTGGGACCACATGCAGCAGCATTCTGTGGCCACATTGTCTGATCCTGAGCAGCACCACAGGAGTGCTTTAGCTGTTGTGCTGTATGGTATACAGTATCTTTTGTGTTAGGCATTGGCACACCATTTTCAGAGAAAGGGATTCACTGGGGATCACACAGTTTGAGGGGAATTCTCCCCACCACACCAACTGGCCTGGGTGAATGGCAGAGTGACTGGTCTTAGGCTTGGCGTACATTGATGGTCAAGATTATGATAACAGCTCTAAAGGAAATCCAAAACATGCAGTAGACTAAGACTAGTGCTCAGAGGAGGTGGCTAGTATAATTTAAAGTAAGGCTGAAAGCAAAAGAAACTCATTGTTTCTTAAATCTGCATTTATCATTTTCACAAGATTGTTGGCAGATCTTTTATTCCTGCATTTTCTTCCTTCTTTAGCATTGCATATCTGTACATGATAGTGCATGGCAGGTTTTTTTCTTCAGTTATGAAACTCACAGTTCTGATGGATCTCAAACAAAGGACCTAGTGTGGGCCAACTGAGAGCTAAATCCATCCGGCTTCTTTCAGATGGGTAAAAGAAATTCTCTGTCAGCAATTAATTCTTACTTTTTAATGCAAGGTCTCAAGGAGTTGTGTGAACTTTACTTACAGAGGTTTCATCTACATTTAAGTGGTAGGTAAAGCTGGTAGAACAACTTTATGAAAATGAGGCAGAATTTGTCGTAGAAATTTTGGAATGTACATGTCCTCCATCTGAAAAATGGGCAAGTTGTATACATTTAATTTTACAGTTGAGGAAACTGGGAAGTGAAAGTTCAAGTGACTTATCCAATTCCATAGAAATAAACAACTTTGGAAGTGGCTGAATAAGTTCAAAACTCTTCTGTTCCATTTTCTTTCCTATGGACAGTTTTTACAGACAACAGAACTGTTCTATGTTTATTAAAGAAAAAGGGGTTTTAAATATGTGCTACGGTCTTAAGAGAAGAAGAGCCTTCCCAAATTAGAGTTGAATTAGATGGATTTGGGTAATACAGGCAAATCAAGATATTGATTATATGTCCACAAAGATGTAGGATCCCCTTTCCCTCCAATGTTATAACACAATTTAGTTATTTCTATCTATTTTTTATCATCTTTAGAGCAGAGGCAAATGGTGGAATGTCAGTATAATTCCCTCATCCATTCACACAGCACTGTAAAAGAAAGCAAAGCTAGATCCAACCACTTCAATATTTTTATGAAAGTTTTTGGTTTTTCAGCATTCTAGTCCTTCTTTCAAATCTTCCTAGAAAATTATGCCCACTAGTTAACATTTCAAAGTTTTCAAACCCCAGACTAATTAGGCTAATGGCATTTTTCATTTGTTTCTAGAAGTTTATGGGTTATGGAGAACTAGAAGTGAGGAAACAAGCTGTATGATTTGCATATCTCAAAGGAGGAGATAGAGAGCTGTGGAAAGGGACTTACAATACAATTGCCCTGGGGTAATGGAGCCTGTGATCTGCTTGAAGGTAGAAAGGGAAGATCCAAGAGAGGAGTACGGGATTGAGAATGAGAGAGAAGAAAGTCATGAGGACAGAATGGAGATGTTACAATCAAAATGTCAAAGGACCGAGCAAAAGAAAAAGACATCACAACTGGAAATGGGTGTGGACAGAGTGATGAAGGGATGGCAAAGAAGTGAAAGTGGAGAATGCTGCTGTTGCCTTCTGGTCAGAAAGTAATGTGAAAAGGAAGTAGGCAGAAGAAGATTGTTTAAATCTAGAAAATATCTGAAACAGCAGAAGAGGCTACAATGGTTGAAGACAAGAGAATCTTTCTATAACAGTAATTTTGACTTTGGCTCTGCAAGTTGTAAATAATATATATATATAGCTTCTCTGAGTGGAAGTACATTACTTCCTATTGATGGCATAGAGGATCTGCTTCTACAGTTACTGCAGCAATATATGAAAAGCAGTTTTTAAAGTTATCCCTTCTCTTTGTTATGCTCTAGTGCTTTTTCACATTTACAATTTTCCAGATGCAGGCATCCATTTGACACAGTAAAGGAAAAAAGACATACATGAGGATTTATCCCTTACAGATTCCTTCAAGAATTTTGATGGGTTTTTCT
This sequence comes from Sialia sialis, assembly GCA_009812075.1. Classification (NCBI taxonomy): domain Eukaryota; kingdom Metazoa; phylum Chordata; class Aves; order Passeriformes; family Turdidae; genus Sialia; species Sialia sialis. The sequence continues at coordinate 17,554,645 of VRYO01001269.1, read as the reverse complement.
TTCTTTAGAAAAACCCTTGTTAGAGCATTTTAGGTGGAAGTGTATGGATGCTTTTTAGTAGTGATTAAACCATGCCTGTCAGCTATGAAAAGCTTTTTTAACTGACCTAGCATGGGTCATTTTGCCTGTAATTTGAAGACAGAAACAGATTATACTGCCCATTTAATGCTTTTTTTCATCTTTAGCGGGGAAATTTGTAAAAATTCTCCAGTGTGGAGGACTGTGCTATACAAAGAAGTGAAGTCAGAGTGTGTTTGTAACTGCAGACTAATTTTGTTCTGAGACATCAAATGAAAATCATGATGAAGTGAGGCATGTATACAGCAAGCACCCAGTTCCTGGATCAGAAACAAATAATTGTAAACGTCAATGATTTTCAATGAAAGAAATATTCTGAAATAACTAGCAGTGTTTAAAGTGGAGATCTTCAGAAGAGCCTTGTTCCCACACAGAGCATGAGCTTTGCTCTTCAGTGGTGTGCCCGATTCCCAGGTCAGTGTCCATTAGTCAGGAACCTGCTCATCCCGAGGGCTCCTGAACAGCACATTCACTGCCTGAGCATCACTCCCAGTGGCCATTGCAGAGATGAGCTTCCTACTCCCTCTAGTGCAGCAATTGTGCACTCAGGCACTGCCTGATACCGCTTGTAAAAAAGGTTCTGAGGTATGAAAGAAGAGAAACAATTTTTGTGATAGAAATTGAATCAGTTTGTGTGTTGATTTACAAAGAAAGAATTCAGGAATGCTGTCAAAAGAACAATATTTTTGTCAACTGATTTGGCTGATCTGATCTTAAAAGATGCTTATTGGCTTAAAAAGGGGAGATATCCTGGCTAAAACGTGATCTGAATAGTAATGAGGGGCTGGAAGTTAGAAGTTTCTAAAGTGCCATAACTGGGAAATTGCAAGTCAAATGCAATATCTCAATTCCTTGTATAGAAAGTAGAAGAGAGGCCAAAGCTGCTGCAGCTGGACTGGGGAGCTGGTTGCAAGTAGAAAATATAGATTTGGATTTTTAGGAAAGGGAAAATACATGCCCAGAATTATCTTCTGTCTCTCATTTCCCTGTGCCCATGCTGGCATCACTTGTCTAAGTGGAGATGGAGCACATTCATAGGAAGATGAGTAAATCTGCCCTCCTAGTTATTTCTGGACCATGAAAGAATTGGGTGGTAAATAAAACAGCTTCTAAAAGGCGATACAAGGGCCTGGTAGTAGCTCTAGGTTCCCACTCCATTCAGTCTTTTCAGGACTCTGCTGTCTGCTAGTGTTACTATCAATACCTTCCTTTCCATAGCACCTGCAATCCTAAAGAAGGCCCAGAATAGGTGGTATGACAAATTGGGCTGCAGAAAAGCCAAGAGATCTCTAGGCAAAGTATTTGCTTTGTTTTTTTAATGTTCTGACCATATATTTTATATGGACAAAAATTTTGTATGAAAGAGGTATGATAGAAAGTGCTGATATCCTTGAATAGCCATAAATATATTACATTTCAAATTGAATTAATGTTATTATATTCTTTCTCTTCCTTGGGCTGTTGCTTGTGTGCCTCATTACAATTCTTCTCCAATAAAATACTTTTTTCTACTCCTAAACTCGTGGCATCTCCCTGGCATCTGGTGGCTATCTACTGGGGACACAGCAGGGACAGACAGATCTTATTTTGCCATTAGCTGTGACCTTAAGGGTGATTACATTTGCTTTTCCTTCTATTTTAAAATTATCCCTTATCAGAGTGTTTCTATAATTTATGTATTTAATCCCTTCTTAGAAATCTATTTCTGAGTGCTTAGTATCATATAAGACATTTTAAACATATATTCTGCTAAATAAATGATCTCCAACAAAGATCACACATCAAGTATTGACAACATAGATGTTGTTACAAGATACTTTGCTTGACTGTCAGTAAAAGAGACTCTTTCCCCATTCTCCCTTACAGTAAATATTTTATTACCTGAGGCACCTATTGTGTCACCTCTAAGAACGTGCCCTGTGGAGATGTGACTCTCAAGGGTTCCTGTGCCTAGCTCTTCACTGGGGTTCACTACCATGAGGGACACAGGGTGAAACAGACAATCCTAACTTATCATCAGATATGGCTTTT
>VRYO01001269.1:17534246-17551536 GCA_009812075.1 Sialia sialis | reverse complement strand
TTCTTCAATGAAAAAGGTGCGGCTTATATTCGTGAAACTACTGTAGGTTTTTTTAGTTATAATGTGGTGATCATCACAATCTAATTTCTGAAGAGAGAGAATATCTTTTATTAGATCATGTTAAATCCCTGGAAAAAAAAAAAGGTGGACTTTAGACCACATAATTTAGTAATTAGAAACCTGACTTTGGGAACCATTGCACAACTTTGGGAGATGAACATAAAAACAGTAAAACAAGCTAGAAAATTGAGAGCTTCCGTTTGGCAGCCAAGAATCTTAGCATCTCTCCAAGAATTCCCAATGTGTGCTTCAGATTTTCTCAAAGTCAGGGGCTGTTCACAGCAACAGCAAATTTTGTAATTTCAGTTCTTAATAACTTCCATTTCAGGTTGTGGATTCAGGCTTTGGAAAACAAATGCAAATTACCTAGATGGCTCTACTTGGAGCCAGGCATCTGGACCGATTCCTCCCTCCAGATCTTTCTTACTAAGGTAGGAATACGTCAGCTATGCCAGTGACAAAGATGGTTCTCATCCCTGTCAAGAATAGCTGGAGCTGAGCAAAACAATTGCATGTGCAGACAAATAAAATCATTTTGTTTGGAAAAACATCTGAGACTACTGAGTGTAACCATAAACCTAACACTACCAAGTCCACAACTAAACCAAATCCCTAAGCACCATATCTACACACTTTTAAATACTTCCACGGAGAGTGACTTCCCTAGGTAAACAGGTCCACTGCTTTATAACTGTTTTCTTGAGTAAATGGTCTTGAGACCATTTTCTCTCATCATATCACTTGTTACTTGAGAGAAGAGACTGATGCTCACCTGCCTGCAGCCCACTTTTCAGGCACTTGTAGAGAGCAATAAGGTCTCCCCTGACCCTTCTTTTCTCCAGGCTAAACACCCCCAGCTTCCTCAGCCACCTCTCACAGAACTTGTACTCCAGACCCTCTACCAGTTTTGTTGCCTTTCTCCAGACACACTCCAACACCTCAATGGCTTTCTTGTAGTGAATAGAAATATTTCAGCAACGTGATTGTCCTGGTGTAAATGGTCTGGTAGAAGGGGGAGGTGTGCAACTTGCTGTCAAAAATGGCTAGTTTTTGCCTAGGTCTGTTTTCTGATTTGGTTGAGCATCAAGCTGCATGAACACTGCATCCAGGTGATGAGAAGAACTAACAGAAGAAATTGTTCCTTTTTTAGCAAAAGTCAACTTTTGTCAGGCTATAAAGCAGTCATGCATGTGGAGTCCAGTGCGAGTCTAAGTCACAAATTAGTCTGTTTGGTCCTTAAATGCCTCCACTGAGACTGCCATAAAAAGTAGGCCATCAATGCTATTACTTTGGTATTATTTTGTTCCTTTTTACATTGTCACTATTTTTCCAGTATCTAGATAGATGCTGAAAAGTCACTGAGACTTCAAAACTTACCAGGTAGAAGTTGTTTCTTTCTTAAAAAATAGTTTCCCTCAGCTAAACAAGACTCAGTATATATTCTGAATTTCTTTTTTTAAACTTCATACACCAGGTAGTGGTTAGCATACGGTTGTTCCAATATTTGAATTCTTTGCACAGTAGGTATCATCTGTCTTGGCCTGTGAATTATGGAATATACAGTGTTTAGATGGTTGTCTTGAGCTGGTCCCACCCCAGTACAACACAGGCAATAACTCTGGGCCGTTCTGAAGATTCATTATACATTTTCTTCCATGCCACTTTCATTACCTGACAGGCTCACTCCTCTTGGGGTTTTTTTAAAGCCTGAGGAAAACTTGAAAGTCTCATAAAAGTTGTGTACAATGTCACTCATTTTCTTGTGTCTCCATTAAAGACTGTGGCCAGATGTTTAAAATTAAAAGGATAGCATACATCTGCAATTTCCAGGTGTCCCCAAAAACCTCAGGTACTTAACATCTCAAAATCTGGGCCATGATTTCTACATTTATGAGATTCAAAAATCTCTTTGAGTTTATAACAAAACTAAATTGTGTTTTGCTGCCATCAGAATTGACTGTGATAAAGTGAGATTTGATAAAGCACTAGGAACTTTTCTCTTTGTGTATAAATATTTATGTATGTAAATAGGTGTATGGTTAATTATAACTGACAAGAACAGACTGACACAAGCTCAGATCCTTTGTCCCCATGGGCAGATACAAGTTGCTTGTTGAAGTGTTGTGGCACATCTCATGGGCTGTGTACTGAATCATTGATTAAATGCTGCAGCATGTGGATAGCTGAAATGCCAGCGACTCTTGAGCAGGGAGGGAGGAAGGCATGTGCACTGAATAAGAACACAGAGAGATCATCTGGTTTATATTTCTTGATATTTCTGAAATTGGTCAAGGGCTGAAAGGTTTCCCTTTATATTTTACTAAAGTTTGAACAGGACCATTATTGAAGACTGTACAGGCTGTCTAGCTCACACATGCCCACAGAATGGAATCCCACGTGCAGGAAAGAGTTAGAAAAGGATTTAATAAGAAGATAAGGCAAGCTGTACTTGACAGGCACAGCCCTCAAACCTGACTCTTTCAGCATAGGCAGAATCCCTGAATCTGCTTATATATTTGGAAAATGTTTACATATAGCTGACACTTTTGGATGAAGCTTGCATATTTTTTGGTTTATGGGGTTTTTTTTTCATTCCTTTTGTTACTGTGTGTTTTGTTTGCAGGTAAGCTTATGTCTCTTCTGCCAGGTACATCAAAAGAAAAACTCCATTGCATTTCTGCTTTTGCCCTTCAATAGATTTATAATGTTACTTGAAGGGAAAATAACTATTTAGATTAAATTTACAGTGCTACTGAAAATCAGAAATGTCTATTTAATTAAAATATATCTCTATTTCAATAAAAATATGAGTAAATGTGTAATAATGTGTAGCTGAAAACACAATTCTTCTGCATGACATTTTTGGAACATAGAGGAGGGATATTTCCTTTCAATACTTCAACTTTTTCTTCCAGCATGGCATCATGCACTGCTTATGCATACCTTGAAACAGAAATGTTTTTAAATGTGCTACTTTTTTGTGGGTTTTTTTTGTCATTTCATGATGAAAAGCTGAATAGTTTCTAATGTGCCAATATGATAAAAACATACTACCATCATTACACATGTTTCCTGCAAGACATTCCTTTCTTGGATGAAGGCTGTTAGATTGGCATTTTTTGAATAATAGCATGCCTTGTGGTCTACTCCTGTTTTGGAGAGAAGTCTCAATTTTGTCTTTGAAACCTTGCTTCAAGGAAACCTAGAAAAAAAAAAAATCATACCAAAACATACACTAGCATGAAGTTTTTTCTGGACCTGAACCTGTGAAACTGTTTTGACGTGCCTTGTTCAGGAAATGTACTGCATGCATGTGTAATGTAATAGGAAGTAAGGAACCTGGTAGGTAATTTGCCTTCTGTATAGAAGCAGAGGTGTCTACTGATCAAGTGCATAGCATTTCCCCCTCCCTTTCCCCATATATTTTATTTCTATAAGTGGCAAGAGACAGGCTCATCAATTACTTTTCTGAAACAAAATATAACTAAAAGACTTCCAAGCTACAAAGTCAGCTTGTGCTTTTAAATATCCAGCATTTTTCCTGTACTGAGTTATCAATCTACATGGTCTTGGGTACAAAGAAATTGGTATCTGCTAACAAATGTAGAAGAGCCTGACAGGAAAGAGAAAAATATTACACTGCAATTTTTGTTCAGTTTTGTAGTAATTACAGTAACTTCATGATTATAAGCCGCACCTTTTTCATTGAAGAATCCAGCCTACCCCAGTAGTGCGGCTTATATTCAGGTGCAGCTTATCTATGGACAAATCCCAGTGAAATGCCAACCCAGAAGTGAGAGCTGGCCGGGGAGGGTGCCTGGGGCTGCCTTTAAAGGCTTCACTGGTCTATGAAAACTGTTTGCAACTTGAGCACCTGACACCAAACCCAGCTGGCAGCGATTCTGTTACTAATTTGTTACTTTGTTACACATGGATCCTCGCTTTAAAAAAAAAAAAACAACAAAAAAACAAAGGTGTAGCTTATATTCAGGTGCGGCTTATATGTGGCCAAATCCCGTGGTCTACTGGCTACTGGGAGGTGTGGCTTATAGTCAGGTGTGGCTTATAATCATGAAATTACTGTAACTAGAAAGATGTCTCTTAAAAATTTTTGCGTCTTATTGGCAGGTATGTTCCTATACTGCAAAGATATTAATAGGTTCTTTTTTAACTCTTCGAAGGCATAAGTATAACCACTTACACCTTCAGACTTTGCTGAAACCCTAAGGAGCCTAGAGAGGCAGAGTAACTCAGGTGTTATACTCCTGCAAAATTCACTTGTCATAAAGCCAAATGGGTTCTTAATGCTGAAAATTATTTGCAAGGATGATGAAAGTGCACCTGACTTTGTGGCCCCTATTCCAAAACCTTTCTTATTGCAACCTATACTTGCATTACACACTTTATGTAAGCTGGGCTGTCAGTCTGTCTTTTTGTGCCTTCCTGAGAGTCCTTGCTGTGCTAGGTTCTTCGGGTCACTCCTTTAAGTACAGAGATTTTCAAGCTGCTAATGGAGAATCTGCTGCCCTGCTTTTATTGCCTTTCCCTCGAGTTAACCTTTCATAATCCTATCAGCCATATTGCTTTTTACCCTCCAGTGGAGGTGGTTGATGGCAAAAGCTTTTATTTTCTTTCTGGTCCCTATCTTCATATTCTTTTGCATGTATTTTTTTCTGCTTCTATTACATAGCTGTCTTCTAGAGCTTAGCCTCTTCTGCTGTCTTTAATGTATAACCATTCCAAATGACCTGCATTCCACTGTGACAGGAATATTATACTGCTGGATTAAGGGGCTTTAATGAATTAATGGAAACATATTGTCTTGTGCATAATTTATTTAAATTGGAATCCATGACAGGAGATGCATGCTGGGCAGTTCATGTTGATTTTTTTGTTGACTTTGAAGCCTCCATTTGCAATCTACTTAACTGGGTTTTGGTTTTTTTTTGTATACAGCAGTGCTGAAGAAACTAACACACTGGGCCAAAAGGCCTTTTAAATGTTACACATTTTAGTAAGATGCATTAAAATATTTCTATGAAAATTTATAAGTAATTTTCTACAGTAGAAGATCATGCCAAATTGTTTGAAGACTTGTCAGGTCAACCTCAACTTCTTAATTTCACAAAATTGGTTCTCCATTGGCCTGTATAAATCCTACACTGTTTTTAGAGCCAGCTCTAAAATATATGAGTGTTACTACCTAAATGCCTTCATAGATTTAGTTGCAAATTGCTGATCAAGGGGAAAAGAGATAAAGGCTCATGAAGTAAAATTATTATGTTGGGTGCACATGTTGGACTTGTAGAAAGCCAAATTCAATAATATTTGACCACAGATTCAGGACTGCAAACACATAACAGCTGAAAAAGGAGAGGGATGGCTTAAATTAGCAGCTAAAGCCTTATGAGATGCCAAGTATTAGATAATAGCAAATACTGCAAGTTAGGATTGAGGTTTAATATCAGAATATAGGCTATGACAGGAGTAGCTGTGCCTTAGGGAGTAAGGGTAGATGAAACTGAAGAGCACTGGTAAGCAAGTCTGGAGATAGTAGAACTTGATAGATAGGAGGCAACAGGTGGGAACTGAAGCACTGCAGCAGATGTGGAGAGAGGAGGAGCCTCTGGACCCCAAGCAGAAGACCAGAGATTGCTGTGAGTTTGTTCAACACTCATTATTAAAAAACACAGTTTTGTAACGCCCACAAGTGAGAAGTACTGGGTGCTATAGCTTACATTTAAAGTTTCACATTTAAGATTTTTAATCCATCTTTTTGATGGAAAAGGAGGTGGATTCAGTCTTAAAATTGCTAAACTGGATGTTGCTGTTCTTGTCAAGTAGCAACAATGGAACACAGAACATTGCTTTTTTTTTTTTTTAATATATATACATATATATATATAAAACTACCTAAAAATAGAAAATCTTACTTTAGCTTTCACTGTTCCTGTTTGGAAAGTTTGGTCAAAGGCCTATGGCAGAGCTGTGCAATAACGTCTGAACTAAAATAGCTGTCTGTTAGAGTGCTTGAATAGCTCCTTTCTTTTACAGAGGAAATACAGTAATTTCATGTGTATAAGGCACACCTTTTTGACTGAAGTTTTGATCCAAAGGTGGAAGGGTGCCTTATAATCTGGTATGCCTTATATGTGGACAGGTTCCGGCTAATTGCCAACCTGGAAGTCCGAGACGCATGGCCAGCACCGACCGCTGCCCGGCACGGCACGGACATTTCCCCCCGTCGCGTGGGCAGCCTGCACCAGGGGAAGGAGTGCCGGGGCCCGCAGTTACTTATTCATTACTTTTTTGCGCACAGATCCCCGCTTTTTTTAAAAATTTAAAAAAAAAAAAGTTGCGCCATATAGGCCAGTGCGTCTTATATGTGGACAAATTCCATGGACTTCCCAGCTGCCTGGAAGTGTGCCTTATAACCTGGTGCGCCTTATAAATGTGAAATTACTGTGCTTCATACATAGTTTATATCTTCTCCAGTATCCACAAACAGTAACATCATCCATATTTTTTATTTTAAAAACAAAATAAGTACAGTAATTTCACGATTATAAGCTGCACCTTTTTCATTGAAGAATCCAGCCTACCCCAGTAGTGCGGCTAATCATCAGGTGCGGCTTATCTATGGACAAATCCCAGTGAAATGCCAACCCAGAAGTGAGAGCTGGCCGGGGAGGGTGCCTGGGGCTGCCTTTAAAGGCTTCACTGGTCTATGAAAACTGTTTGCAACTTGAGCACCTGACACCAAACCCCACGATCCCGCGATTCTGTTACTAACTCGTTACTTTGTTACACATGGATCCTCGCTTTAAAAAAAAAAAAAGAAAGAAAGTTGCGGCTTATATTTGGGTGCGGCTTATATATGGAGAAATCCCATGGTCTACCTGGATGTGTGGCTTATAATCAGGTGCGGCTTATAATTTTGAAATTACTGTAGTCGTTACCTGTTTTAACAATAAAACAAAATGAAAGATATTTTGACAGATGTGACATTAACTACATTTGAAGTAGTACCATGTAGGCTTCTCTTTGGTGTCATTCCAGTTAAAAACATATGTAAAAGGGTTTTTATTACTATTTTTAAAACAAAATTTTTATCAAAAACCTAGATTTTTTCTCCCTAAGAAATTTATAAATGTCAGCTGATGGACAACTACTTATAACGTTATTTTCTCATGTCTGGTATCAGTTGGTATCAGTTTTCTGTGAATAAAAGATACTCTGAACATCCTTAGGAAATTTGTCACTCTGTAGTGTTTTTGTTGTGAATATATATATAATGTGTGTTATAAATGATGTGGAGTAATAGAGTTTGTTTAAACTCACCAGTACTGCTTCACAATCTTCTATTTCATGCTCTGAATATGACAATGTCCAAATAGGTCACTTTACAAAGCCAAAAGACTTCTGTAGTTTGCTTATGTGTGAAGCCTGTGCCTGGCTTGCTTGCTGCTCCTCTTTTAGACTGGCCAGTTATTAGATTTCACCGAGTAAAGGATCTTGTTTCAGCTATTTTTTGAATGCTATTTCAGTTGTAACAATAATGATTAAGCTCTTTTCAGAACAGAAGGAAACAGTCTCTTCCTCACTGGCTATGCAGTTATTTTCTCAATAAAATAGTGTTAAAGACATTAGCAACCTTGGGTATTAATGCATGCTATTCAGCTAAATAAAGCTTATCTTTTATAATGGAGTTTAGACCACCTAATGTTTCAGTTGCATGATATACTGATTTTTGTACTTAATCCCATGACATTTTCTGCAAAAATTGGATCACAACATAAAAAGCCATTTCTGATAGATAAGTTTGTCACCATATTCTTTTATTTCTCCTGCTCTCAAAATTACTGTAGGTATTTGTGAATTTATTTGGAAAATATTTTCACTACATGAATATCTTGTGAACAGTTTTTTGTGAATATTTATTATCTAACATCTACATTAATTCAGTGTTGGTTAGTCATTTGACAGTTTCTCTGCTGAGTTACTTTGCATCTTACAAAGACATTTCACATTCAAAGTATTGTGAAAAATCAAACTCAGCATGCATTTTGCTACTACTTAAGCTTTTGCTTAAATTCTCTACAGCAAATGAAAGTAATCCTTGATTACTTCAGAGCTCAGGTAAACATCAGTGGTACTTTTCTTATTGCTCAGGCAGCTCAAGTAATTGCAATCTTGTGACCCAGATTCTCCCTGCAGACTCAGGTCAGTACAACCTTCTTCACTTGGTCTTTTACACTGCTGTGTATAGTCCCTATAGGCTGTGAAGGACTTGTCATAGTCCACTCCAGAAATTGCTTCATTGCAGCAAAATGCATTTATTAAGTCCTTTGGGATCTTTCCATGTAGGGCCCTGAGTACAAGATTTCTTTCACGTGCTTTGTAACTGAAGAAGACAGTCTACCACTATTATTATTATGCCTGAAAAGGTATTACTTGGAATCAGGCATTTACATATGGATTTATACAGTTAAAGAGAATAGCTTTGTCTGTCTTTGTGTCACCTTCTAGTTTCTGTAAAGTCAGTGACAGACATATACTTAACACTTAACACTAAAAGAAATAGGCCTTCAAATTATTGCATTTAATCATTCATGCTTGATAATTTTGGCTCTCTTGTCAGTGCTTCTGTGTTTTCCTAAGTGTAAACACTACAATTCTTTCATTCCAAATTTTTGTGAGGGTTATGTAATTGTTTAGAAAATACTTTGAGATAAGCAAATGAAAGACAATTACAGAAGTGCAAGGCATTTTTAATGTGATATCTCTAAATATTGGTCATGGACAGAGGCTATGCTATAATAATTTTTAATTGACAATATCTTGAATAAACTTTAATTGAATCGACTTTGAAGTTTAATCTAATTGTTAGTATCTGAAAAAAAGTTTGTATTTAAGGACTGGAGATGGAATATCTGGTGGTGGTACCTGGATAGCTGTGAAGGATTTCCCCTGAAGACATGGTAGAACAAAAGACTCTGTAGTGATGATCCACCTTGTTTCCAAGCTGGCCAAAGTCCTTTCTGCCAGCCAGCACTGCTGGTTTATCCCTGTGCAGTTAAGAATCCTTTCTCTTGGGACAGGAACATGAAATTAGCAATACCTTGGAGCTGCTTTCTAGATGTTAAAGGAACCAATAGGGAAGGCAGAGTAAGGAATTTGGCAGCAAAAGGGAGGGAGCAGAGTACTGAAGGGGAAGATTGGTGTTTGCATTCTCAGTGGAAGGCTTACAGAAAAGAATACCTGAGAGGGACAAAGAAATTTTGGCTTTTGAAGTCTTAAGTGTCTCAGGATATTGAAGAACAAATTTTCTGCACACAAAATGAAATCTGGAGCAATTGATTACTTCACATCTGAAATTTTGTCAGCAAGAGCATCAGAGAATAAATAGATCAGTGCTCTTGCAAAGTCACTAAATATTTTGTATTTATGAATGAAGTATCTTCTTTTGATGTTCTCAGTTGATATATTCACTACCTTTTGTTATCATATAGGAAGATTATGCCATTTTGACGAAAAGATCATTTATGAATCAATCTGCATCTCTCGCTGACTTACTTTTTATCTATAACCATTGGGTGTTCTCCTTCTGGATACTGCTGCTGCTTTGCTTCAATAGCCTTTAAGAGTCAGAAGAGAGACTGAAGAAGATATCAGAGCAACTTACGTTCTCTTGGCAGATGCTTTTCTGTGTGAGAACGTCCATGGCCCTTTTAGAAGCTATTCAGGTGACTCATGCTATTTAGTAGACAAAAAACAATGTGGTGGAAATTATTATTGAGGTTTCTACATATTAACACTTTCACTGGGAGTCTTTCTGACAGCTGCAGTCTTTTACACACAGATTCCCCCCAGATATTTCTTCATGCCATTTAGTCTGAATGCATTCAGTGTTGGGGGGATTTTTATCTGACAGCTGATGAGGAGCTGATGTCCAGAAGTTAACTCTCCAATTATTAAACATTAATACCCAGTGTTCAATACATCTATAGCTCACTTATATAGCATTTGTATACCTCTTCTTGTGGATACTTTATGCAACATCACTTCCACACCACCACTTCTGGTGCTGCCTCAAATCCAGTTTTGGTTGCCTGTCCCAGACTGCCTCTGAGAACAAATGCAAAGATATTTAGTTGTCAGTGTTTGATGACTTTTCTTTATACACACCTGTGTTTCCATTTTGGTTTTCTCCATGCAGTGTAATTCCCTTATTACAAACACTAGTTTTTCCCAGCCTGTTTGTTTCTCCACACACAGAAAATCAGAAGACTGCAACAGACTCCTAGAACATTTTGTCCTGGGGCAATTTCATCCAAGCACTAGATATTTCTGGGCAGTTTGGAATTGTAATTTGAGAGGACCACCCTCAAATTTATTGAGTGGATGAGGAGACATGAGACATTCCCATCTGCCTCTGTGTGAGAGACCAACTCAGATCAGAAGAAAAAAATGCTGGCAGCCAAGTTAGTGCATCTCATCATGTTACCCTATTGGAGCCTATCAGTGTCAGCTTGTGCACAGAAATAGAAGCCCCTTGGTAAACTAAATCTATTAAAACAAAATAGGTAAAAAGTAAGGGGCACAATTGACCTCCTAAACCTACCATTCCTCAATTTTAACTCAGTCTATTTTGGACCAAGCATTGATTTTCAATGTTTCCATTAATTGAACAGCTGTGTAGTTTGTTAAGCTAAGAAAAGTACTCGAGGCAAAGATTCAAACGGTTTAAGAGCTGCAGGTAGAGGAAACATTACAAACTGGGAAAAGCAGAAGAGAAAAACTAAAAAGAAAAGAAAATGGAAACAAGACACACATACCACTCATTTTCTGCTTCTATACTGAATATCTTTCTTTTTGAGGCTGATGTAGTATGAAAAATATTCTAAGCCAACATCAATATTTTACAAAGTTGAATTAAGACAGCGTGTGCCTTCATAGCTTCAACTCTTGTTGCTTTTACCAGAATGTGTGTTAATTATTTTAGAATGTTTTATTGCTAGTGATTTTATTGAAATAAGAGCCTGTGCAGTTATTGATGCTTGGCTTGAGCTGGCTTCTTGGGAGCTGTGCATGTTCGCTGGAGGGGAAAGAAGACCAATAGGCAGCTATTGGCAACTAAACAGAAACAAGGAATCCTTCTCAGGTTGTTAGTGAAAAAGACACATACTTGGGAGTCTGGAGGCTCTGCCCAGCTGGGTATAGAAACAGCTATATATAGGTGTGGCCTGGGGCTGCAGGGGACCACACACAGGCACAGTGGTGCTGCTCGGAAGCCAAATAAAGCTGCTGCTGCTGCTGCTGCTGCTGCTGCCTGTGTGAATCAGCTGGTGAGTCAGCAAAGCCTTTGCCAGGAGAGCAGCAGGCACAGCAAAAGGGAGGCTAACTGGGTTTCCTAAGTAATAGCTTTTTGTTGTGCCTTTTGGGTTGCACAAAGTGAAGAAATGTGCATTGTCTGCTGTTTCACAGGGTGATTTCACATTTAACCTGGCAAGTTCTTCAAAAACATGAGAAAAAAACAAATGACTGAGAAATGTTGCAGAGCTATTAGGAATGTCTGAAGGTATTTGAATAGTGTCAGACATGTAAGGCTTGATATGTTTGGTTTTTGAAATCTGGAAACTGTTGTCAGAGCGAGACATAGGAGAATTGACTGGAGTGTTCTGGAAGTATCCACACACAGATGAGAGAAACTGGCAGCTAAGAACAGATTTAAATGAGAAAGTTGGTTTTGGGGAAAGCAGCATTTTTCCCCAAGGCAGATGGTCATGATGCTGGTTTTTCTTTATGGTCAGCTGGTCATTGCAGAAAGCCAGTGGTGTTCACCATGTAGCTGTGCCCGGGTTTGGCAGGTGCAGAAGTGGAGGAGCTTGCCTTGACACATGCAAGGTAAAGTGGAAGCAAGGCCAGGTGTGGGATGTGTGGGACATGGCAGCTTCTGCAGCAGGATGTGCATCTCACTGGGGAGCAGTCTGCTGAAGCCAGGGGAAGGGCAAGCAAGCAACCCTACAGATCTGAAGAAGGATTATGGCCATAACTGGTCAAGAAACACTGAAGTGAATGAGTGAGTGGGCTCTGAAATATGTCTGTGAGAGTAGGAAACACTGTTTCACTCTCTCTCACGCACACATCTTCCTGAAGTATCCCATGCACATCTCTGCATGGAATAAAAACATACCCAAGAAAAATCAGAGCAGCACTGTGCATCTTCTTAACTGTGCTTGCTCAGTCTTCTGATTTGATGGTATGTATGCAGCTCTTTGCAACATGGCTTAGGACCTTTGTTCTCTTTGATTGAGCAATACTGAAATAATTTCCTGGCTTACACTACCTCAGCTGCTGAGAAGTGGAAGTGATATTGGTAGCTGACATTCATCCTCAGAGACAGCATAAGACTATAAAAGCAGAGCCATTCCTTCTGCAGACATCTGCTGCCCTAGCAGACCTTTCATCTGTTTTGTCCTCACAGCTTTGATTCTAACAGGAACATGGAAATAAAAAAATCAAATAATTAATTTTCACGGTGATCCACAAAAATAATAAGAGAAATAAGAGCTGTGCTGTTGTACTTAAATGTTTGACCTCAACAGCTGTCCTGCCAACCTGAGGGAGCTCAGTCAAGATCCCATGGCTGTAAACAGCAGAGTGATTCCCCTGGCTCTTGATCCCCTTTTTCCTCTTTGCTGTTCCTAGGAAAGCAGCTAGAGAGCAGGCAATCGTGGCTGGCAGTGGCCACCTGTTCTCAGCTATTATTTTGCCAGCATGCCCAGCTGCATTGTCCAGCACGCTGGACTTACTGGACATGAGCAAAGTAGTACATGGGCACAGCTTGTCCTCTGCCTCCCAGATCAGAGAGTGGCAAGTGATTGCCCACCAAGGACAGAGCTTCACAAAACCTCCCGTCACACCTCTTTTCCTTGCTTTGGGCAGGGGAGGTTTGTTAAGGACATACACAGTGAAAGGCACATGTGCCAAAAAATAGTGGACACAGTCCCGGTGTGGCCAGCTCAGGCTCATGGTAGAGGAGGCCAGTATGCATGAGGTCCATGGCCCTGGATCCTCCTGGATAAATAGAGTTCACTTGGGTTAACAAAAAGCTAAGAATTTTGCTCTTCCTGTGGCAGTGGTTGCAGACAGATGGAATTGCCTTACTTGCAAGTTGTCATTAGCAAGTATTTGAGTGGTAGCAGCCATGTACTGAGAACCTTCTCAACCTCATTAAACTAGACCTAGGACTTGCATAAACATTTGGATTTACTGGAAGCACGAGAGCTTTAGCTGGCTGCAAAGTGGTAAATTAATTCAAAGCTGAAACCACCTTTCAGCTGCAGACAGCGTCATTTGCATTCAAAAACAATGTTGTAAATAACACTCTTCCAATGTTCTTTATGAGCAAATGTGTGATATTATTTTAACTGAAAATTTGGGAAGCCTGCCCAACATGAAGCAGCAAACCATTTCTGTCTGAAATAGATTACTCTTTAAAGCTCTGAAGATTGGAAAGAGATTTATTTTCTCTTGAACAGCTGGTACTAACAACATAGATGGCAAAAAAATTACTTCTTTATTTTTAGAAGAAAATTATTAGTAAGTAGTCTTTAGGCTTGAAAAAATAGAACCAAGATCTCCAAGTATTTGAATTCTCTGACCTGAATGATATAATTTTTCTTAATTCTGGTAAATGCTTTAACAGCAGAATTATGATTTTTAAAAAATTCTAAGATTTTGAGTTTTTCTGCCTGCTGACTTGTAAAAGAGATGATGTTTTATTTGGCTTTGAGATTTTAAAGAACACAACAAAAGCCTTGAAAAAATTCTGCAGAGCAACTAAGAGATACCTAAGCCTGAGCTTGGAAAAGGTGTGGGAAGTGGATGACAGTTGAACAAACAGCTCTTAAATCGTTATTTTGCATGAGGAAGTAGAAAAAAGCAGTTAAAGGTAGCAGGGGATTGCAGCTGAGATTGTGAGGTAGGAGAGGTCTGAGATATGGGAATACTAACAACAATTCATTGTCCTTGGACTAGAAGTCCAGTTGTCAGCTGTCCAGGGGCAGTCTACCTGAACTGCTGTTTAAACTGGAGATTCAGAGGTGCCACAGCTGTTTGCAAGCAGAGCTGGCCCAGATCCCCAGGGTGGGTTTGCTCCCAGCAGCACCACATGAGCACAGCGGGGCTGTGGCCCATGCTCTGCTGTTTGATGAGTACCACTTAGTAACTGTATGGCATAGATAAAATCCATTTTTCCTGTACAATATGTAACTACCTAAACATGGGTCTCTTATTTCTTCAGCTTATTTCTATTGCACTTTACTGCCTTTCTCTAACAAGGCAGTCACAGTGTCCCCCAGACAGTGCTTACTCTGCTGTATGCTGCATCCTCTCCAGTGCAAAAGTGCCTGTGGAGGAAAAGCTAACTATAATTTCATTTTATGCCATTTATTTTGCAGATGTGTATTTGCATGTTTTATGTATAGATGAAGTGAACTTTATAAGGGATTTAATTCAATTGCCTGTGGCCCAGCTCTTGGAAAAAGCTGAAGTGACTGGCTGAAGCATGCACTCAGGATCTGCATTTATGACATTTGCAGTTTAAGGCTAGCCTCAGTCGTATCTGGAGAGCAGCATGTGTTCCAGACACTGTCAAAGGCAGCAAACTGCTGAAAAAATCCTGCCAAAGCAACAGCTGAAGCAATGAGAGCTTTCAGTTTCTTACAACTCCATTTAACTGTGTGCTTAGGAGCAACTCATTAAGTAGCAAGCAACCATGTGAGGGGATGCCAAGGATTAAAGGAATCCTGTCATGAGATAGTGGTGACATTTGCCTGCTGCTTTCCAAGTGACAGTGCTTGCCAAGCCCGGGGGAAGCCAGTGACAGCCCACAGTAGCAGCATCAATTTAAGCAGCAGATTGGCAGGAAGGGTGCCTGCTTTGAATATGAGTGCTTGAGCCATGCTCATGGTGGGTCCAATTTGGGAATCCTGTCAGGAGAAAGAGTGTTACAGAAACCAATTTCCATGTGTGTGTACACATCCAGGTGGATCTAGCTCAAACAATCCTCTTGCACTGATACTTCAGTGCCTGTAGAGGCAAGCACAAAGTGACAGGGGCTATTGTGTTATTGTCTCAGAAGTGAACACAGGGAGCATTCTCTCACACTTCACAAGTTCCTGTGACTGTTGTGACCTGGTGGAAACACAGAGCAGCTCTGAATTTCCCACCTGAAGGCATTCAAGACACCAGCAGACTCATCAGGACATCATCAGCTCTCTGGGTGGCTTCCCTGAGCTCTCTGAAACACAGGAATCCCAGGCTTCACTACCTCTTCACCTGTGTGACTTCGAAGAAGCATATGTGTGGAGTCCACTGGCCATTCTAATAGTCCCGTGGGCATGGTAATCATCTCTCAACCAGGATGACTGAGAACACTGAAATGGACTTCAGCACAATGACAAAAATTTTGCAAGATGTTTCTTTATATATTTGTTTTCTTTTTTCCGTGAAGTACTATGCTACTACTACAGAGAAAAACCTTGCTGGATTTATGAGCAATATGCCTTACTGACGTTTCTTACAATTATCCTCAGAAAAGTAGAGCATTTTTGATGTTCTTATTGAGATGTACTGCTCCAGAGAAATAAGCTGGAAAGGCCATGAATGCAACTACTCATATCAAAGAGAAACACTTCAATTAATAAATCCCTATTAACATCTCTAATTCTAATAAATTTCCAACATTCAGAGAAATCCCAAGCCTTCTCCTTCAGTTATTGTTTTTATGTACTCTCAGTTATTTTTAGAAATTTCAAATGTTCAGTCTCAAAGTCCCAACATGTGTAAAAAAGTCCTTGTTCTTGCTTTTTGCAGCAGAAGGTATTAATTTAGCTCAGAGCAAGAAATCTTGTGAAGAATTGTAGGCTGGAAAATAAAGCCAGATTGCATGGTTGCTCTGAAAAGGGTAACAAGGTCTCTGGAGAGTATACTACCACCTAGAGAGTGAAAGCAGCTACTCGAAAAAATATGTACATAGCACAACTACAAACTCCATTTTTTCTTCCTGGTACCTATTTTTCCCCTAACTTCTCTATCCTGTTTCTTACATCTTTGCCTTGTATTTTCAATGTAAAGATGTGCCCAGTGATGTTGTGGAATTATATAAGCTAAAGTAGTTGCTAGAGAACAAGCAAGGGTAGCTAGTTTCAAACTTCCCCAGCTCTTTCTGTTCTGAAGTCTCTAAAGCCCTTGTTTTGTTTTTTCAGCTGGCCAATACAGATGTCTTGAGCTTTACTTAGATTTTTCTGCATATATGAAACAGACTTAAGAAAAAAGAACACATTTCTCCTGTAAGAGTAAGAAAGAACTTTCTATCCCTCTATAGCAGCATTAGCATAGATAAATACTTGGATTTTTAAAGAAATCCCACAGTATTTATTGCTTTGGTTGCTCAGATAAGAATGATTTATCTTCTTAGATACTAAAAAAATATCAATGTATAGTGTTGGTCTAGAGAGCACTATCTTCTGGAAGTGGGAGACAACTCATCTTCTGGGTGACAGGCAAAGCTAATACAGCTTCCAGAGTAATAATTCCCTTTAATTTTACATAAGAGAGAAGAAAGTTTGTGATTTGTTTTTCCATTGCCATAGATTTCATTTGATTGAGAATGGCTCATGGTCACTTGTCCCAGGCTAGCACTGAATTTGTGTAGTTAGTCACAACAGCACTCTAGCTGACAAATTGAAGCTGTATTTCAGCTTCACTTCAGTAGTGGCTTTTATTCTCATTCGGGAATTAACCCCATCTGTCTTCAGGCAGCACTTCTGTGAGGGCACAAGACCACAGGATCAAGATAAATACCCTGTACATCCAATCTCTTTTCAAACACTTCTGAGTGCAATTGCAACACATCAATCTTTGGTTGCAAATTCACCAACTAGGCATCTAAACACACACAATGGCAAGCACATACTTTTTTCAAGAATGTTTTACTCACCTTTATTAGAGACGAACTGGTCCAGCCTTGCTTTGGACTCGGGTAACATTTTATGATGAAGGCTCAGTAACATTGCTGCACTTACTTCAATCATTTCAGGACTTTACTGTCCATATTTCACAGAATCACAGAATGGTCAGGTTGGAAGGGACCACAGTGGTCAACTGACCCAACCTCCCTGCTCAAGCAGGGTCATCCCAGAGCACATCACACAGGATTGTG
>VRYO01001269.1:17511061-17533246 GCA_009812075.1 Sialia sialis | reverse complement strand
CAGCTCTGTGTCATCAGTGAACTTGCTGAGGAGGCACCTGCCCTTCATCCAAGTCATGAGTAAGTTAAACAATTTCTAGTAAACAGGGAAGGATTATGAAGTTTGTTATGAAGTTTGTTCAGCAGTTCAAGATTGCAGTGCCTAGTGATTACATCACACAGATGTAGAGCTGGAAATTACTCCTTAACATAAGCTTCTAAAGCCTTTTTAACTTCAAATATTCTTATAGCTGAAGTTTGTCAAACACAAGCTGCTGCTGTTTAAAAAATTATAAAAATAAATTTAAATAAATATTAAATAAGGACATTTCAAGTAGAAAAACACAGTTATGAAAGAAAAATTTGGAGGTGAGAATTGCTTACTAATTCTGTCTTGGGTTCAAGGAAGGAGAAATCTTTTTCCTCCTGTCCTGAACAATTATCTCTGATGTGAAAGTGTGCTTGTACTGAATGTACAATAGAAGGAGAATCCTTTCAAAAAATATCAGGAGGAGACACAAAGTGACCTGAAACTGAACTCCTCAAATAAGAAGCAAAACAATCTGTTAGATGCCAAGAAGTCTACATGGAGTCAGTAGATTATTTGTCTTCTGTGCTTGTTCAAGATAGGAAAAATGGGATCTTTTCAACCATCATTTCCACAGTATAAAATCAGATACAAAGCTAAAAGTGTTCTTAATTGCCACACAATTGGGGGCTCTCCATCATTTATTTCCTCTTCACAACTCAGACACAATGGGGTCATATTTGCAACTCATACTCATCCAAGTGTTTGACCTCATTACTTTTAATTTCTTTTATGAATGCCTAGAAAAACTCTGACAAGGAAGTTTTGCCAAATTCTGTAATCCCAGCATTTGAAGGACTTCATGCCTAACATCTTTAACTCTCTGCTACATCTTATAGTCCTGAATTGTGCTACTGAGTCTGTCCCAGGCCCAGTGATCTTTGTGCCTTTTCACTATGCACAGTTGTTCATCACATTCTAGTATCCTACAGGTTCACATCTAACTCCATAACTGATTTGCATGCAATTTCAACATCAAATACGCAATACCTCCTTTTTCCCTCCAATTACCAAGTTCCCTCTGCCTTAACATGATCACAGTTGCAGTTCTCATGCCAGCGTTTCCAATTGTTCTTGTTATAGGTAATACCTTGCTTTATGCACTACTAGTATCAACCTTTCTAATAAGCTGGACTTAGATTAGCTCACCTAGCCA
The DNA here is from genome assembly GCA_009812075.1 of Sialia sialis. Classification (NCBI taxonomy): domain Eukaryota; kingdom Metazoa; phylum Chordata; class Aves; order Passeriformes; family Turdidae; genus Sialia; species Sialia sialis. The sequence goes on along the minus strand of VRYO01001269.1, from coordinate 17,532,024 downwards.
CCAAGTGTGGCTAAGACAACAAATACTGTCTTTCATGGTCCACTCCAGTCAACTTTTCTCCCTCCTTCAACCCATATTCTCCATGATCCAATATGCTTTCTTTAAAATACATGTATAAGTGGTACAAGTCCATGAGCACATACAAGAACTAGAATTAGTTGCAGAGCAGTATGTTTTCATGTTAATAAGCAATCACAACTTCTATTGGGAAAAAGGAGTTGGGATAAATTCAAGGTTTGATCAGATTTACAAGGTTTCGAATTGACCTGGTAGCAGTCTATTTTGTAGTACTAGAAATAAGTTTACAGGAGAGATGGACTTTATAAATGGGGAAATAGAATAACTCATGGCAATTTCATTACAAGTACAGACCAAAAGAATCCCTGTGAAATATGTTTTGAAACTTTGTTTGGGAGGTGTTTTGCCTTTGGCGCCTATGAAAGGTATACACAGCAAAAAGCAATCACTATGGATTCTGACGTGTAATGGGCAAGTTTCTGGAAAATATTCTGTTCCTGACAATCTCAGCAATAAAGCATGGAAATGACATCAAGTCATACCCCTGCAGATGGCAGCAGTACTTCAAATTTTGGTGCCACAGCGCTGGATATGGTAGAAGCTGAGTCAGATTCCCAGAGTGAATGTACTGTTGACTGTCAGGCTCCTAAAGTGATGTGTTGCTACTCATCAGCAGGTTACTGATGATTTTTTCAGTTGGAAGATGAAAATTTTAGTATTTGCCAAGTAGCAGAAAGATGTTCCTGAGCCTTGTGGAATCCCTCTTGGTTCCAAGCATAATCAGCTTTACCCTGCTTTATCTCAAGTACTGCAGGTGTTATTTCAAAACCAATTTGCATTCTTCAAGTTAGCAATAGCATTTGACTTTGCTGGCTTGGAGGAGCACAGCACAGTAATAACAACAATACCTAAATAATAAATTCAGCTGTAGCAAGATGTTGCTAAAAAATACTTTCAGTGGCAGATAGCTAGCCCTAACAATTGCAGCATGAGGCAGGGTGATCAAATAGACCAAGATACATTTTTATTCATATCATACAAAAAAAGGTTTGAGGCACTATAGTTCAGCCACCTAAAACTTTCTGTGCTCTGCATGGATCCTATAGGGTTTGAATTTAGATGTAAACAACTTCCCCTCACACCCCCCAAGATTAACTGTTAACATTAAAACATTGATATTAAAAGTTTTGTTAATGTTAATAAAACATTATCATTAAAAAATTCAGCCGAAGCATCCAACTAATTGCGTTTTGAGTCGTGCAAGAGGTTTGTGTAGAACCATATCCTGATCTGCTGCCAGCACAAGCAAAGGGAGGACCAGCAGTATGTACTGGGATATCCTTTCTAGCAAGGTCCAAACCAGGTATCTACTCTCATGTCTGAGTTGTTCAGAAAGAAGGACAAGTAAAGAACTGTATTCTCCCTACAGATCTGACAAGCAGCTGCCCAGAAGCCCTCAATCTGTATGAAATACTACTAGCTCAGCTCCCCACCTGCAGCTTCCCAGTCCAAGCTGAATGTTTTGCTGAAGATTTAAGCCTGAGAAAAAGTCTAACTCCCAGTGTTCCTACTTTCCAGTGACTTGTGGAGACTTCACCAGGTCAACATAATGTCAGCCACAGGAGGCAGAGACCCAGCATCCTTGTCCATGTGCCCATCCTGGCAGCCAATAAACAGAAAGATGCCAGCAAGTAAAAATAACACAAGTTTCTGCAGCAATTCTGGAGAAGAACCAAGAACTCCTGTGCGAATTACCTATAAGGCATGATGTGAAAAACAGTTCAAATGATCTGAAGTTACTGGTAGTTATCCATATATACAAGCTTTCCAAGTCCCAGCAGCCTGTGAGGCATATCTTGGCAACAACCACTTCATCCCCCTAAATTGCCATGGGCAGCTTTCATGGCTGTCTGTTGCTATTAGAGAAGAAAAGACTGTTTCAGTTGGAAGGGACTATAACAATATTATTTTTCATTCAGCTACAGATAATGAAGGCCGTGCAAAGCAGCACAAAACAGAAGAAATCAGTGTTTCAACTCTGCATCCCTGAAAAAATATTCCTACTTATTTATAATATGAAGTAGTTTGCTTCCTTTTTCTAACTCCGTTGACCTAAGCTGACATCTTCAGCTTTTCTGGTTACATGGGCTCTTCTTTATTTTGCTGTCTCTCCTTTTTGGCCTTCTATCTTACTAGAAATTATTCAATAAAATTAATTATTTATATGTAATTATGATAGTAGATCTCTCATCATTAGAGATAATACAAATTCATCTGTAGTTTTTATTTCCCTCATTTAACTCTTCATCATTTAGGCAGTTCCTAACACTAAATTTTATGCTGCCAGCAATCCAGAAATATAAATGAGCAATCAACGTTATACAAGTAAACTTATTCAGGTAAGCTTACCGCTTGTTTCATAGGAGTTCCTCTAACTTTAAGGCCAGGATTAAGAGCTAATTACATTTATTATTTTATATCTATTCAAGATTTTGACTGTAAACTTTGCTTTTCATCTACCTCTGCTAGCACTAGCAACGAGCTACTGTTTTCACAAACTCATTACTTTATGTTGCCTTGTGTCCTTTCATTTTCAGCACAAAGTCTTTGCACAGTAAGCACAATGGCATGGCTGATCCTTAGTGGATAGTTGCCTATTTCAACATCATTACTAGGGTTTATGCCATTTCCCAGCTTAAATCAGAGGCAACACAAATGCAATAAACTGGAAATCATTGAATGGTAGTGTAAGTAAAACATGGACTGTGAAGTCTGAACTTTAGATCGTTGTGTGGATTTCTGTAGGACAATTTCAAAATTGGATGGGATGGATTTCTTTGGTTATTCAGAAGATTTGTGTCTGAGGCTGTAAATTCTGCCCACTGGTAAGATCTGTTCCATAAACAAAGAATTAATTGCTATCCTAGTTTAGACTCAGCACTTTTGTGTTCCATCTCCTGCCCTATACTATTTATAACATTGCTGTGTGCTTTGTAAGACTGTGCTTCAATAGGAGGGGAAACTATCCCTGCAAAGCCTTGGGATTCATCAAATGAAAGGTGCTGTGTAAGTTGCTACTGGTTTTTTTGTTCAGTATACTGTGTACTGATGAAAGAAAACAAGAGAGTGATGGTTACCTCTCAACACAATATAAAATTTGCCTTAGGTGGAGACGCTGTTTACTGAACACTTCTTTCACCCAAAGAGAAAATCTAATTATGGCATTTTCTGTTTTCATAACAACCCAGGAGACCACTGATTCTGACAGGCTCCCTGATGGCTAAATAGCTAAGGAGAAGTAACCTGAGAAACAACTCTGCTGAAAATAACCCCAGCCATCATCACTGGAGCACATGGACTCATTCCTGCCATAAGTCTGCTTGCCCTGCAGCAAAATCCCTCTTATTCCCCTCCCATGGTAGTACTTTGTTGCTCAGGCTCCCTTTAACATTGTCACTTCTGGTTTTTCCCTTTATTCCACTGTGTAAACAGGACAAAGGGGAAGGGAGAAACTGTCAAAACCAATGTGCCATTCTGCTGCTGAACTACTGAGCAAAAGGGATATTAATAAAGAAAACTGAAGTTTAGGTGCCTGGGTGTTCTGGGAATTGGATTGCAAAATCTGTTTCCGGAATATTTCCTTTCTGGAAGTCAGTGAGAGAGAACAAGAACTGCACTGTAGCCATCCACAGTGATGGAAAGACAGGGAGAAAAACAATAAAATAAAGTCAAGAAGAAACAATAACATTGAAAATCTACCTGGGATTAGTAGTACAAGCCAACAGAAGACCTCACCAACATACATCTGCAACAGTTGACTTCAGGCAAGCCTATGTAGTCAGTTTGCAAGTACAGAACCAGATAAACCACTGGTTATGTTGATGAGTGGAAACTCATCACATGGACACTTGGATAGTCTAGTATTAGTGGGAGTAGCTGATAGGCTAATTGTTTCATAATCATCCAAACTTTAACATACATTACAATTATTAGAAAAAGCAAAAGGGTTAATATCAAGAAAAAGGCAATAGGGTGAAGCACTTGGTTGAGAATTCCAGTAGCAGTTGGTGACCATCCAAAGAGTGTCCCACTGTCAGTGTTCTCCATCTTTCTTCACCTGCTCCATCACACAATATGTTTCTTCCATGCTGTGATGGAAAGCAATCAAAAAGGTTTTTGTCCATTTTCTTGAGCTTGTTTCAGCATCTCAGGTCTTCGTGTTATTTATAGTTTCATTACCAGTGTGAGGTTCATACCAAGGGGAGTAGGCTGTAAACCTTGGATCAGAGTATAATTAGAATGGAGAAACTACAGCCCAATGAATATTGCATCTTGTAATATTGACAAATCTGTAAGCACAAATATTAGAGTGATTACTTGTATCTTCAGTAATATTACCTACAAACACAAAACCACAAGTGGCTCTCCTAAAAGTACATCCTTTACCAATATGCACAAGTACAGTTTCCAGGTTTTTATTAGGATGAATTTAAAAATAACAAACATGTTGCTCAGTATCAAGACAAATGTTTTGAACTTTGATGGTGTTACTTTCACAATTGAATCCTTTTTGCTGTCATACAATGCAAGTATTGACATCAATAGCCTGCCATTTAGTTCTATCTTTCTGGGCCCGTACTCCATGCTCCAGAGGACGGAGTATAGTTCCACTGTGATTTAATCCTAGTGCAATGATTTGGTATATTTTATATACTGAAGTATTTATATACTGAAGTATGGATTGGTAAAACAAAAATTGTGGCTGTGCTGTGGACGGGATCATAGAATTGTCTAGGTACCACCAGGACTGGGATTTCATTTCAAATTGAACAGTATTATCCCAAATTGCCATTTGCATTTCACCTTCCCTTGTGACTGGAGCTGTCATTTACTGCAGTTGAGCTTGGATACAACTAAGAGCTAAAGAAACATTGGTTCAAACTGTGCTAAGTGCATCTGTGATAAATAGAAGATCTTTTTCATTAATTCCCTCCCACTGAGTTAATATGTCTGTTAGAAACCATTGATTAGCTCCCCAAACCGAAAAGGAAGATTGTAGAGGGTGTTTCAGTTTATTTAAGTCATTAGTTATTGTGACAAATTTACTCATTAATACCACAGAGTCTTTGTCATTTAGAGCTCCTGATCCTGTTCCCAGAATGCCAGTCACCTCTCTCCTGGTTTGCCTGGGAGAAGGGAGGCTTGTTTATGCAACCATGCTGTCCATCCTGCATTGGAGGTTTTTAAGAGTGAGCTGGGTGGACTGTGGAAAGATTATTCTGCATTAACAGCTCTGCTTACTTGAGTGACCACGTTGGATTGAATAACAGCTGCTGCTGACCTGTATTTTTTTATTAACAAATGTTATAGATATGAGAAGACAGTTCAATAGGAGGCTGAGTTCTTGGGGGCTGAGTTGTTAAATATGGCTCTTCAACAAGAATTTCAAATTGAAGGCCCAAGAGCAGGTATGTCTGTTGGTTTCCCCTCTGACATAGTTTAGAACACTTATTTCCTTGACATAGCTTATAACAATGTGACAACAACTGTTGTCAGGCATTTAGCATCACTTTGAATTAGGCATCCTATCGAGGTGAGGTCACCTTTCATTCCCTTTAGGGATGGGATGTGTTGATTTTTACTCCTACCTGTGATGATCCACTCTAGCTTATGAAAGAGGATGTTATATTGCAGTGCCATTGCAAATAAATTAGGCCAGGTATAGATATGTCCATGAGGACATATTCTTCTGTCTATGGTCACTCCGTTGCATATAAATTTCACAGTATTCTACAATTAGGAAATCAAATAAGTTTTACACCCTGTTTTCCCCATAAACAAAATGCAAGCACATGCTGCATAAAAGTAAAATTGTAACAGGATTTCTTATTGTTAATTGGTTTAGTAAAATCAGGTATATTTTAATTTCAGTGGGTTTTTCATGAGTAGACCCATTGATTGCTCTGCACCCTATTTTTATTTCTTCCCCGGGCATTGCTTGGAGTGCTGATATTTCAGAAATTTCATGGTTGTCATGACTTCCTTTTCCATCCCACTCACTTGTGAGATATAATTAATCTTCATGTACAAACCACAACAGCAAGGCTCAGATTAGCCTTACTTTTGTGTAGAGTCCCAACTCCTGCCATATATCTAACATATATTTAACTTTGTTCCATGGCCATGCTGTACTTCAACTATGTGCCAAGAGGAATTGCATTGTCATTTTATGAATAGAATAATATAATAAATCCAATCTATTGATTTGCTATCCTGAAAAGTCAGGTTTCCAGATAACTATGCACAGCAAAAATAGTATGACAGCAAAAAATAATGACAGTATTCCTTGTAGACATTCAGGGTTGGTGTAGGCTAATCCAACTGCCAGCAGCCATGAAGGACTCACACTAGAGGTTTACATAATAACTCTCTTTGTTAATAGAAAATTGTAACAAGTAAAGATTTGTGTATTATTTGTGACTGTAAAAAACATACTCAAAGCAATACAGACAAGCTCTGATCCCCACTGAAAGTATTCAGCATGCATAGATCATGGGCACCCCCCTATGGGTGAGAAGACAGGCTCAGTCTGTCAGAAGATCCCAGTAACATTGAAGCCTTCCTTGAATTTTTCCTATTCTCAACTTACCATTATACTATTTCTTTATGTTTACGTGGAGCTTGAGTGACTCTAGTCATATATACATTTGTAACTGATTGGTCTAAAATTCTGTTGCTTCACTGCTAAAGAGCCAGTAAAATACAGAGCACATGCTTGGTGAGGGGTGAGTAAATTTGGGAGTGAGGTGTGTATTAATATAACAATTAGATTCTAGTTAACCAAGTTCATCTAAGGAGAGCCATTTCTTCTCAGAAAGAAGAAATCTTGCTGCTGTTGGCTCAGCAGCAAGACCTCTTGTCCCCTCTCCCCTGGCTGACAGGTGCTATGCAGCTCATGAGCTAAAAAGTGCCATGCAGTTCCCCTCCCTGCAGGGCTTTCCATGGAGCCTGCCCATGGTGTCTCCACTCTGCTACACCCTCCATTCCACTCCATTCCATTCCATTCCATTCCATTCCATTCCATTCCATTCCATTCCATTCCATTCCATTCCATTCCCCTTAGCAGGTGCTGTGGTTGCAGAGTGTGTGTACAGTGAATTGTTATGGAATAGGTTTTGAACATGCCAACCACATTCCATACAGGGAGCATCAATCGTATTTTATCCTATAATTTCCATACCATTAAAAGTTCTGGTAGGACATAAATAGACCTTCTGGATTTTCTCTGATTTTACCCCCAGCCACCTTTCCACAGACACAAAACCCAGGATCTCCTACAAAGTCAAACTATGCTGTGATAAAGAAATGTAACAACAGCTGCCCGAGTTGAAAAGTTGTCTCCATAAAACCATTTTCAGCCAACAAGAATGGATAAGGCAGGCAGGGAGCTTACTTAGATTGGATGTTTATTGTGCAGTAGTTATTATATTGTGAAAGTGAGAAGACCTGGGTATCAGGAGTAATAAGAAATTTCAGATGCATCAAAAAAAGAGCCATAAGAAGAAACCAAAATAGCCTCCACTGCCTCTGAACTAAGAGTTTCTCTTAATTCTGAGAGAATGAAAAAAAGCTGTCAAGTGTGCCCAGCAGCACTGCAAGATCTGAAGATATTCCAGTGGAAACACCTGTTAGTATGGGCAAGAGTGATTAAACACAGCTAGATCTGAGACAGGCTTTCCAAAAACCTGAGCAGTCAAGTTTTGCAGACTGGCATATGTGTTTGTTCACAGTTATAGATGTATAGATGTTATCCTGAATGCTATTCAGCATGGGATATTTGGATGCAGCCCTAAAATGCGCTGCACTCAGATAGAGTCAAAAAATAAAGCAGAACTGGGCTATTATTCAGGGAATAACTTTCTAACTGACATTTTCAGAGTTTTTAGAAGTGCCTCCTTATGCTCAAATTAGTGTTGCCTCTCTGTATGAATGACTGTGTTTTGGCACAGCTACCTTGAAAACTGTTGATGGAAGGGAAATTGCTGTACTGGTAGACTGGTTGGAGATTGTTTTTAAATTACTATTAAGATTTTATATTGCTTGGTGCAGAGACTGCATGCAAAAATTGTTTTTTGGCTGATGAGTTAGCCCAAGAACTGAATTTACAGCCAAAGGATAAACCTGTTTCAGGAAGAAGAAAGAAAAATCCCTTAAGTTATTTACAGCATACATTTCCAAGCCAAGAAACACAGATGAGCCTGATACAAGCCATCTGGCATGCTACAAGAATTGTAAACATTATTACAGAAAACTGTACACCTGGGGGACAGTTGAACCTTTTGAAGGGGCAAATGGCTTCCCACCAAATACAGAGTTAAAAATCCCATTGCTGGACTGCTGGCCTGATCCCCACCTGAATTTTCTCAAAGTTGATGGGCTAAAGGCTGCAGAATGAACACATGCTCATCGAAATGGGAACAGCTTAAAATTTGAATCCATATGCTTCCTAGGTGTGATAAAGGTCAAAGCTGGAAATCTGATGAAGACCTAATTTGTGCTTTTGAAGCTGTTATCTGTCAAATTTGAGACAGCAGGGTGTGGCTGAACCACATAGTTAAATTGATACCCTCATCCATTACCAAGTATTCATATTTTCTGTACTCTCCTTGCATCAGCACTCCTAGGATTTCTGGAAAGGAAGCAATGAGGGCACATAGGAAAGAATAAACAGGTTGGGAAACAATTTGAGTGACTGAACAGAAATAATTTCTGAGTAAAAGTTCTCAGCATGCTAAAGTGACAGCTAATATTTAACTAGTATGGAAGTTATTGAAGAGAAACCTGGTGGTGGTCATAGCTGCAATTTCTCTGACAGAAATAAACAATTGATGGGGATTTCTTGGGGAGAAATGATTACTACACAATTTAGGGGAAAAATTCACTTCTACCTTGAATAAAATATAATCAAGTCATGCAAGGATATACAAATACATTTTTAATACTGGAATTTTGTGTCTTACAATCAACATGTCCATAAATAGGAAAAACTAAGAAGGTGGCCTGGTGCAATGCAGGCACAAGTGTGCTGCTAGAGACCCACTGAGGTTGTACCAGGGGACAAAGTCACAGAGGGAAGAAAAGACTGGAAAAGACTGGGAGGGAATGTGGTGCTGAAAAAGCTCTGGCCAGGCAGCACTGAAGACAGAAGCTGTAGGAGTCCAAGACCCCTGGGAGCTCTGCTGCCCACACTCATAGCTGCTCAGCCATGCCTCAGCATATTGCTGTCCCAAGGCTCCTTGGAGGATGCAGGAATATTTATCACAGCTGTGGGTTCCTTCTGCTCTCTGCCTTTCCCAGTTTCTCCTGTAATATTCTCTTGTTTTCTATATCCTTGCCTGGTCTAGAGATTCTCCCTTGGCTGAATTTTCTTTGCTCTTATCTCTACCTGCCAGCCATTGAACTTTTTGGGAATAGAATCATAAAATAATTTCAGCTGGGATGGATTTCCAGAGATCATCAGATTTAACCTCTTGCTCAAAGCAGGGCTATTTATGGTCAAGTTGTTCAAAGACTTCATCGCTAACAAGGGAGATTGGACCACATGGCCAAAGAAGCAGCACAATATTTGATCACTCTTATTGCAAAGAATATCAGAATTTCCCTTGTAAATGTGGCCCCTGACTCTCAGCCTGTGCTGTTTCACAGAAATTTTTACTGGAAGGATCTGATGCAATCTGAAAGTATAATACATGCAAATAGATAGTTAGTTTGTTTGGTATTTTTAAAAGTTTGATAAACCATTTTATAGAGGCTCACATTGATTTGAACTACTTAAGTATACAGTATAGGCAGCCCACTGGAGACTGACAAGGAGGTGAACTGCAGTTTTCTGTGTGGGATGATTATGGATTGTGACGGGAATAATGAGTGCCAATTTTAAATGACATATTAGTCCTGAAGCTTCAGGTAAAGGATTTCACACAAAGCAGAACTTGGAATTTGATTTTGTGGAAGCACAGATATTCCTTCCTGGTGCTGAGAGGTGTTGGCATTTTGAAGCAGATAATTAAGAGTTACAGTCACTGTAGTGAATGCTATGGTGAATCCTAAATAAAATTTCAATTCCTTGCACTGAAATTTTTAATGTATTTGCATGTTCTTGAAGCTCAGGTCACCTAATTACACACCTCTCATGTTTCTCTTCCCATTTCAGGGATTAGCTGCCCTAGGAAATCCACACAATTTTCTCCATTTGTTGAAGTTTTTAAGACATTCACCATAGGCAGTCTCAAGAAGAATTAGGTACACACAGAACAGTCAATAAAATTAATTAGTCAATGAAAGCTTTCAATAAGGCTGAATTTTAAAGACCTAACAGCTTTTTTTTTTTGCTACTCAATGACTCTGTTGCCTCAGCACAGCTCCCAGGAGGATCAGTTCTGTGATCTCCCTGGGCATAGAGGTGAGGCTGATGCCTGGTAGTTCCCAGGATCCTCCTTTCTACCCTTTTTAAGGTGGATGCAATATTCCTCACTTTCAGTCACCTGGGACTTCATCTTACTGCCATGACTTTTCCAGTGCCATGGACAGTGGTTCAGCAATTATATTAGTCTATTCCTTCAGGACTCTGGGAAGCATCTCATCAGGTCCCATAGACTTCATATATGTTCTTCAGGGTGTTTTTATTCTACTTTGAGCATTACCCTTCACAGGTTTTAATAGACAAAGTTAACATAGGCAGAGAACTGATGATAGAAGTCAATTCCTCATCACCTATCCCCAGGCACAGGGCTCTGGACTTTAGTGCTGCTAAGAAGTTTCTTCCTTCTAATTATTAAATTATGGGGATTTAATTTATGAGAGCTTCCAGGGTGCCCCCATCTGAGATCCTGATTGAATCTATTGATTCATCCTTTTATTTCTTCATTCATTCCTCTGAGATCTGAGCTACATGCTGAAGGGCTGCCTACTTTGGAATTAGTCGGAGCTCTGCAACCTACTGCAGTTAGTTTGGAGGAGTACACAAGCAATAAATACTTAGCTGCTCGTCGCTATTTCAGCGCCTCTTGTCCTCAGTGGTAGGTTGTCAGTGTTCATCCCTCAAACTCGTTCAGAGTAAGTTTACTCCCAGCAACAAGAATGCTGCAGAGATCATCCACATCAAGAAGAATTTGCTAAAGGTTCTGTCCTATGCTAAGGGCTTGGCTATGAGCGGAAATTTACTCCACTTGGACATTCTGAAATGGTTCTTGGTGTGAATCTAGGCTTGTAATAGCTCTAGGCTTATACTAAAGCAGTTATTCCCTAACGCCTGTCCTGATTATTTTAAGTACAGATGAACTGTAGCAGTAGCTCAGCCAGAAGCAGCAGTGAGTGTGCTGGAGTAAACAGGGTGCAGACAGCTGCTGGTGTTTTATAGAGGAGGTCACAGAGCCCTGCTTTGAAGTTGGACTGCTTTAAATGTTAGTTGCTGCCTGGAGCACTGTTTACAGTAATGCTCCCTCCTCTGAGGTGAACTGCTGTTAGCAACAGTGGAAAATTCTAGTTGAAAACAATATTACATCTTATTAGACACAGCTAAAGAAAAAAACATTAAAGGAAATTACAGTAGCACCTTTAGAGAAACACTGTTATTTGGCAGTGATGTTTGTAAAGATTAGTAACTATTTAGATTCAAATATGCGACCTCAACTATTTATTTCCAGGGCAAGGATAATTTTCCAAGTATAGTTTAACTACATACATTGTCAAAACACTGTTTACCTGATGTAAATTGCATCTTTAATGGCTTCTTCCTAGTCTGTCTCTTTTCTCTCTTTCTAGATTGATGTCTCTAAGTCCAGATGCCTCCTTAGCAGGGAAGGCTACTAAGCAGAAGGCAGAGAATAATAACCCTGAAGTCCTACCACTGAGCCTTCCTATCTCCCAGAGCTCTAAATTCAAGGGACAGTCACTTGTCTGGGGCCCTCAATGAGCCAGTGGCTGCTAATGGGCCAGGCTGTAATATGTGAAATTTCTGAATTTATTTTCTTGAAATACAGGCACTGAGAATCTCGATCTTTCCTATGCACAGAGGGGCTTGCCCTACCACTTAAGCCCTCTTTGCCTTTTGGTGCCAGACTTTGTTTTGACCCTCACACTGAATTGCAGTTCTGCTCTGCCTGAATGGTTATCCCACTGCTTGCTCTGCCCCATACTGAATGCTGCAGTGAATGTATACCTTCGAAGGTTTATTGCAACAAAATAGTTTTGAAGATGTGGAGTTAGAAAGTATTAAATTGCAAAGCCGCCTTCTTTCAGTTGAGCTTTCAATAAAGAAACATACGTTAGAGAATCAGAGCCAAAAGAGAAAGTTTTACTTCTACAGGAAATAAAGGGATGAAAGGTTATACCTGAAAGCTTGGAGCAGGAAACAAAGAACTTTGAAGTCCATGAGGCAGTTTGGAGGCCTCAAAAGCCAAGTCTCATGATAGACCGTATCACCCTGGATTTGGACATAGGTTGTGAAACTACAATTTGCTTTCTTACTATGAGTGTTACCCGAGCCAAGGGTGATTTAAAATCATCTTTCCCCAAGGGAGTATACCATTTTCACCAAGTAAGACACTTAATTACAGATGAAACCCAAGTTGCACTGTTATTTTTACAATCTTTCACTATTCAGAAATATTGAACTAATTCCAGAACAAGATCTCCTAATAAACACAGAACCTCTCACATTTCTGAAGAGAGCTTAAGCAGATTCAAGCCCAGACATACATACTTATATATGTATAGATCCTACATATAAGCAGAAAAGAAAAAAAATCAATATTCCTCCATTAGGATATTAAATGCCATACATGTTCAGTGTTTCTCTTTTGCAGTGTGCTGTAAAGTCTCCAGTAAGAAACAAAGACAAATCCTGCAGAATTATCGGAAACATGTAAAGATATGTAAAGCTTAGTTTCCACAGTCGAGCAGAGAGATTTTCTAGAGTCAGGTAATGAGTACATAGAAGTGCAAGTAGACTGTATGTTGCTCAAGTTTAAAGCGCCCTGAGACGAAGGGCTTTGGCATATCTTTTGCCCTATAATTGCACAAGGGTGAAAATTATATTTCTGTGGCACTATAAAGCCTGGAGTTTTTTGTTAATGCTTGGCCTTTTTCTCAGCTGCTGATCCTATCTGGCAATATAAATTTGATGCAAATAGGTCAAGCTATGCTAGTGCCAGCTCTATACTGTTTGATGGTTTTGATATTCTCAGAGCACTACATCCACCTGACCTGGCACAGATTGGCTGAAACAAGTCAAATGTAAGAGAGGAGGATGATTTGGAGAGGCTTATCTTCAGTGAACCGAGACAGCAGCCACAGCTCACTCTGCAGCTGAAGCTGCCTTGCCTGCCTTTAACCACTTGCAGCTTTGCTTCCTGATTCACAAGAGCCCAATATCCGTTCTGATATCCCAAAGCCACACGTTTTCTTCCTAGCCTGATCCAGCTGGGCTGACCCAATGTTAAACAGATTTATACTAGCCCAGGTCATTTTGGCTGAGGTTGGTGAGGAAAGCAGTATTATGGCTAGATACCAAAGGAAAGTGAGAATAGGAAAAATAGAAGTAGAAGTACAGTACTTGTTTGTCTAAGACCTAATATGTTATTTAGAAGAGCTGCTGAAACAGCAAGAAAAACAAAAGGAATAGCTGAGTGAGTGTTCAAGGTCTGAGCTGTGTTGCACAGAGGAAGAGTGAGACTAAATATAACTATTAAATTACATCTACTTTTGTTTTACAATTGATAGATTATTTGCATCTTAGCTAGGCAGCTTACAGGACAAAATGTCATAAAAGGCTACAAAAGACAGATCTGTGACATTGCATAATATAGAGACAAGGAAATTGTACAGTTTTTCTGGATCTCCCACTAAATATCATCTCCTTGTACTCAAAATTCAATACAGTTATACAGAAGACAGGAAGTCTTCTACCCAAACTAGCAGGACATAGTACTAGAATGAGAAGAGCTCTTTTGGAAGACTGACTCTGAATGAATTCAGGATTGTATGGCACGATCTAAAGAGGACCAAAAGTAACCATGTACCACCCAACACAACTATGGTATTGCTACTATCATGAAACAGGTAGAAGAAAATAAAAATATTAAGACACCAAATAGGATAAGATGCCTCTTTGATCTACCAGATAAAACTGCAACAAAGACAAAAAGATCAAACGCATCAGGTTCCTCCGATTCTGAATTCTTTAAATCAAGACAAGATCTTTGTGGAAGATATACTAAGCTCTTGTTTAATAAGAATCATAAGAATATCATACATAAAGTATGACAAGATTATCACAAGTCTTCTATCTAAAGAGTTTCATTGGGCGGGTTTTGGTTTATTTTTTGAATCTTTTTAGGCAGGGTGAGGAGTTTATTGCAAAGCCACAGAATATCTCCAAATGTCACAGCCCTGGGGACTTGCTTTATGTGATGTACACATATCAGATAAAACAGGTACTTTTCTCTGAAACAGAAGCAAGTAAATGAATTGAACTACCATTTGCACTACCCAACATTAGACAAACAAGACAGGACCTGTCTTCACTGCAGATTATTGCATAGTACAGGCCACTGGGGCAATGCACACAAGATAATTTTGATGTTGCAATGCATTTTATTAGCACCCACACAGAAAAAAAAGTGATTTTACTTATTGTAGCCAGTAGGTAGTAAAGAGTGAGTCACTGTGCTCTCTCCAGCGGCAGCTTCCTTCCCTTCTGTCTATCATCCAGGCTTATTCATTTTCACTCTGCATCCAGTACTTCATTCAATTTACAATTACCACAGGAATTAGCACAACCAGGCCCCTTTTCAGCAAGGGATTGAAGATTTAATACAAAGTTGGTATTTCATTTCCATAGCAGCAGCCCAAGTTTATTTTGATAGGGGACTCAAATCCCTTGTCAGGGAAGGGCAGCCGGCTGGGATGGCAACAGGGCAGTAATAAGCACTTCTACCAGCCTCCAAAAGGGTACAGCCATGCTGTGTCTGAGCAAGAAGAGCCATGGCCAGCACTATCAGGGTCACTTAAACCCCAGGACAACACAGAGATGCTCCAGCAAGTTCTACTCTTATCCTCTGAGGTTTAAATGCAGCACCAAAGTGAGGCTGGTGCATGGGTGGGGATCTACATGAGGCTAACCTGGGTATAATCACTGCCTGCTCACCTGCTCAGGGCCCTGTGCAAGTCACAGCCCCCTCTGGCTCCTGCGGGAATAAAAAAGCCCATTTAGGTCTGAAGGGAGTTAAACATGTTTAACTAAAGGCATAAAAAACATTTCTCAGGTGTCCCTATATAGATATGCTTTTGGAGGTACTTGATGTGCTGAACCTCACAAGTGAAGAAAAATAAGACATTAATGCCACATTTGAAAGCTGAAAGTACTTAGGCATCACTTTTCTTCTACTGACTCTGGTCTTCATGTACCTGTCTCCCTGGTCAAGGTTGTAATCTGCCACAAACTCAAAAAGTACTGAGCACAAGGAAAAAAAAGAAAGTCATCCAAAGGTAGGCTGCTGGCCTTGAGATGTCAAAGGCAAGTTTTTAGCTGCCTGGATAAGATTGTCCAGACTTTTAAGAAGCCATCCTGCTCTATGGAGCATATGTTGCTGTTTGTGCAGTGTCCAGTGCATGACTGTTCAATGATAGAATGCTTGATGTGGGCTGGAAAAAAGCAGAGATTTATCTATGAGCAGTTTTATCAGTTTAGCCTTAACTTGGAAAAGGAATTACAGTTCTGTGTAAGGCACTATGTTGACTTTTCTGGTTAAGTCTTTACTGAGTGAGTGTTTTTCTGGGCTGAAATACTGCTGCATTGACAAGATGACTTGAAACAGAGCCCATCTGCCTCAGCAGCCTCAGGGGAATTTGCTGTAGCTTGAAGCTAATCTTTGCTCACTTCTTTGAATAGCATTGTGAAGATGAGCTGACCCTCATTTTCTGCCTTGGAGACAGAGGCTAGTAAGTAGTGCTGCATAGAATTTGCTGTAGTGCATTACATAATATCTGCAACAAAAAGGTACAGACCCTAAACTGTATAACCAATAATTATGCTAGCAATAACAGGTAACAGACAAATTATAATGAAATAAAGGTAAACCATATAGCTATATAATCATGCATTATGCATATTTATTCATATATCTCTGATAATTTATATGGATAATAATCATATAGACCAATAATACTATTCTATATAACAATGTATAGATATAATTCTGGTAATCTCTATCAAGGTCTATTTTATATTTAGATAGAGAACTAAAAATCTCTCTATCAAGAGATATATAGATCTGTATGTACAAAAATTGTACTTGGAATCTTCTTCAGAGTAGTGGTTGGCAGCTTGCACTGAGAATATCCTGTATCCTACAGAAAATATCCTGTATACAAGAATTTCAACCCCTTTTGCCTGTATAAATCATCCTGTCTGTCCCTAGGAAAAGAATTAGAAATTGCTTATTTTATCCTGACCTAACCTACAGAGATCATTCCATGTTATTTGAGCAATCTACTAAACTATCCTTTTAAAAGACCTATGACCTGAGTAAGAAAGAAATCTGGTAGTTGGTGGGGTTTTATAAATTCTAGCATCTGATTCAGTTTAGTTATACTCAGTCTGGTAAAGTCACTGTATTACTAAGTTTCTAAAGAGGAATGACATATTACACTACTGTGGCAGTTCTACCTGGGGCAATGGCAATGATAACAGCTTTTTAAAACTATCAAGAAAGTCTTTTAAAGGTTGATAGGAAATTTTATGTTCTCACTGGCTTGTTTATTTTATCAAGCCAAATGATTCAAGCTAGATTTGAACTACCTTGTGCTTGCAAGGCATTCTGTCTGATAATCTAGCTGGGGGCATAATATTAACTACAAAACGACTTTGAGACAGTCAAGAAACATCATAAAGGATATTGGAAAGCTTCGTGTGAGGACTGATACATCATCTCTGGCCTATCAGAAACCTTTTGAAATTTGAGAGTATAAATGGCTATGGCTCCATCTTTGGAGGAAACAGGAACATATGAACCTCTCTTCTGCAGCATTTTGCTTGGAAAGGACGGAATTAGATTGCAAGCAATTGGGTTGCACTAAGTCTTATTAAGACTGTCAAGAGAGACTTGCAAGCTAGGCAAACTTTAGTTTCTTGGGCACAGCAAGAAACATCTTATGCTACAAAGCCCCTGACCTGATTTCAGGTGTTGATTGCTAAAAGTGAATTGGCTTTTGACAGCTCCCCTCCATCTGAGTAGGTGAGGGCTTGGGTTTCACAAGCTGAAGGCAGGTTGCTAATTGCCCTCTCACAGTGCTGCTTGGCAGACCTGCACTATCTCTGTGTCAGCAAAGGAAGTGTCAGACAGAATGGCAGCCTCCTGTCTCAGGAATTATATACAGGTGGCAGAATCCCAAAATGCTCTTTTGCCGATTTACTAGGCCAGTGGGGATGCATGGTAATATTGCTTCCAGAAAAAGAAGTAAGATACAAGGAAGGATGTAGGACAGGCTTGCACAGACAGTAAGTTCCTGTTTGTTATTAATTTTTTTGTAGTGGTAGCTCAAAGACACCTCAGTCAAGAGAAGTAAACTCTCATTGTAGACATGCAGGTGTACTCCTTCAACCAGCAGCCTCAACTAAAGGTGTCAACTGACTGTCTCATAGGCTGGATATTGTGTACTCAAGCACCCTCAGAATCTCCTTTAAAAGGAAACTGTTCAGATACTAGAAAGATAATCTTTTAGATATATGCTCACTGCCAAGCGGCACAGAGTTCCCTTCCTAAATCGTCAAACTGGATTAAATAGGGACTGAAAGCTGTGAATCTGTTATCCCTTATTTGGATAATTGAATAATAGATGTATGCATGTATATCCATCTACCTCCATGTAGTAACATCATGCTTAAGTGGTAATACTGTTTAAAAATGTTGACAGTGTAGATAAAGTATGTTTAATCTTGCTTCTCCTTGGTTTTGAGTGCAGTGGGAGAACATAGCAATTTACTACTGCAAATTGCATCATCCCTAACTAATACCAGGTAAAACAACCATTACTCTTTGGTTTAAATATTTGCTCTGAGAAAGAAATTCAGAAGAGATCTCCAACAAGAACCAACTGACTAAGTAACTCTAATGTGTTTCAGTAATATCCTAAGAATCATAAGGGCCTACTATCCCATGGGAAAGAAGACAGAGAAGAATCCATTGGCAGAGCATAATCTCTCTTTAAATGAGATCATAAACATGCTGACTAGCTAACCTAATTTTACTTCTGAATATAATACTGTGTGCTCTTCCTTGCTTACAAAATTTTAATTCCTATTCATGCCATCAACAGCAGTTTTGGTTTATTTCTAAAACAAGAGAAGCCATTTTTTTGCTACCATTGTTGCAAGTGAATTCTGCAGGATAATATGATCATATCTAAAACAACAGGAAAGAAGAAAGTCTAGGGAATAAAGACTTCAGTGGTAAGTAAAATGTTCCACAATTTAGTCAGTCTGCATGGAAAACAGAGTTTCTAGCCTGTGCTCTGAAGGAACTGGCAGGGGAGGCCAGAGAGGAGAAGTTTTAAAATTGCCAGATGAAGCTGACACCTGAATGCCTCTCTTCAACTCTGTTGTTTTGGCCATTGATAAACTAAAATCATGTATGATACTTAGGAAAAAGCAGCATTGCATTAATTCAATTTTTTCATTTGTCATTCTCAAACTGTGGCTGCTTTTCTGAGTACTTTTAAAAACCTCAGAAATTTTGATTTTTATGATAACATACTTTATACTTCAGAGTTGGCTTTTACTAATTATAATTTTTCCTGCTTTTTTCCCCTGTGCTTTTATCTTATTTGTTCCACAAATATTATCTATCTGCCTTTCTTCCCTTTTCTAAGTGAAAACAGATGCACTACATCTTAGCTTGATCATCATCTCTGCTTTTATTTTTTATGCTTTGAGATAGCACTTAATGGGATGAATAAGAACCTGCCTGGAGAATTATGCCATTTAATTAGAAACTAGGGTTACTAAATTCCTCGTGTGATTGAAAAAGGGAAAGGCAGAGAAAGCAAAAATAAAAGTTTTGTTTGGAGCCGTACAACACTTGTGAGATGTTCTCATCAGAACTGGCAACGTGCCCTCTCGTGGTCATACTGCTACAAGAGCACTGTCTTGTTTTAATTAAGAGCAGGCTACTGTTCAGCCAGTACTTAAGCATTTTAGTTTGGTAAGACTAGTTTTAAAACATGTCACAGTCCTAAGTGTGAGCTGGCTGGACAGTGCAATGGTACAAGCAGAGAATAGTTAGGAAAAACTGAAGTTGTGTGTTGAACTGTCTGCACAGTTTTGGAGTACAGTTTTTGTGGCAGTATTCTGGAAATACAGATCAACTTTCCCTACTGAGAAATACAAAACCCTTTATCAGATTGTTTGATGCCTGATGCTATGTACTGAATCATAAAGCACAACAAGCAGGGAAAGATTTAATTTCTTTCCAAGTGCCAGATGTTATTTCTGATCTACAGTTGAAAATAAATCAGAAATACAGATTTAGTCTGCAGGTAAATATTGTTGATTAGCTCCACAATTGATTCTGATTGAAATAACAAGGTATTCTTGTTTTCTAGGATAAGGTACTCTGATTTAATTAGGAATATGAATTATGTTACTCTTTGCATTTGAATGGATCAGTGCATTAATTTTAGAGACTAAATCCAAAATTGTCCATACAAGATGAAATAGCTACCTCCATTTATTTTGAGCTAGGCAATACAACCCTCAGTCACTGCAATTTCTGTCAGAATCATGTTCCCTGGTTGCTCTTGCCACAAGTGTGCTGAATGATGCAGAAAGCAGCATTACATCTGCTATTACACTACCAATTAAAATGTATTTTAATCCCTTAAAATATCATATTAGCATTTTCATTCTCTGTACTTACACATGCCAATGGATACACACACAAGCGAAGGCAGTTCTATTTGCAATGTAATATCTCTGAAACTGTTCACTGTGATGTATATAACTTCACAGAGCACCTTTTGTGCCCCTTATTCAGGAACTTGGCCTTTGTGGCCAGTGCAGTCACACAAAGGAAGTTGCACCAGTTAAAACATAATGGCCTTTACACTAGAATGTGTAATGACAAATATAGTAGTTTCACAACTATAAGGTGCACCGGATTATAAGGTGCACTTTTTTTTTGCAGCGAGGATCTGCATGCAACAAAGTAATGAATTAGTAACAGAATTGCATGATTGTGGGGTTTACTGGCAGGTGCTCAATTTGCAAACATTTTTTTCACGGATAAGCATAGCCTTTAAGCGCATCCCCTGGCGCCAGCTGCCATGGCTCTCGTGGCTGCTGGCTCTTGCAGCTGCCAGCTGCCAGGGCTCGCACTTCTGGGTTGGCAAATTTCTGAACTTTGTCCATATATAAGGTGCACCTGATTATAAGGCGCACTTCCAGGTTTCAATCAAAATTTTAGTCAAAAGAATGCGCCTTATAGTCATGAAATTACTGTACATAGATATTTACCTAACACAAAGTCAGAAACTCTGTAACTTCATTTTTGCCCATCCCGTGTGAATTTCTTCCAGGAGAACCATATCTTTCTTCCAAACATTGTCTCAGTCTGGCCACAAGAACAGTAGCCCTACTGCAGTCTCCCTCTTAGTATTAGGGCAATATAGCAGGAAGACTTCCACTCAGTGTAAAATCCACCACATCACAATGACATTTTCTGCCTATCATTACCCCAGTTATATGATTTTTTTATTCTTGCTTGAGTTTTTTAGCCAATGTTTGTCTGTCAGATTGCTCTCATTTTTTCCCCTAGAGCTTATCTCCAATTTACAAAATTACAGTAATTTCACAATTGTAAGCCACACCTGATTATAAGCCGCACATC
>VRYO01001269.1:17488528-17510061 GCA_009812075.1 Sialia sialis | reverse complement strand
CCGGAATTTGTCCATAAATAAGCCGCACCGGATGAAAAACCACACTTCCAGGGTAGCCTCAAAACTTTTGTCAAAAAGGTGTGGCTTATAAGCATGAAATTACTGTACTTTGATTTCTGAGTCTGCCACCTAGCATGTCTTTTTTCCATCAATATTTAAGCTGGGTCATAACATTAGCCCATGTACCATCTCCATATAAATATATACCACATTATTCCAAATTACTGTAGTCTGGGGAACTCCTAGCCACAGTTGCTGGAGCTCATGACCTTGCTGCCTCAGTGAAGTAGGTCAGAGTCTCAGCACAGCCTTTTATGTTCTCTTTAAAAAGTGTTTTCTTCAGGCTGCTGTGCTCCTTCCATCTTAGTCCTGCGCATACCTCACCAAATCTGTGCCAGTGCTATGTAGTGGTGACACTGGAGCTTAGGGAGTCCTGTCTGTATCTGCTGCTGCCCAATTGCCTTCCCTGCCAGCAGCCTGAAGGGCAGCAGAGAAGGGTCTAATGCATCTCTTTTTCCACGTCAGTGCCTCTGGAAAATGCTCCCAAAGAAATCCTTTGTCTATTTTTAGCAGCTGTGAAGCTTCTTACATCTTTACAGTACAAGATAGCAAAGCAAAAATTCCTTACTTCAAGTCTAAAGCAAGAAATTATCATAATACAAATTGTCTACTAAACCAAACTTCTATTTTTTATAAATACATCAGTAGAGCAGCTTCCTGTCAGTGGCTGGATGACTGCAATTACTGAATACTTCTCAAGAAAAATGTCCTTCTATAGTTTTATCACTATGGATACTTTTTCCAATAGAGTAAAACAGTTTAGACTTACAAATCAACCAAAAAGATTTAAATAGATGGATTTAAAATAAGACTGGAAAATAAGTGCATAAAACTGTTCCAGAAAATCCGGGCCATAATTCATATATCTTTGATTATGCTCTTCTAAAGAAGGGAAGAGCTCATTGAAGTTAATGAATATTTTGGTTCTTCATCAACTTGTGGATCAGAGCCTTGATATAAACACAGCTGGTGTGTGTTCAACGACATCTTCTACTGCTTTCCCAGTTATAGGATGTTATTTAATGAGATCTTCTGAGGATGTTTATCAAGTTAGCTTGAGTTTGGCAGAAGTAGATTGTGTAAGCATTTTACAACAGAAACATACACAAAGTATGCCTAAAGCTTTAAAACTTCTTCCCAAAAAAATGTAATTTAAACATGAAGTTGTATATTATATATTTCACAAAATATCATCATACTTATAAATTGCATGTGGAATTTGTGGGATGTGGTTAATCTATGACAAAGAAGTAATTAAGATTTATATTTCATTTCACATCATAATACATCTCTTTGATTTTATTTTAAAATTCTTTTACTACAAGTTGTCCATGTGTAACTTCAATGGGAACAGTGGCCCTGCCTAAGACATTGCCATGCTGTACACGTGCCATATTGAAACAGATGGCTAATCAATCAATAGCTCAATGCTTTTTCAAAAGAAAATAAATTAACACACCTACTTACAAAATTTCTGGAAAAGCCACGGAATTTGCAGGATCTCAAGGTTAGACAATATAAGAAAACTATGAAAAAATATCTTGGATTGGGATTTAACTGGCTGCAGTCTGTTATCACCACAGGGTAAATACCATTTGATGTTTATTTTAGGAGCACATAAAATAAAGGATAGGAAGATGCTGCCACTGATAGAATCAGCCGATGTTGAATGTTTCCTTTGCTTAGGGGTTCCTGGCATCCTGTACCAACGTGCTGCCTGTCATCTTGATGCTGCCTCTTAAAGGCATGGCTACTTAGTGATGTTAAGGTGAAGGAACTAATGTATCAAAGGTGATGAATAAAACTCTCTGAATGCTTTGACTGGGTGACTTGTGAAAAAGAAAGAAAGCTCACTGATAGCTGATATGTAAAGTGAAGAACCAAGACCAATTCTGATGGGAGACTAATTTTAATCTGTACTGAATTCTGAGCCTAATATGCTGACGTTCATGTTCTTCATGTGTCTAGGTGAATTGATTAAATTCCCTGTTTAGTCCCACAGCCCTTGTAAGGACAATAAGAAGAAGGAAGTGCAGTCATTTCACACTTATAAGGCGCACTGGGTTATAAGGCACGCTTCCAGGTAGCTGGGAAGTCCACGGAATTTGTCCATATATAAGGTGCACCAGCCTATAACGTGCACTTTTTTATTTTAAAGTGGGGATCTGTGCAAAACAAAGTAATGAATTAGTAACCCCGCAACCCCTCGTGTCGAGCGGGGTGTGTCCGCACCGTGCTGGGCAGTGGGAGGGGGTGCCTGCGCCATGCCATTCAGCGGGCGGGTGTGCCTGCAACTGTGCTGCTCGGCGGTGGGCGGGGGACAGCTGTGCAGCTCGGACTTCTGGGTTGGCAATTTTCCGAACTTTGTCCATATATAAGGCACACTGGATTATAAGGTGCACTTCCAGCTTTGGATCAAAACTTCAGTCAAAAAGGTGTGCCTTATACACGTGAAATTACTGTAACTATTTTTATGGGCAAGAGACATTATCAAACTATTTTTATCATTACCAGTGTCAGTTAGTGTTGGTTCTATTAATCTGAATGAGAACTTTGTCTTTCTGGGAAACACGGGAAGGTTTTGCTGAGTGTGTTTGAAAATCCCACTGACAGTGTAACTGTTCAGAGTGAAAAATTATTTATAGATATATATATAGTGTATCTCTGTTTCTGCATTACTCTCTTCTCTGGAAATGCAACTCCAGTTACATTGCCAAGTTCCTACAAATCTGGACTGCAAGTGATGTTTGTAAATTACATTAATACCTCACCATCCACAAATAAGTCTCCTTTAAGAAGATATTGCACAGCCTCAGTATGATAAAACATAGTGTAGCTGTTCTTTCTGATTTCTAATGGCCTCTGCGGCTTCTGAGAAAACACTAACGAATGAATCAGAAAAGAGGAAAATGAAGTTTTATCATGTGAGAGGAGAAATACGGGAAACATTTTAATAAAGCAGTATTCCCTTGGCAACTTCTAAGCCTTTGTGTCTAATGCAGAAAACCAAAGTGATAGTTTTAAAATGTACATGGGAAGGTATGTAGGGCGGAACAGAAAACAGGCACAGATACAATCTGATTTAACATTTCATATCCATTGTTCATATAAAATAATAATTCCTTTATTCTCAGAGCGAATGCCTGACTGAAGCTTGCTCATTTGTTTCTGTAGTTTGGAACTTTACTTTCTCTTTTGAGGGAAGCCCCAGCCAAGGCTGACATAGGGGTGAAGTTTTCCCTCTGGCCACTAGATGCTCCTGGCCGCCAGGCAGGAGCGGTCTTTTTACATTAAAAGCAAAACAAAGAAAAGGCCATAAACTAGAAGAAGAGTACCAGGGCAAAACTTTAAAAAAAACCCAGGATTTTCCAGAATCAAGTTGTGTAGGTTATCTTGATTTGGTCCATGTGTGCACACATGATGACACTCACTAAATTGATAATCAAGCTTTTTCTAGAGAATGGATTTGGTGCACATAAAATGTTAGTTGTTTATTTTTCTTCACTTCAGCACATATATTCTGCATTATTTATTGTATCAACCGTACATGCTCTGGTTTCAATATAGAATTTTGTGTATCTCTTCATATCATCTTCTGTGTTCACAGTATTCTCACTTTCCACTTTTCTGCATAGCACCTAGAAGTGCCAGTGATGATCGTATTCTGATCTTCTGGATAAGAAGCTGAGCCACAGAGTGTAAACCCAGCATTTCTCAGTGCAACTATTTAATCTCATATCCAGTACAAGAAATCAGTTTTGCAAACTTGGGTATTCTAGAGCATGGACCCTATGTTCAATGCCCAAATTGGTTTTGGTAACTGAAAGGGCTCAGTACCTTTGCAGGATGCATCCCAGGTTTGGGAGCTAAAAGGAGCAGGAGTGTTTGTCCCTTGTGATGTTGAGCAGATGGGGTGGAATCTCTTTCTCCAGAGAAGCCCTCAGTGGTCTCGGGTAGTCCCTTCTAGCTTTTCTTCACACCCGTTTGTTTGTTCACACACTGTCTGTTTGGGTCCTTCTGCAGCAAATGAATTGTACGACACATTCCTGACTGCTCTCGCTGTCTAATTCAGAAGTCTCGCTCCGAACCAGTGGCTTATAGGCCGCAGGAAACCGAGTGCAGTGTCAGCCCTGTGCTACACCGCAATCACATCACCGAGGGGCACTGTTGCCTTTGGTTCAAGCACCAGCCCTGCAAAACGGCGGCTCGGTGTGTAAAGGATCTCCGTCCCCAGCCCTGGCGCTACTCAAACAAGCTGCCCTACTCCATCAAGACTCCACTACCCTGATATCCAGGAATATGTCAGAATTAGAGAAGCAAAGCCTAGTGCCTGGGCTTTTTTTGCTGAGATTACCTCTTACTAACAGCTGTGAAATTGCCTCTGAGAGTTATCCACCGGGGGCTAACAGAGACCAAGTCATTTTGCGTTCAGTGAGTACACAGTATGATTCAACTGATCTGAATAAAGGTAGAGGCAACAGGCAACATCTCATTTCCAGGCTCTCACACATTCATTTCTCAAAATGACACCAAACCTTGGATTCTAAAAAAACTGCTTTATCCATATAATTTCAAACTCCTTCCATGAATGCTGCAGACAGCAACTTCAGGAATCAGATCCTGATCTTGGTTGCTGCGATTGTAGAGTGAAAAACACCAGTAGCTTCAACAGATTTTTATTAGATTAGTTCCATTTGTGCTGAACTACCACAAAACTGTTTTAGCCTTGGAACTGGCAGCTTATTTACATGACTGTGAAGGTCCTGGTCATTGCAGCAGAAACAAGATTACAGAAGGCTTTTCCATTTAATGGCACTTCTGCCAGTTTGTACTTCTGGCAGGAATATTCTTTTAAAATAGCTCTCTGAAGGCAATTAGGGAAAACAAAAAAATAAGGAGAATAAAGAGACTGTCATTAGTAATCCAAGAAGGGTTTCATTTCTGAGAAGGGATTAACAATGAAGACAAAGAGCAGAATGAGAAGGCAATTGCTGTTGTCATTATCAGCAATTTCTTCAAATTAAGTTGGCAAGTCTTGTATTCAGAGTGCAATATTCATTGTGGATTGGCATTTGAAAAGATTTGTAAGAATTAAAAGTAGAGCAAAGCAGAAGCAATATGGTCTTGGATTGTGACCTTGGGTAAATTCCATCAGGACTTCAGTGCAGCTCTAGCCATGTAATATATCACTTGGTCCTGGGGAGATCCTGTATCTTTTCACTGTTCTCCTGATCCCTTAGGGACAAGTTAAGCACACAAAGTTTTTTGCAGACCAGCCAAAACTGCTTTCTGCTTTGCAGATCTATGTAGAAACAACATAGCAAACCTCTGCAAAATTAAATGATCAGGCCGGTTTAGAGTGAAGGAAACATTAATAATAATATTAAGGTGAAAGAAATTAAGATGGGAATTTTCTTCTTTGCAATAGTGCAGAGCTTCACCATGTAATGGTGAGTTGTGATAGGGATGGCTGAAGAAACTCAGCTAATTTATGTCATAATAAGATTTGCCTGGGGGGGAGCTCGTTCCAGTGAGAGGAAAGAAATGTCGCTGAACATGTGGGATTAGTAAAAAAAATAGTAACCAATGCACTAGGGTGCAATATTAACAGTGTTTCCTTCACCTCATATCATCAAGCAAGTATCATCAAGGAGATGGGAAATGTCAGGGTGTGGCCTGTACCCATTCTTCATGATCTAAGATACTGCCCCAAAACCATGGGCTGGTGGGTCCTCAAATCTGCCTTTCCCTCACTTTTCCAAGAATGCATTGGAATACCTTGATTTCACCTGATGCAGAATGAGAAAGCTGCATAAAGCATCCAGGTTGTGAGATTAGTTCAGATCATGTCATCAAGAAACCTGATGTCTTTGTCCTTTCTTATCTTCCAGCTTTGCTTAGCCAAGGCCACTGTGTTCACAAAACAAAACGAGACCTTGCTATTGTCATTCAGCCTCACACTTGCTCCTTGCAGTGCTTCTCTTGGCATTTCCCACCATTCTTTCGTGTCCTGCATCTCTGCTGCTCCCCTCTGCTTTCCCTGCTTTCTCTCCTGCTTTTGTCTGCTGCTCCCCACTGTGCCTCTGTTAATCCTTTTGTTGTGTCCCTCATGTCGGTGCGAGCACCACTCCTCCGTCAGCCTCCTCTGCTCTTCCTGCTTCTTCTCGCTGTGCATCCAGCCACTTCCCCTCGTATATCTGCTGCTCTGCCATGCACAGCTGCTGCTCTTCTCCCCACCTCCACCACTCCCGCTGCTGCTGCTGCTCCAAAAACAGTTTTGACCAGCTCTACTTCTAAACAATGAGGCTTTGACCTCTTTCCCCTGGGAGAAGATTTCACAGCCAAACACGTCTCACTGGCAGGAGCTTTTCCTGATATTCAGCCTGTTTCCTTCTCCCATTGCTCCTACTTAAATCTCTTTATATTGAACTAACAGCTCATGCCCCAGGCTAGGTGTTTTACCCCTCCTGTTCTGCCTGTTGCAAAGAAGGGCTGGATACAGATAGTGTGGCCAAAATGAACAGGGACATCCTCCTAATATGCAGCACTGCCTGTCCAAGTAAGCAAGCTCCTGTTGTACCCAGAAGGAGCAGAACAAACACTCTTACCATAATGAAAAATAGGCCACATGCCTTAGAAAAATTCACTAAGGGCCAAATCTTGATCAGTTTTTATTCATCTGAAGGAAAGATACTCGTACGGACAGCTGTGTCAACAGCCTGTGAGCCAGGGGCTGAGTGAATCTGAGCTCCTGAAGGATCTAAAATAGGTGAATAAGGCCCAAACAGAGTACGTTTGGACGTGGAGGGAGAGTTCTGAACCCAGGAGGCAGAGGAGAAAAGAGGAGAAAAACACTGAGCTTGCACAGATTGCAAAAGCAGGAGAAACTGAGTTTAATTACTAAAAAAAAAAAAAAAAAAAAAAAAAAGAAAGAAAGAAATAAAACAGACCATATGGAAGGGAGAGGGGTGGGAGGGCGGTTCAAGCAGCTGGATATGGGCTGAGGTGCATTAGGTGACCTGCAGTGGGATGACAAGGCTTGAGTGGGGCTAAAGGTGAACGCATCCCACACAGGGCAGTCAACAAATTGAGAAATGACTGAAGACAACTGCGAACAGACTTGTGGTTTAAGGGTGAAGACTGTCTTTTAACAAAGTATCAGAAAAGTGCTCAGTCAAAGAGGAGATTAAGTCTCATACTAAAGCTCCACCTAGAAATTTAGGGTTTCTAAGGTGGCCCACTGATGCCTGTAAAAGAGTCTCTCCATGGCTGGTGTGAAACAGAAGTGATCAACCACCCACACAACCACTGAGATTCCTCCTTGCTAGGTTCAACACACATGCCAGGGATACTGAATGCAGTAGAGTGAGCCAGCTGAACTGCTGAAGAAAAGTGGAGATTTTCTGCTCCTTCCTACCCTCCCAGCTGCACCTTCTGGACACTTACTGGGCTCTGGCTCTTTTTCACACCTTTCATACACAGATCTCACTCACTAAACTGTCACAAACATATCCCTTTCCTTATTTGTCATCAGTTTTCTGCTGGCTTAGTGAATTGGTGCATAGCAAGGGTTCAGAGAGTATAATGAAGAGAATATAATGAAGATGAAGGGAAGATGGAGCATTATTTTTCCCCATCAGAGACAGGACTTGAACCTGGCTGAGCATACACAGCACTCTAACCTGAGTGAGCATCTTCTTCCCTTTCTCAGGTGCTTTAAAATGTGCCAACCAATATGTTCCCATTAGCACGTTGTAAGGGCTGCTCATTTTCCTAGTCTAGACAGGCCTTTCAAGCAGACGTGCAGATCTGCCTTCAGGCATTTTGTCAGGGCAATCCTCAAAAGCACCTTTCAGAGGCTCAACTGACAACTTCAAATGGCAATTCGGAATCTTACTCTTGGTGGTTAAAATAGCTTATTTTGGCCAGTCCAGAAGCTAAATTATTAATACCAGATGAATTAATAGCAGTGAAAACTGCTCATTAGAAATTATAATGGCACTGAACACCATAACAGATCCCCTATAGTGTAAATCAACCTGGTCCCATTTATTTAATGAAGCTACAACCGCTTAAAGCAGCCAAGGACCTACCCTAACATTTTCGTGCTTTTGCATGTACCTAACATACCATTGCAACCTTCTCCCTCAATTTTTCTGCCATTCTTATAATTTTTCCCTTAGAGGGCTTCTTTAGACATAGCAAAGACTGCTTGGCAATTTTTATGTCTAGCCTTCTATTTCCCTTGCTACTCTCCCCCACAGTAATTTGTGTGAGGAAAAGGTAAATCAGAGCCACATGTTCCCTTTATAAGCCCGAGATAAAGGACAGCAGCAATATTGTTTGCTGTGAATTCACTGGGATTAGGCAAAATGCTGTTAACTATGGAGAAGATCACAGTATCAGCATGCTGCCTCTGCTTTGCATGTCATTTGTTGGGGCAAGCTCAGTTTCTTCTATCAATCAAGAGGCAGCTGAGAGTGGTACAGCATGTCCTGGACTTCCTAGGCAGTGGGCTCACTGCCATCCAACAAGCTGGCACAATTAGATTTGCCATACCAAACAAAATGTACCTAATGAAGGCAGAAGCTGAAGGTATGGAGAACATACAAATATTTTAAAATTCTTGGTCACTCCCATAACAAAAAAGAGCAGTCAAAATCAGGGTTTGTTAATGAAAAAAAGGAGAGGGGGATTGCTTTGTGATTTTTTCCAAATAAACTGTAATACTCCTGTAAATCTGAAAACATGACATTTTTATTTTGAAATGCCACCACTGTAGCCTGTGTATATGTTCTAATCTGTTTTGTCTCCTGTAGTGGAGAGCGAGTTGTGTATCACTTGCATCACTGGTTACATCCCACCAAGGGAGATATAGCCCAGTTAGTTTCCAAAGCTCTAGAACAAAGATGGGCATTATTACTGGATCAAATAAAAACCTCCTTTATTAATACCACATCTAGGGTCTGACAGTCCACCAGGCCACCGCATGATGAACCATGATCTATTCCAATGAAGTCAAGAGCATCCCTATGGAATTGCACGAGTGCAGACTCAAACTCTTAGTCTTATTCTGGTTTATTCAGTTACTGTGATTAGCACTTCCCTGAGGACTGATTAAGCCACCTGAAGAGTGCAAAGCTGACAATTTGAACAGGAATTTAATGCTTCTCACCAGATAATTTTTGGAACTATTTAGTTATGTCACGCTTTCTTAGTTTTGCATCTTTGCTGGAGTTACATATGTGAAAAAAAAGTGTGTATGTCTTGTACTTACATATATGCTGGAAATAAAATAAATCCACAAATCATTTTAGTATTCCAGATAATGCTCCTGCACTAGAGCTTCTGGCCAGTGCTTGTTTATAACACGTTCGCTTAAAATCAGTGTTTTCCAGAGTGTTTCAAGAGCTAGTTATCAATGACATTTAATGTACACTCAGCAGTCCTGGACTAGTTAATTGTACCACCTGTAGCCATGTGGCTTCAAAGATGACTCTTCTGCCACATTAGGAGCGTTGGAGGGACTTAGGCATTGCTGATATTGATACTGGAACAATTTTACCCAAATCAATGCTGTTATATTAATCTCAAGCTTAAAGACTCAGGGATGATTTCTCCCACTTCATTTTGGGCTTTGAGATGTGCAGCGCTTTCCTGATTCAATCTAGCATTGAATCTCAGCAATTAATACCTGGATGTGTTTGCTTTGAAGACAGAAGAAATTCTTACATACAGTGGGGAGCTCTTAATACTTCTCTAGGGCACTTCCATCACCCATCATAACTTTGCTGAGAGCCACGGTTTGCTGTAGGCCTTGTCTGATGGAAGATGCTGCACCTGAGGTACATAAACATAAAACCTATCAACATAAATATCTCCCTTTCAGCAGAAAACTAACCACAGCTGCAGTATAAAACCCACACCAATATTCCAACCATCTTGCTTGTTTAAATGAGGATAGGGACACATCAATTTACAGCACAAACTGCTGGGCTATGAACAGAAGGTGCCAACACCAGCTGCACAGTGCTTGCCTGTCCAGCAGTCACCCAGCATAGCCTAACACAAATGTGAGGTGCCTGCCTTTCTCCTCCTCCCAGGACCAAAGAGTCTCAGGTTACTCCATGCTGGCTGTGGGCAGGAGAATGTCTCTGCACTGGAAGTTTCATAGGCTTTGATGATTTAATGTGTCTGTACCCTGAGGACAGGACTAGGTGCTCCTGGTTTTCAGTCACAACCTCTGATCTTTTAAAAACTTGCTTAGCTCTTCTTTGCTCATTTCCTTTCCACCTTGCTGGCTTAATCCAGGCTTTGGTCAGGTGAGATGACTCTGGGAAGCTTTCCCACTGTGAAATAGCTACTCCATTACCTCTGTTACTGTACATTTGTTTAATTAATTGCTCATTTTGTTCCTGAGCTGTTGTGCTGGCCCAGTGCACTTACGGTATGCATGAGTGCCTAAAAGGTGACGAGGCTCCTAGAGATGACTCTGTCTCTTTCATTTATTTATGGAAGTGGAGCACATGATCCCTTATAAATTGCAGGCGCCACTTGCTTAGCCTGACTGTAGATACAGTGCCACAGGCTCCAGTCATCTCAGCTGGCACTGATGGCAAGCAAGAAAGGCAGCAAGGACCCGCTGCAGAGAGCAGGACTGATCAGCCCAGATCAGGAAAGCAATTAAACTTTATGTGGCATTTGAACTGTGGACCTGGAGGTGCACAAAATAGCCTTTGGCCACTCTAAGATCTTTTTTTTTAAGTGCTGTGACTTAGCAGAGGTAATTGTAAGAGCATAAATCAAGGGTTCTGTTATTCTTCAAGAGGCCAACATTTATCACAGCAGACTTTAAAATTAATTTGAAGCATAGAAACTATGAGAATTTACACAGCAAATGACTTATTGTCGACAGGCAAGGTAGGAGAAGCTTCAGCAACAGCAGCTGAGACAAGCAGCCTCATCAGTATATGGGCTTATATTTAAGCACTGAACTATGGCAGAACTTGACAGATGTTCCTTATGGTAGGAGTGCTGGCTTAAACAGCCCAAACCAATGATTCTTATCCCTCAGCTGCTCTTTCAGATGTGCCTTGGACAGTCTGAGTCACCATCCAACCCCACAAACAGCTACAATGAAAAAGGAGGAGGAGGTGTCACACCGTGGGAAGGAGAGAGGGTGTGAGGGCTTGTCTTGGGGTGACTTGACCCAGCAGTGTTCCTAAAAGCCATCCTTGTCAGACTAGGTTCCAACAGCCTGAAGCCCTGGGATCTTTGCTTCTTTTCTGCCTAGAGATAGCTTGGAAGGTTGCTCAAGTGTCAAACTGGGTGATTCCAGGCACACTTCATCCACCTTCCCAATAGCTGGTGTGTGAGCAGGGAGTGTGTGCAGTGGGATATTGTAGGATATGCTGCACCTGTGCAAAACATAGTCAATAGATGTTTCACTAGTTTATATTTGGAGGCTGGGATGAGGGAAGGTGACAAGCAGTTGTCCCCCATAGTAAATCTGTGTGTTGAGGGAGTCCATTGAGGCATAAAATTTTCCTTGCCAGGCTGCCTCAAGTCCAGTGCAGAGAATTTATTGTCCTGGACCCAGGCCCAAGGAGTGCAGCTCTGGTTCTGCTGCTATTTGAGTAGTCTGGGACCAACAATTTACCTGTAGCTCACTTTTCACCATCTGTTAAACATCTTAAGACAATTGTGCTGAATGTCAAACATGTTGGGTTCTGTATCAGCTGGGTTATAATTAATGAGTGGCTATGATGTGGCTGTTGGAAGGCTGCCACAGAAAGTGGAACTTCTTTTATCCACAACTCTGCTCCCCCTATTCACCCTCTGCACTTTCCCTGTGGGTATGTGTAGCTGAATCACTGAGCACTGATCTGGATTTCCTTGTTCATAAACATCGCTTTTTTTATAGTACAAAAAGGAGATGCCAAAGAAGGTTGTTGACTTCATGTAATTTCTCTGAGGTGCACAGATTCTGAGTTACTGCACACATTCTTGATAGATGAGATTAGATAAAGGAATGAGATCAAATAGCAGTTTTCTGTTACTACCTTCCAGACAGCTGAGATGGAGTAATATGATGGGCATCCTGGGAACACCTAAGAAAGATAGGTCATTAGGAATCAACAAAATAAACCACTTTCTCCTCCTAGAACTGCAACTGTGCAGATACTGTCCCCCATCCCATTCAACTCTTTCCTATTCCTGAAACACAGCAGTCTGGGTCTCTAAATATGATATTTCTGGCTCTTTTTTCCTTCTTGCAGTGACTGTTGGAAAACTGGGTTTAAAAAGAAGTATGTAGCAAAAAAGCAAATTTGTAACTACAAAATTTTAAAATTCACTAGCAAAAATTTTTTTAAATTAGCAAGGATGATTATTCTAATTTCAAGATATTTGATTGGAGAGTTAGAAAATTTGCAAAGTATGCTTCTGCTAATGGAACTTGACAATGTTTTGCGAACTAATCCTATGGATTGGAAAGACTAGGATATATATTTTGTTCAAATGAATGGATTCCACAGAACACAAGTTGTCAGTAGCCTGTTAACAGTAAGTAAGTTCAGAGGAGTATTGCTCTATTGGGATTTAAATCTTTATCTCAGCAGTAGTGCTTGCCATCTAATTTTGATCAATGGTTAGAAAACTATTACTTACTTCCAGGAAAACTGTCACAAAAGCTGTCATTGGAATACTTTTTTTTCTGAAATGCTTGGAAGCATTTTTAGGAAAGATATGAAGAAAAAATGGAGAATCTAGTCTTCCTGCATGAATACAAAATATTTGAGAAGCATTTCAAACTATTTCATTCAGAGACATCCCAGGTCATCCTCCTTCTTTGTCCCATTCCCCCTGAATTCCCCTTGTTCCCCAGCAAACTTTTGACACTGTCTCCCATGGCATCCTCTTGGATACACTGGCAGCCCACGGCATGGAGAGGTGCACTGCTTGTTGGGTTAAGAGCTGGTTGGATGGCCAGGCCCAGAGTGATGGGTAATGGTGCTGCATCCAGCTGGTGTCTGGTAAACAGTGGTGATACCCAGGGCTCAGTATTGGGTCCAATTCTGTTTAATATCTTCATCAACCACCCGAAGGAGGAGACTGAGTGCCCCCTCAGTCATTTTGCAGGTGGCACCAAGTTGGGTGTAGCAATCTCTGTGGAGGGACCTGGACAGGCTGGATCCATGGGCTGAGACTAATGGTATGAAGCTCAACAAGGCCAAGTACTGTGTCCTGCACTTGGGTCACAACAACCCCAGACAGTGCTATAGGCTGGGGGAAGAGTCCTTGGAAAGCTGCCCGCTGTGAAAAGCAGCTGGGTGTGCTGGTTGAACCTCTATGCAGAAGAGGCTGATTACAAAGGCTTCTGCTACTTTCTTGAGGAAGGATACCTGGTGAGCCGCAAAACTTCTTTTCGAGTTTCTTCTTGAATGAAATCTCTGATTTTGCAGTGCAGCACACAATAGAGGCCATGCTAGCAGCAGAGCAAAGAAACATTCTCCTGCACTGAGCAAGTGCAGTACCAATGTCATTAGTTATCTGAAGAAATTGCCAGTCAGGGTAGCTATATGTCTCTAGACTCTGACACTTCTGAGGTGTACTGCTATCTGTACCATTCAAAGCTGCAGTGACGAGGAATAAAAATATTTCTAATATCATGTCATCCAGTTCTTTTCAGTGATACTCAACACAAAAGGAGATTTCCAGAGTCTCTCATCTCCTGTGGTATCACTGCTTCAGAAATCCTAGAATCCTTTCCTCTGGAGGAAGCTTCTGGCTATCCTTAGCATCACTGAATGATCCCTTTGTGAACTTGTGTCCAGGCCCTGGGCCAGTGTGTGGTTTTCAAATCCCATATACTTTGTGCTAGAAGGTGTGTCTCTTTCAACCCTGGAGTTTCTGTTCCACCTCAGGCTGAGACTGCAGAGGTTTTGGCCAGAAACTTCTCCATTACCTCTCCAGTAGGAGTCAGTTCTTCCAATGAGACCTGGTCTCCAGAAGTTCCTGATGTGGCGGTGTGCATTCCAGATTCCACTTCAATTATTCACACGAGACTGTTCCGTGCTATTTGCTACTCCGACAGCCTCTCTCTCTCTTTTCTTTTAAATAAGACATGCTCTTCTCTAACCACAGGGAAAGGTCTCAGGAGCTGAAATGTATTTACTCTAAGTGGGGTTCTCGATCCTACATTTTTGAAAACGAAATCTCCTGTATCAGCTGCAACCCCAATGGCAGTTTTAGTGGAGCATACTAGGAGAGACTTTCACCACTGGAATTGATTTGTCAATTAAACAAGAGCAAATCTAGAGCAAATCCCTCAGACTTTGGCGACCTTGGGGCTTACACTTGAGATTTGAGGCATTTATGTTTTGTATGTTTACTATACAGTGTTTTCTGTTTTAAGAACATGAGGGCCTTGTGCTTATAAAGCTGCTTTTTGTGCTGAAGGATTTGCTGTCTTTGACCCTGAGAATCCAAACCAAACTGTTCCAAGTCTGGTCTTAGGAGTGCTGCTGGTTCCTTGTGACCTGCCAGAAGCACTTTGTTCTTGCGCTCACACACCTCAGAGAAGATCAATGATTGGCATCACTGCACAGGACCCCTGCAAGAAGCAGCCAGGTCTGTGCAGCACAGCTGGGGTTACTAAGTGTCCAAATGGTCAGACAGAGAGTCTTCCTGGACTACTAAAAATTGTGTGACAGACTAATTAGAGATGACATTTAGAAAGGATCTTCCATTGTAGTCCCAGAAAGTCTCAGATTTCACCTATGAAAGGGGTTCTCTGACTGGCAGCTCAAGGGCCACACTTTGCCCATGGAAAATTCCTTTGCTTTGCTGGAAATGGGGAACATCTGCTAGTACTGCATGTATGGCCCCGCAGCTGAATGAACCCTATGGTACCTGTACTTAATCAATTATTAAGAGTCAGGGCCTGCCACTCTTGTAACCACATGACCAACAAGACAGGTTGTAGGGAGAGGGCTGAAGAGGGATTTAGCCTGGATCACTTGGAAAGGCTCTGTTGTCCCACCCATGGCTAGCATGTGTGGGGGAGCACACAGTTTGTTTTACACTAGACTGCTGGGTCAGACAGGGTCAGGAAGACAGTAGATCATCAGCTTTCAACTGCATTCAAATACTACAGAGCTTCGTAGGAGATAGAAGTGCAGACTGGCATCAGCTGTACCAGTGCTAATAGCACTGGCTGGCCTTTTTCTGTGTAGTAAGGGATTGTTTGCATTGTCTGACAGCAGCTACTATACATAAGCTGGGAAAAAAAAAAGGTGCATTTTAGTACACCAAGCCCAGACGCACTAAGTCCTGGTTTTGCCAAACATCTTCACAGCTGCTTTATAGGCACTTGCTTTTGAGTTCCTGAGCCCCAATTAGACAGCCAACGCCCCAGAGCAGCTGATAGCTGGAATGAGATTTACAGAGGCGAGGGTGCTGAGCAGGGGAATACCAGAGGAAGGCAGGAAGGCTGGGGTGAGTGTGGAGCCTTATTGTTCCCTAGAACTTAAGTATTTGAGTGGCCTTGAGTTTGGTACCTGCTGCTTACAATGGGTATTTATGGCCACTGAGTTATTTCCTAAGACTAGTCATCCCTTTGGACAACTGGCTCATCAGGCACGTACTTGACATTGTAACCAACCTAATCATTAGAGCAAAGCACAAGATAGAGCAGCTGTAACCACTTTCATTCAAAAGCAAGGCTGGAAGATGAGAGAGCCACATGCCTTGTGTGTCATTGCTAGTGGATAGCTACCACACCAGTGAAATGTCAAGGAACAAAGAGGCATCCTTGAATCCTGCACATCTTCCTGAAAATTCTGTTACATTAAGCATGGTGTAGGAAGAGCCTGGCAGTGGCTCAGAGTGTGTGAAAGCCATCATGCCTAGTAGGCTGTGTGAAGTCCTTATTAAGTCCCTTCCAGGACACCTGTAAGGCAGTCACACTAAACAAAGGCACACATAAGAAAAATGAAACTCTTGGAACAACTTTTCCTAAATTTCCATCTCCTCAAAGTCTGTGTGTACAGTCAGTCTTGCTTAGGTTGTACGTGAATAGCACAGACTCATTTGTAACACTCTGTACTCTTTGTAAACCTTTGAAGTGCACACCTGCCTCACCACACAACCACACAGCTTCCTTGCACCTCTGCTCTGGCCATCTCTGGCTGTTCTATTGAATCACAGCACCAGCTTTGCTAACAGTATGTTTTCACAGTGGTTGGCTGAGGGAGTATCAGTACTAGCAATAACAAATACCTAGCAGCCAAGAACCAAGCCACAAAAAAAAGCAAGAGTTTGCTTTAGAACTATGTTTGTAAGAAGTAATAACTGTTTAGTAGGATTCATTCTACCTGACTTCTTGCATTCCAGTATTGAGACTTCCTTCCAAGCTTTTCTCCTCCATCACCATGGTTAGAAATACTATTTTGGTCCATGCTCTGGGTGTGCCAGAAACCACTAGCTATCTGGAGGCTCACAATAGATTGTTTGAATTGACAATGTTGTTCAGCTGTTTATAAGACTATCTGGCATTTAAAACCAGTGCATGAAAAAATCTGAAGTGGGTAGAAAATGCTGTCAGACCGGAATGGTAGCTGACTTTGCAAAGGTGTAAAGTACAGTGAAGGATGAGTGATGCCAGCTGCCTGCATGGTTCCTTGCTTTGCCATGGACTTCCCGTGTGGCCTTGGGCAAGTCACATGGCTTCCTTAAACTTCAGCTCCTTATCATTGTAAAAGGTAGAGCATCTGCTCACTGCAGGTGCTGGGAGATACATGTTATAAGGGAGATGTGACAAGGCAGTTGGGATTCTAAGATTTATTCTATAGGGTCAAAGTCATAGAGAGCCTCCAAAGTATCCTCACTCTCTCTCCTCCAACCCCTTCCCACCCGCAAAAAACAAAACAAAACAAAACAACAACAACAAAAAGACAAAAAAAAAAAAAAACCCAAACCCCCCCCCAACAACAACAACAGAAAAACCTACAACTTGATACTGCTAAAACACGTTATAAAATCTCACTTATCTTTTTCATCAGCCTTCCCTTCATGTCTTTGCACTTCAAGGGAAATAGCTCCACAGGTCTGCAGTGCTGCCTTAATTCAGGTGAGATGTGTTAGTGATGCCTTCAAACAATCTGTCTGGTTGCAGAAAAGAGAGGCCAGGCTCTATCAGTGAGACTCTGCCTCACAAGCCCA
The DNA here is from genome assembly GCA_009812075.1 of Sialia sialis. Taxonomy (NCBI): domain Eukaryota; kingdom Metazoa; phylum Chordata; class Aves; order Passeriformes; family Turdidae; genus Sialia; species Sialia sialis. Next base: position 17,492,778 of record VRYO01001269.1, on the reverse strand, counting down.
GTTCAGGAAGTAGCTCTGTCTGAACAAAGCCAGGGACCCTGCGCCTCAATCCACCACTCCAGGTCTGGCTGCCTTGGGGCTCATCTTACCTCCTGTCAGCATCTTTCACTTCTCCCCATGGGTCTGTAATGAAGCTGAGTTACAAACACAATAAAGATGGACCTAAAGGAGAATGTTTTGTAACCAACCCTCCAAAACTTTTGTGGGTAAACGACACAGTTCCACTTTTGACTCATCTCTAGAAATGAGCCTCCTTTCTTTCTGCCAAAAAAAGGTGACCTGCCAGCCAGTCTGACGCAAGGTAATTTGTCCTGTTTATCTGATGACTTCGATAAGGCATAGAGATTACTGCTCTTCCTTCATCCTAAAGTACAAGTTGTTTATATGCTGTTATCCCGAGGGACTTTTCTTTACAGTGAGAGCTTGAATGTAACAATAATTTGGAGAAAAATCTTGGTTGTAAAACTCAAACTTTAAATATGCTCTTAGTGTATTTTCCTCCAGCTTGCACATTATCCCTAGTCCTGGCCCCTCTCAGCAGTCACGAGATAAGCTTCGAAGAAACAAGGTTGTTGATTGACGGCTCATTAGAAGTTGCAAGAGCAACAAAAGGGAGCCTGCAGCAGCCGGAGCTCACCGCCTCCCTGGCTGTGAGGACGCTGGTCATCACTGGCCTGAGAGGAACAAAGACCGCGGGAGACACTGGAGGAAAACAACATGAAATTTTCATGGTGTGCGAGAAAGGCCAGGTGTAATGGATCAGGGCCAAAGCCTCCCCTGCCCCCACGGCCCCGCCGCATAGATTGACTTTCTATATTTAGGCACTCACGAAGAGCATAGGTTGTGCCACACGGCACGTACACGCATGCACAAATCCAGGGTACCCTGACTTCTCTATGCCACACTGAATTTATCCGTCAATCAATTTAGAAATGATAGGCTCCAAGTACATACAGTGTTAATATCTGTACATATTAGATGTCACAGCTCCAGCCTTAGATAAGGTCACACACTAAGCCAAACTCACGCCTGCAGTGTAATCCAGGCCAGGCTTACCAGGAATGAATTTGGCTTAATGTGACTGCCTGTAGTTATGTTTGTTTTTACAAGTCTTGTTTATCCCTCATGTGAGCATTTCCTCATAGTTAGGAGACTTCTACCAGGCACATGCCAATCCACCTTCAACCCACAAACCGGGGTGTCTGCTTCTTTAGCTTCCCACAGGGGTCTTTCAAGCCCCCTATTCAAGTGCTGACGGGCACTTGCTCAACAGACGTGCTGGCTGCTGACAGCCTTCCCTCAGCCCTCCAAGTGCCAGGCAGTAGAGACACGCTCAGAACAAATGGATGCAAAGAAAACTAGCTTTTGCCCTTTGTACACAGTGTCACCTGACAATAGTTACAAGTGAGTTTTAGTTACAATTTCTCAGTGGAATATTTTTGTTCAAATTCCCTCTTTTCCATGCTGAGAATTCTGTTTGAGGCGTAGGTAGGTGTGCCTGATGTAAAAAATCATGTTTTAATTGCAGTAGGTCACTTAGACTTTTCCAGTAAGTGCTCAAAATAGAACAGTTATCTGTCTTATCCAGTAGTTATCGAACTTCCAGATACGTGCTTTTCATGAATAGTTGAATACAGGGCTTTAAATTTATCTCTTGTAAGCTTTCACACTAGTACAAATTCACTATGCAAGTGGATCAAAATGCCTGAATCATACTTTTTTGTTGCATTTTAATACATTAAATATATGCAGAAGCATTTGTAGGATACTTCTAAATGTGGAATGCCCTGGAAAAACACCAGACTTGAAAATAAAATTAGATTATAGAGGTTGTGTGCAACGAGGTGCTGTTAGATTATTTAATTTTAGATTGGATTAAAATAGCTAGATTCTTTTAACTCTGCTTAATGCTGCTGGAATTCAGGTAACACTTCTGGTTGTATTAAGACTTTACAAGTTGAAGAGAGTCAGTATCTTGTGAAATGGATAAAATGACACCAAAGACATTATTATGCCATGGGATTTACTGATAAAACCTAAATCTATTAACTCTGTTCTTCAGTAAGCATATCTTAATATTAGATTCCTTAAACTTAGTAGTGTTACGTGAGCATAAAATTGAGATATACGGATATAATCTGGAGCTTGACTTTAAATAAGAAAATTACCTTTCCTATAACTCACAATAACCATTTTCATATCTTTAATATGCTTTATGTTCAGTTCTTGAAGAGTTATAAGGGTAATGCTTAAAACTGAATCTTTATTTTAGCAATAGAAAGTTTGAGTCCTGAGTCAGGCAAGGTGCTTTGCCTAAGATCGCCTATAGATTCATTTTGAGCCGTCTTTCATTCCTTTGTTCTGCCTTCCGCTCATGCCAGATCTAATTTTGCTTTCACTTAAGAACTGAATTTACTTGTAGTTAGCTCTTCAGAAAAACTTCCCAAGTGTTATCTGCTCTAAACCACAATAAATTACTGAGGATTGAAGCTTGCATAAAGAAATGTGCTGATTTCAGTAGAAGTTTGGGGATGGGGAAAAGGAGCTCTGAGAGAATCACCTAGCACGCAGCCTGTACAAAACTGCTATCGCAGCACAGCGATCCACAAAAAGGCAGGAGATGTAACCTTTCTCCTATATTGTAACTCACCCCTTCCCAGAGTGGCCGCAGTGAATTGAAAGGAAATATCGAGGCAGGCTCCGCATTCTTTGGGCGCGGGGCCGTGTGGGCTTCCTCGGGCCTGCGCCACACAAAGGCGAGCGCGGCCCTGCGGGGACCCGGCGGGCCCAGGGGGGCCCTGCGCGGGAGCTGCCATATCCCTCCATTGTGATTTCCCTTCCAAAACAGCCCCAAGCACAATAGCGTGACTCAGCACTTCGGACCTGCTCTGTAAAGGCGCTGTTGCTTGTGGCGGAACGAGGGAAGATTCCAGCGCTGCCCGCTTTTGGCCCTCACTTGGCCTCATGCTTGGGTAAAGGAGCGTCCCGTTAGTGCTGCGCTGAGCTGCCGGGGGCCACGGCACATCAGCCCTGGGGGCTCGAGAAAAATACACAGAGAGATAACTGTCAAACCTGCCCCGCGATTTTGGAAAGGCAGCCGACATCCCTGACTCACACCAAAATCATTAGTGAGGCAGATGAGGCAGCTATCTCGGCTTCGCTGTCTATAAAGTAGGTCAGGTACTGGCTTGCCTGTCTCTCAGTTACCATAACAATACTATTTGTAACACACATGGACAACAAGAAGCACCAAAGCTAGAAACTACGGCTAGTAACACCGTGGTGGTGCTGGGGGCCAGTCGCTGGTCCCCTTCCTTGGCAGGAGAGAGCAAGAGAAAGACAAATTAAAAATGAGACCAGGTGGTGGTAGAAAGCCAAAAGACTGGCACAGCAGCAAGGCAGATGAGAGGAAGAAAAGACGAGACGGGAAGCAACATTAAGCAGAGAGAAATTGTAGCAGAAAACTTAAACAAAAGAAAGGGCAAAAAGAACATGAAAGTCGATTTAATCAGAAATAGTCCTTCTGGCTAGTCCGCCTAGAAGGGGAGCGAAGACTTAGGTCAGAAGAGGGGCTTGCAGCACCAGGGGGGAAGGCAGGGTGCTTCCCCAGGGAGTGAACAAACCAACCCTGAGGCACAAATACAGAGGCAGGGCGCTGCCTGCCCTTCTGCTCACAGCTTCCCCCTGCCCCTGGCCTTGCAGCTACTGAAAGGTGGGATCCACGTCTCTCGGCGACTGCCTGCCTCTGCTCACCCTGGCTTCTCCCCACTTCTGCACCCTGCCCTCCTGCCCTTCCTACGAAGCCAGCAGTGATCCTGCTCTCTGTGTGAAATGCTCAGGAAAGCTTGAATTGTCCCGAGCTTGCGCACGGTTGCCTGATCGCCTTTCAACTTCCCCATTTTTGTTCCCCACTTGTTTTCCCCCTAAGTTTGTTTCTGATCAGAAGTTCTGGGCAAGATTTTAAAGTCTGAGGCAATGCTCAGGTGGGACTGCTGTATCCAAAGTACAGATGGACATTTGAAAAGCTGACCATTTGGGGTTTAGGACTTTCCAATAAAGCAGTCCTTTGAACCACTGTGCTATTTGTTCAATTGCAGATTGTTTTTTCCGTGGAATTTTTAAAAGTCTCCCTTTAAAGAGCAGACAATTCTTGTGCTTCACAGTCTTTTGGTTTTTATTTTTTCTTTTTGTTCTTTTGTTGTTGTTGTTTGTTGCAGACTGCTCCATTTTCACTAAGCACCCCACACAAC